>RWGY01000026.1:21089135-21633037 GCA_007726485.1 Eragrostis curvula
GAACCGTGTGTAAGAATAGGCAGAAGGAGAATAAAAACGGACGCTGACGAAGACGAGCACCACGTCTGATAAGCTGTTCTGGCGAAAGATCCTCTGAGGAAAGATGCATCAATCATAGAAGATAGCGCATCAGGAGTAGAAGGCTCATCAGAAAAAGATGACACATCAAGGAAGTTAACACGTCGTATTATAGCCATGTGTCACTGGTGTTTCAAAGAGTAGTCAGGGTTCGTAGAAGGACCCGTAGAAGACGTCGAGAAGTCACAGGTGAAGAAGGCACCACAGAGAGGGGCGGGTGCCAATGAAAAGGCACATGTGAAGAAGCACCACCGAAGAAGGTGCCTGATGCCGGTGAAGAGGCATGATAGAAGAAGGTGCCTGCGGAGGAGGCACCAGGCGAGTACTGACAATAGAGACATCAGGCAAAGCAAGAAGGAAAGTGGGTCAACTAAAGATGCAGAAGAGGTGTCTGAAGATGGACGAGGTAGTAAGGACGTGACTCGTCAAAAAACACATCTCGAGAAATCCGCATCCGACGACCAACGGGATCCCAAACCGATATCCCTTATGCTCAGCACTATAGCCTAGAAAAACACACTCAACAGACGTGAGCGGTCAGCTTAGTGCCTCGCGAGGTGCAAGAAGCACATAACATACACAGCAAAAAGACGAAGGCTGGAATAATCAGGCAACTTGCCGCAAAGACGCTCATAAGGAATCCCTCCATGAAGAGCTGATGAAGGCTGAATATTAACCAAAAATTGGCAGTAGAAACAGCTCGGCCCAAAAAAAGAGGAGGAACAGAAGAAGCAATCAAAGAGCACGAGCAGTCTCAAGAAGATGACGAGGCTTACGCTCAGCGACACCATCTGGGCATGAGCACCAGGACATGAAAACTGAGCAAGAGTGCCTTGCTCAGAAAGAACTGACGAAGAGCTCCAGAAAGATACTCTCCTGCGGAGTCGGCACGAAAGACAGAATAGAAGGTCAAAATGAGCACAATCATAGCAGTAAAAGCTTATAGATGGATAAAGCCTCACTCCGATGTTTCATAAAAATAACCATGTGTGGGAGAAAAATCATCTATAAAAAGTATATAATTCTTTGTCCCCCTGTAGAAACAAAGGGAGCAGGACCCCATACATCGGAATGAACAAGATCAAAAGGACGCTGTGACACTGACTCACTAGAATGGTAAGGAAGCTGTATCTGCTTGCCTAACCTACATCCCTGACACTGAGCTAAAGACTCATACCTGAAACAGACCCTAAAAGATCACGACGAATCAAAGCCGACAACCGAGAGCTACAAAATGAGACCAAGCGATGATGCCACTGAGCAAAAGATGACGTCGAAGAAGCAGCAAAAGCAGAACCAACTGGACTGGCAGGGCGCAGCGGAAGGAAGATGTAGCCAGTCAAGCTCCCAAAGACGCTGTGAATCACGGCGCCGGGGGCCAGTGCCAATCACCTGACCCGTGGATCGATCCTGAACATAACAAAAATCAGGATCAAGAATCACACGACAATCATAATCAGTAAGTTGGCCAGCGGACATAAGCTGCATGGTCAAATCAGGTACACAAGAAAACAGGAACGGAAAAAGCGTCAGATAAAAGAGTGCCCTGCCCACAACAGGAAGAGGAGATCCATCGGCAGTATGAACAAAAGGAGAGCGAGATGGAGAAACCATGGGAAGAAAGACAAGAGCGATATGGAGTCATATAAAAAGAAGCACCAGAATCAAGAATCCATGGACAAGTACCTGGAGTAGAAGGGGGACGTGATCCCTCAGGGGAAGATGAGAAGCAGCAGCAAGAACCAGACAGTGCAGAGGACTGAGTCACAGAACCAACAGCTCCTGGAGACGGAGAGGCAACGAGGCGACCGAGCAACCTGATGATCCCTGGTGTGTCAGACCAGTAGAACTCCCTGAGACCCTCCAGTACCAGAGCTACCAGCACCCGTTGAAGACCGACGAGAACGAGCCCGTTGTTCCTTCCCTTCTTGAAACAATAAGCCTCCACATGACCCTTACCACAATGATCGCAGAAGAGCACTACTGCCAGCCGACTCCCAGAAGAAGCGCCATGGAGGAAGGCACCACAGGAGGAGTAGCAGCTGGAGACGAAGGAGAATGAGGAGCCGACGGCGAAGAGCGAGCAGCCAACACTGAAGAGTACTGTAACAGACCAGCAGCACGAAGACGATTCTCCTCATTACGAACCTCAGCAAGAGCCTCCATGAGAGTAACACAAGGGTGACGAGCAAGCAACGAGCACGGCGTGGCTCAAACTCATCACGAAGCCGCATCAAGAAGTCATAAGTGCGACGAATCTCCAGAAACTTCTTCTGACTCTGGCAGGACGACAAGTGCTGGAGAGACAACTGAGGACCAAGAGTGTCAATCTGACGCCAAATAGTAGATATCTGACCATAGCAATCACAACTGTGCCATCACCCTGTCGAACAAGCGCTCCTCACGAACGGCAGCAAGAAAAGTGGACTGTCCAGTAGGCTCATAACGCCGCGAAGAAAAGCCCACATCTGATGTGCATACTCAAACTCAACAATATCAGAGAAAACCGATCCTCATGCTAGAAACAGAATGAGAAGCAGCTCGAGCATCCTCATCAACCAGACCCTGTAGGTAGCAAACGGGGACTCAGAAGAAGGACATAAGAATCATCATCAGAAGCTGGCGGGAAGCATCGTGTCGCGCTCCGCCGACGGCGTCGACGGGGAGTACGAGTCCACGGCGAGCCGCAACATCACGGCCACGGGGTGGGTCAGCTCGTCGCGCGGCAACGTCACCACCACGTTCACGCAGCTGCTCACCTTCGCCAGCACCAACGTGGTGAGCAACCACGGCAGCACGCAGGCGATCAACCAGACCACCGACGCGCGCACCGACGTCATCGTCGGCGGCTCGGCCGCGTACGCGCAGCAGCTGCACCAGAGCTTCCCGCTCTACATCTTCCTGGGCGGCGACGGCAGCGGCACGTCCTCGCAGCGGCTGCGGAACGAGCAGGCGGCGGCCGCGGAGGTGGTGCTCCGGGACGATGCCGTGGTGGACGCGTCGTGGCGGATGCACCAGACGTACGAGTACGGAGCCAGCGACGGCGCTTGCGCCGCGCGGGCGGGTGGATAACAGCCGGGCTAGGGACAGGGAGTAAATGGAGTACTGGTGGCCAAGTGTACTGGCCTCAGCTAGTCTTCAATTATGAATTTGACAGGTCATTTTCGTGTCCTTAGTAGCTATCAATAAGAGATGATGGGATGTGATGTAGCAGCAAGTATTCGCAAAAAAAAAAATGTAGCAGCAAGTACTATTGTAGTTTATGTAACCCCAAGTGTAAAGGAAATCGTTCGCCAAGTATTTGGAAGCCTTTCCCCCCCAAATAAAACGAGAATTTAATTGTTTCATACGGAGTTTAGCATTTTAAATGTGTGCTTCCCGTGTCATTTTAAACGTGAGCCACCCAAGGACTGGTCCCTTGAGTGGGTTCCCTTAAGAGACCAGTCCCTTGGGTTTCGAACTTCTTGACCGGACATGATTTATTTGGTAGATCCGTATCGTCGAGTGTTATCACTTCTGCTAGTGTTTATGGATCGGATTTCGAACTTCTTATGTATTGTAAAACTTCACCAAGAAACTTGCACTCTTCTATGTAATCAAGTACGAACCTAAGTTGTAATAACTAAATCACTTAGACTCTATTTTAATTATGCTTATGTGTGTGGTTAAGTGGACGCTTGCTTCGTTCAAGTGTCACCTGATATCGATCTTGTTAACGCTAATCTCTCATTTTGAGGCGGTATATGCTACATTTGATGAAAACCTCTTGGATCCAAACTACAATAACATCTCGGGCAATTTGTCAACTCGGAACGAGTACGTTGACAAGATTAATATGAAGATGATTTCCAGGAGAAGACATAATTACTATCCATCGGAATTTTTGAATTCCTTAACACCCAATGGCCCCTCCTCGTGTCCTAAAGTTGAAGATTAATTACCCTATAATATTGTTGCGAACATTGACCCGGCAAATGATTTGTGTAACGAGTCAAGATTGGTGGTGCGGGGATTCATGAGGAATGAAATTGATGTTGAGATTGTGTTGGGTCAACACGCTGGCAAGAGGATGTTCCTTCCCCGAATTCCTCTTTGCCCGTCGACGACAAGATGTTCCCTTTTATGGTAAAAAAATATACAATTTTTATTTAAACTTAGCTTTGCTATGACCATAAACAAGGCACAAGGGCGTACTATTCAAATGATGGGGTGTACCTCCTGGATCCTTTTTTTTTCACATGGTCAACTCTATATTGTGCTTTCTAGGGTCAAGGAGTACTATCAAGATTCTTGTTGTCCGAAAAATAAAAAGGATAGCCTCTCTACATCTATCGGGAAGTTTACGAAGAACAATGTATACAAAGAAGTTCTCACGGGTAGTCGAGGTATGAAATAACTTGAGTTAGCTACGCACCCTATATTCAGATTAATGACAGCTACCTGTTAATAATATTATTTTAATTTGTAGGTTTGAAGCTTGCTACTAGCTGCTTCCTGTGTCGACGTACTGGACACGTGTGGATAATTGTTGACATTGTTGGGGATGTTGCAGCTTTCGCTTAATAATGTAAGATATGGTAGTTAATATGGGCTAACCTAGGTGGACGTGTAATGAAATGGAATGTGGTAGTGTAACGCTTTGGAGGAACTAAAGTTTGAATAATAAAATTGTTGGTTATCAAACCATAATGTTTTTTTTTTTTGGGGGACAGTCAAACCATAATGTTAGGTTATATGTACAAAATATAAATATTTCCTAAGACATAATTTTTGTGTCCGCATCAAACTAGTTAACCAAAGAAATGAAAGTTGGGACTTCTAAATAGGTTACGAAAACAGGTTGCTAATGGGACCCACAAGAAAGGTAAAACTAGCAGCAGGTGCAGGAGGGCACGGGGAAATAGATCGGGAATCAGCTAGTCCTCCAGGCACGAACACGCAGAAGAAAACAGACAGGATGGCCCCCTCCAGGTTAATATACATGAAACAAAACCAAAAAAATGCTACCCATCTATCTTCAGGAAAAATTACATATGTAAATTAACAGAACCAAACATCACATAGGATCAACTTCAAGACCACACAATAACAGAAGTCAAATAATTAGCAACACACTAGTCCGTCTGAACTACAGTATCTCAGAGCCACATAGGTCATCAAGACAACTAATCAAAGTCCAAGTAGCAACATACTTCCATCTATGATGTTTACTCAATCAGAACTCAGCAATGAGGTAACTCATAGCTCCACTCATCTATCCTAGATCTCTTGCTGGGCCCCTCGATACCATCTTGGCTGCTTAATACTTCACATGATTCTTCAGTAAAATGTGTCTTGCTGGACCCCTCGATACCATCTTGGCTGCTTAATACTTCACATGATTCTTCAGTAAAATGTGGCGGGTTAATATTTTCATTGTGGCCTCTGAGAGAATCTGCAGCCTTTTCCATTATGCCTGGGAGACCATTCAGATTAAGGAAGGTGGCATGCATAAACTGATACATCTGGTACCCAACTTCTTCACGTGCAGCTTCTGCTTTAGCTTCTTTTTCCTTAAGCTTCACTACCATATCCTCTGGAAACTTCTGCAAACACAAACATTATATATTAATTATTAATGAAAGGAAACAGAATGTTTCTTGCAAATATAATAGTTGTATTGTGAGAGGATCCTCTCAACCTCAGTGAAATTCCAATCTGGTTCTAACCCTGGAGTCAGAATCTTAGCCATAACTCGTGCATAGAGCATATCGTCCTTAATAAGAGGCATATCAGGAACATGACTTCACATGCCTCACGCATATCCTTTATGGTCGTCCAATACGTTGCGCAACATCGACACAATCCAGCAGCATTGATTATAAATTCCTTAGTAATCTAGATTTGAACAACATGAGCAGGATCAAAAAGAAGTAACACATAGTTCAAAATGAAATGAACAAACACAAAAACGGAAACCAAAACATGACAATATAAAATTTAAGACTAGTTAAATTTTTTATCCAATTATGTTCAGCCAAACATGGAAAGCAAAAGCAGACAGCATTATAAGGGTTAAAAGACAGATAATCAATGCGAGGAAGAAAAGGTTCAGTT
Source organism: Eragrostis curvula (assembly GCA_007726485.1). Taxonomy (NCBI): domain Eukaryota; kingdom Viridiplantae; phylum Streptophyta; class Magnoliopsida; order Poales; family Poaceae; genus Eragrostis; species Eragrostis curvula. The sequence goes on from RWGY01000026.1 coordinate 21,095,310, forward strand.
CTTACTGCTTCTGGAGAGAGTTTAAATGCACTCATGCATGCCTCCAATCCTTTACATTTTGTAAGATAAAACCTACAAGTGATATTGTCTCGCTCCTCGAATAGAACATCATACACAATATTCCTTAAGCCCCACATCACTTCATGCACAACATAGTTGTCATCGGAGCACTTGATATTCTAGGAAGGAAATGTAACCAGCATTTGCATGCCAACATCAGTTAGTGATAATTCACGGAGGGACAAACTTATTAGGCGAACAAAACAGAATTCAACCCACCAGATTCGAATAGATGACACATCTAAGCTTTTCATCTTCAACATATAACTCTCTTCCACTTCTGTAGTATTTCTTGATCACTCTGGAAAGTTCCTCTCCAGGACCATCATCACTCTTTGCAACAGACTTGTCCACCTTTATGAACGCAAGAACACGCGCAAGCTGGTAACATCGCAATATTAAATACAAAGGTTGAATGCTATGTGCCAAGTACAATGAAAAAGGCAGTAACCCATCATATTTTAAACAGGGTATATTATTGGGGCAAATTTCAAAAAGGCTGCATATCAAATGCATAGGAGATTAGGCAACACAAGCTAAAATACAGGCGTTTTCTGAGACTGGGAACACAAAACATGGGGTTTCATGAAATTTACCCTTATTGTTATTTCACAAGATGATTAACAACAATGCATCAAGTCTTGGTATAGTTTTCAGATGCAATGTGCTATAAAGTGCATCATTGCCACTTTACAATGCAAGGACAATAAAAAAATAAGCTAGTGCCATGGCACAGTGCAAATAACAGGATGCAGCTAGGTAAAAAGCTAATGAAGGCATGGAAAAACAGAAATACTGACATAGCGAGCCTCCTAACATCCGTCAGCCATGCCCAGATAGCCTGCAATAACGTATAACAGTTGGTATAGGAGGGGAAAGTAGGAAAATCAGCGTAGGGACAAATTGGATCTCCGTATTCATACTTGAGGATATTCGAACACTTTATGTTCGATGTTGAAGAGAGCAAAGCCCGATGGCGTTTCCAGCAGTGCCAACCTCTGCACGGATGTTTCCAGAACTTTCTCCCACAGATCAGGGCTCATCGCCCTCCCCATTCTGGCAGACAAAAAGCAACAAAAAAATTAGTAAAAACAATGTGAAAAATAAGAGAATAGATACGGATACCACAAGTATCAAGAAAAATGTCGGTGCACAATATCCTGACATATTAGTCCTATGAAGCAAATTCAAGTCCTGTCAAGTTTCTATAGTAAATCTAGGAAAACCCTGATTAGCATTCTTTCCATCAACAGGGTAGGCAACCAGGCTAGTTCTTAGCCTGCAGACATCAGAAAACAAATTCAACCTATCTAGTTCATTGCTTAGTCATATAAGGGTAACTGGCCATTGTTCTAAATATCAAGAACTAAAATGAGCATTGTTGTCTATACATCTGCCTCTTACAGCTGCATCAAAGGACTGTGTTACTGGGCATTCAATGATTAAAGTGTGGGCTGCACACATGATTGCAAAATGTGGTTATGACCCGGCCAGACGTATAGCTGTTTATTAAAAAGAAAATGTAGCTGCAACAACGTCAACATCTTACGTCTTACGCGACATAGTTCATTTGCATCCAAGTTCAACAACAGCATTATGGTTTCACTTTCTGGCTTGAATTAGTCAAACAAAAACAGTGAAACACTACCCAAGAGAAACTAAAACAAAATAACATAGACAGGCATCTGAACTCAACTTTGTCTAGAAAAAGACAAAAAGGAAACAACAACAGCCTAGTGTCAGTGGTAGGGATATTTAGTTGCAAAATTACCTGAAGCCTCAACTGCACTTGACAAAATTACCCAAACCACCAAGATCTGTCAAACATATAAAAATGGTTATCTCAGATCAAAATTTTGGGATGACTCTTAATATATAAACACAATCCAGATATTAGTTACATGGAGAACGCAACATTCAACAGTGGTTTGTTTGATGTGTATCAGATTCGTCAGTTTTTCTGATTTATTGGCAAATTGAATTGAAGCTCATATGACCTATAACTGAAATAAACAGAGCAAAAAAATTTCGTTGAATTGTGTGCGGCTAAGTCTGTGCAGTTGATAGCTTCTTTTTTATTCCATCAAGATTTCGTATTTTTTTAATTAGAACCTGGTAGATGAGATAAATAAGAATCAAAAGAACATATCTTTTTCACTGCAACATCCAAAGCTGATGAAAGTATCTAATAGGTCTTATGACTAAAAACGTTGCATGTTCATACAGAGATTTTGTGTAACGCAAACTTAGACATGCTATCGAACAAGTGCATGCTGAGACAAGACACTCGCAATAAATGAAGAAAGACAGAACTTTTGGATGCATACCCCTGCCGTTTGTTGAACACACGTGTGAGATAGATGAATGGATAGAGGTGCGTTCAATCAAGAGCTTCCTAGATCCTATCAAAAAATAAGAGCTTCCTAGATCTTACCAAACAAACAGAAGAAAATGAAGAGATCTATTGAAGACATGTGCACATAGTCGATCGATTGAAGATATGTTACTACAAAATGAGCTAATCCCCAACTTTTTGGAAGAACCCTAATGCTTACCGAGCGCTGAAGCTGCTTGCGAAAGGGAGGATGAAAGTACGGAGTGGATCAGGCACAGTCGATTGGCGAGGGAAATCGCAAGAGCACCCCTAGCTCGCGCCGCCGGCCGAGGCAGGCAGACTCATCAGAGACACGCCGTTAGGGTTTGTGTCGGCGGGTCTCTTCGTGCCCCTCAGGCGGCGCCAGGAATATATAGAGCAACGGGATATACTGTTTGGGCTCAGTCCGGTCCTCCAAACCTGCAAGGCCCAACAGCACAAACATAGAGCCCACTTCACATTTCCAGCGTAAATAAAAGAGTAAAATTGTATTTTTTTTTTGCGAGGGTCTTTTTTTTCTTTTCGAGAGGAAAAGTAAAATTGTATGAAGCACAAATAAAATTTTTAAATATTGTCAAAGTCGATTACGTCCTAGATACGAATCTCTCTGTGAGACTGCTTAAAAATTAATTTTAATTTTTTATCTCAATAGAATAATTAGGAATTGAAACTTTGGCACACATATACATTATCGCATTCTGTATCACTAAAAATAGAAGCTTGATTTCTTTCGGTTGTTTGCTCGACAAATTAAATATTAAAACAATGAGCCAACGGCTCTATTTTGAATGATAGAGAATGCAATAATATATACTAGAAACTTGCTTATTGCCGTTCGCACTGCGCACATTAGCTCAAGAGGCATAATTCTGTACCTCCTCTCGCTGCACACATAAGCATGAGCTGAATTAGATACAAAATTGGAAAGAAAAACAAAGAGGTGTCCTATATTAGATACTTTGAATTATGCGTTGTTTGTCATTGTTATTTTATACAGAAAAAGGAAATTTTATTGTTCTCTTCAAATTAGGGGATTATGTGTTTTTACCCCTGTTTTAGAAGTCAATTGCGTTTTTACTCCTCCTTTTTTCAGATTGCGAATTTGTCCCTGCTTTTTGAAAATGAAGGCTCAGTCTACCTCTGATCCGTTAAAGATAGTTAAGACCGAAATGCCCTTTCTTCTTATCTCTTTGAGTAAATTTCAGAAAACTATAACTATTTGCACCCAACTAACAGAAAACTATAACTTTTGAGTACAATTTCAGAAAACTACGACTTTTGAACCTGGATCCACATATCAGCCACACATCTCCATTTTGCTGAATGAGTGGCTGACAGGTGGGACCAGACCAAAAAGTCGTTGTTTTGCATTACAAGAGGCGCAAATAGTCGTAATTTTCTGAAATTAAATTCAAAATCGTAGTTTTCTGTTACTCGGGTGCACAGTTGTAGTTTTGTGAATTTACTCTATCTCTTTCCATCTCTCTCCAACCCAGGAGCTGCAGGGGCGAGGCTTCGAAGGCAGCGAGGGCGCGACCAGGTGGGCCTGCAGGCGAGCAGGGCGGCGTCGCCGTGGACGCGCGGGGCCGCGGCGTCGAATGGCCGTAGCGGTTGACCAGGGGCGCAAACGCTCTCCTGCTGCCCACCCCCCCCCCCCCCCACCCCCCACCCCCCTCTCCTGATGCGCGCTAAGGAGTCCCCGGCCTCCCCGACGAGCATCTCCATGGTTCCATGTCCGGCCTCATGGAGCTCTTCGAGTCATGCGTATCATACAAATAGGTCAATTGGTTTGACACCACTAGTAAAGGATGAAATCCAGGAAACAACATTAATAAAGATGGAATCCTCTAAACACCATTAGTAAAGGTGGTTGCCTATAGAAAATACAAGAGCCCCCTTTTCATCCGGTTTTAATTTTTCCAAAAGCCAAAATAGACACAAGGAAAAGACAACTGTACCCCTGGCTGCCTCTTCCTCTTTCTGCCGCGCTGCCGCCGCCCCGCTCCAACGCCGCCTTCCTCCATGTCCGCAGGTTAGCCGCCGCGACTCGCAGCTTCCATCGCGGCGGAGGACGAGCTCGCAGGCGAGGCGAGCCGCGCCGCCCCCTGCCGCGCTCGCCCGCCATGGTGTGCGCAGAGCAGGCCGCGCCCGCCGCTCCGCCGTGCCGGCAAGGCAATGAGGAAGGCCGCGTCTCCATGCGCCGGCTGGCGAGACGACAAGGCAGGCTGCGTCTCCTCACGTCGCCGCCGCCGTCGCGAGATTCGTTTGCAGGCGAGCCTCGCTGCCGCTGCCGTCGGAAGGGCCCCGCAGCGGAGCAGTCGTCGCGTGCCTAAATCTGGTAGGGTTCCAAGGTTGAGCGATGAGCTGAGGCTCCCGATTCAATCGGGATTGAGGACGAAAGGCTTCAACACGCCAGGGGCAAGGACGTCATTTTCATTCATGTTTTGGCAATAAAAGAAAAAGAAAATAAAAAGAAATGGACAGTGTGATGGAGGGTGTTGACAGACATGTCAGGGGATGGTGTTTGAAGGACTCCATTTTTATTAACGTTGTTTCTTGAACTCCAATCCTTATCAATGGTGCCAAACCAATTAACCTCATACAAATTGACTGCTCGATTTGGCAAAAACAAATGCACTCCACCTCAACATTGTGCGTATTTGTCATGATGCCATCCCGGTCCATCACCTTGTCACGTGGATTTTGGTTCCTCTCGTCACTTCGTGCATGAGGGGATCGATCTTCTCTGCCCGTGGAGGAGATGGGCTGAACCAATTCCAATTGCCGATTCGGCCGCGCACCAATTCTAGTTCAGATGCATTGTGAGCTGCTCTCTTCATGATTCGGTTTGGTATTTGCGTGTCAGGTCTTTTTCTTTTTCTGATGCGATCAACCTTGTCCTTCTCGCTGAGGCTAGCGAAGGCGTCCTGGAGCCTGGAGCTCGGCGAGGTCGTCCCTGGCGCCGCCGCCTCTGGCGACGAGCCGCGGGATGGAGGGCTTTGCGCGCCGGCGCAACCTCCCGCGCGTGGCGCCTTCGTCGTCCGACGCCGATGACCCTGTCCCCGTTCCCGTGCTTCTGGCCGTCGCCGGCACCACCGCCCGCTGCGCGGAGGAGGCGGACGCGGTCGCGCGCATTGCGTCGTGGGTGCACACGGAGGCGAAATCGACGTGGTCAGCCGGGGGGCGGGCAGGAAGCGAACAGAGAGAACAGAGAGGGAGACAAGGGCACCACGGTCCATTCCTATTTTCTGAATCATTTTTTCTTTTTTTTATTATTTCATCAATTCGGGCTGCTATGACGGATGTGAAAAGGTGGGATAGACGGATGCTTGCTTTTCAAAACGCAAGGGCAAATTCGTAATCTATAAAAAAGAAGCGTAAAACGCAAGTGGCTCGCAGAGGAGGGGTAAAAACACCAAAACCTCTTCAAATTATACATGTCAATTTAAAGTAAATATATCTTTGGGAAAATTCGTTTAGTAGCATTGAACGTTCATCAGTTAAGAAAATACCATCGAAAGTTCCTATCGACGGAAAATACCATTCAAAGTTCTAAGCAAAATGGTAATTTCAGAGTACAAATGCAACTTTCAGATCAACATAAGGGACTTGCTATGGTGCTTGAACGGAACCTGAGGTTCCTCCGCTCCCGATTAATATCAATCATTGATCCTAAAAGACAATTTACGAGCCTAATTAATTTTAATTAGGGATAGTTTAGTAATTGACCCTTGGCTAAGTCATCGTCTTCCACCTGTTTGGGCCCTCAAAGCCCGAAAACATATAGGATCACGTGAGATCTAGAACGGTTACAGGCACAGGATCGCAGCGCCGCCTCAATGTTTCGGTCCTTTCCTGTACACCGTTGCTTTTCTTCTTCTCTCACAAGTTCACCCGTGATCTCCGCTTCGAACTCTGGGAGGAGGAGAACAGGGACAACACCATCCACGGCGATGCAAAGAACATGTTCATGGCGACTTCCCAGCTCCGCGGCGAGGGCGCCATTGGCGACACGCCGCCGGCGCCGCCACGACAAGCGACGGCGTAGCGGGGCGCGACGGCACATCGCCTCCGGCTGCGCCTGGCGGCGGTCCTCCAGCACCGTCTTCCTACTTGAAAGTACTAATTTAACCTTTATTAAGTTTTTAAAAGGAAAATAATCAGTACCGGGCCCATATTATTTGGTACCGGTACACAGCTTAAGGTTCCTTTCACTAGGTTTCTCCCTATTTGTAACCGTTAGATCTGATCAAATGAACGGTTACCATTAACTCCAAACACCATAAAACTGCTCTCAACATAATGGTAATTTCAGAGTATAAGAACTCAATAGTTTGAATGTTTGACACACTAAAGAAATTTGACAAGACCGCCGATACACATCTATTTGTTGAACTGATTAAATTCTGTGGGTGAAGATGAAGCTGACACCTTGAGTATCAACAGGCTAGCTCCCTGAGGTTAATTGCTTAAAAAGGTAAACAATATTTCTGTACTAACATATATTTGACATTTTAATTAGTTCAGAAATTAGTATAGGCTAAAAGTAGTATGACCATAGGCTCATTAATTATTTTGGATATGGTCATAGTATTTTTTTTTAATTTACTAGCCTAACTAAGTCCATCTTCTATCAGTACAGGTTATAGTATGATCCCTTGCCTCAACATTAAATCCATTTCTGTTTTTTCGATCTGTTGCTAGATGGCATGTGGAAAGATGATGTAACAGTTCTAAGTTTTTCAGATTATAATTTCAAAACACTAACAGATACAACTAAGATTCCTTTCAGTTTAGTTCTCGAACCCTATGTCCAACGTGGCATAACAAATTTTAAAATTTGTACTGAAAGTAAATGAAACATTAGCCCTGCTTATGCATGGGTCACGAGTTACCTAAGTCAATCCTTGTGAGCCTAACATGTTTGGTGCAAGGCAGCTCGTGATAATTGGCATTGGTACCCTATCAAGATAGAATCACAAAGGGTCGGTCCACTCAATCAGGCCCTAACCAGATTCTATGTGTTACCAAATTTGTAAGTAAAACAGACTGGTACCCTATCAAACAACTGACACTGTCACTGCCCAAAAAGAATCTATCTAAACCCTTAAAGAACCAGTTGAGAGAAATACAATTTTGACCTGTCAGAATCTATCCCACATGTATATCTACCATTGATCTAAATCAAACCCATCTTATCTACCCTCAGATCCTGCGCTGAGCCCTCCAGAAAACTCTCCCCGTCACGCTGAGCGTCATTTGAGGTTCAAAAAACATGACATCGTCTTGTTGTTTTTCACCCGGGAAACGAAGATAGATACCTACCGATCAATCCCACCCGCGAATGACGCTCTAAGCTTTCCTTTCATTTCCTTCCCGTCCTCGCTCGCCGTCGCCTGCACGCCGCACGCCATATTGCTCCTTCCACGGTTCGATCTAGGAAGACAGAGACTGCCCGAATGCGATGAGTGCGCCGATTTGATCCTTCTCTCCGACCAGCATCGACGCGTCGCCTGCACCACGCCATAGCCCCCCCCCCCCCCCCCCCCCCCCACCGTATCACCTCCTCCCCCTCCAACCTCCCCGAAATCTTTCCTTGCCCCGATTCAATTTTCTCCCAGCTGCAATACCTATTTCGATGCCGCCGCCCGCCCTCTCCCACCGGCGCGTCTCTCAGGGATCGACGCTGCCGGTCATCCGAATCCACGCGCGGACCGTCGCCAGGGACTGCCGCCATCCATTGGTGCCGGAATTGGGGCAGGCAACCTGCAGGAGCTCTAATACCTGCGACCAGATCTCTATCCTGTCACTGTGCCTGCCGCACCATGCTGATCTAATCTCCCAGCAGATCTTAAAGCGTCATCCCCTCTCCGCTCCGCTGCTGCCGCGACCACAGGTGAGCGATTGGTGCTCGTTTTGGTTTTGGTTTGGTTTGTTTTGTTTTGTTTTGGTGAATGGTGATTCTTCAATTGGTGGATGCTGTTGATTACTGCTTCGACGACCTGCTGTTGTTGATTTTCGAAGGCCATCTGGCGGCAGTGGAGTATGCCGATTCCATTCCCCCACCTCCCTTACACTAGGCCCACGCAATGCATATCCTCGTGATGAGGACACGATGACGTGTCTGTAATTTCCCCGATCTTCATGGAAACTGAAGTCAGCAATTATCTCTATTCTGGAATTACTTGAATATAATAACAAAGGTGTGCTGTGCGTTCTTAACTTAGTAGCACTTGTTTGCTATTTGGCCCAGGCTACCAGTAGCAATTCGTCACTAGCTTGCAGGTTTATTTGCCAAAGGGAACCAGTAGCAGCAGTCAGGAAACAACAGTCCTAATCTTGTAAGGAAGAAACGAGACAGCAAGGAACAATCCAGTAGTAAACACACGGCAGGAACAATTAACTCAAGCTTGAATATTTCCGGCCAACGAATAAGTAGCAGAATATAATAGATAAAAGGAATTGGCTTACAACCAGATCGGTAGCAAACCGAGACCTGAATAAATTCTCCACCCGTGCCCAGAGAAGAACACGATCAGAGAAAGGGAATGCCAGTAGGAATTTCAGACGAGTACAGTCGGAGATCGACCTGCTCACCGCCCTTCACAACCCAGGATTTGGATCGGCTTCAATTTCCCCTAGCAGATGGAATCGCCATCGCCATCGCTGGAGCAAAGGCTCGGACAGGGGGAAAAACTCGAGATAACAAAAGGATTAAGTCCAATTTTGGTCCCTCAATTTTCGTCTCGGTCTAAGTTTGGTCCCTCATCTCTTAAACCAGTTATAATCTGTTCCTCATCTCTTCATACCATTCAAAATCAGTCCTTAAATGGTTTTCAAGATGGTTTCAAGTGTTGCATGAATCGATGACTCAGACCGATCTCTCTCTCTCTCTCTCTCTCTTAAATCGCTACCCATGCAAATGCAATTCCTCAGCTCGTGACCACCACATTGACCATTGACGTTTGCACAACCTTCTCCGTAAATCTTGATCTTGGGCTCTCCCAACCTGCCCTTTCTCACCTGAATCACACCATAGCAAGGTTGCTTCGCCGCTTTGGCTACCAGCTCGGGCTCCTCCAGCATGTTTAATTCAAAAGGCAAAACACCAGAATAAAGTATTCAAACAAATGGATGTGTCGATTGTATCTAGCCTAAACTAATTGCTTGGCTCTGTACGTCCCTATAGTATGAATAAAAATTAGTTTGAGTGACGAACGGATTGCTAACCTTCTCAAGCGTACCCATCCACACACGACAGAAATACTGGCTGGATCGGATGTGCGTCCGCAAGAAAATTCAGCGCAGCAGGTCTAAGCAATTAGGGTTGAAAAATGATTAAGGAAAAGTTGGATAGATTGGGCAGGGAAAGGACGAGCAAAAGGGGAAGCCATTGTGTGTGAAACTATCTTAGGAAACACTCAGAGACTTTATGTGCATGGTTTTAAGAGATGAGAGACAAATATAACCCGTACAAGAGATGAGGGACGGAAATTGAAACCGAGATAAAAGATAAGGGACTAAAGTTGGACTTAATCCTAAAACAAAACCTGCCTTGGATACATGGGCGCCGGCCTTGGGTATAACTATAAGTTTGCAGTAACGGAAAGTCTATCGCGCGTCCCGTCGGGCGATAGCGTTACCGCGCGTCCTACGCGGCCCGGCCCACGCGCGCAGGCGGCGGAGCGCGGCGGCCGGCGACGGTCGTGGCGGAGCGCGGCGGGAGGGCGGAAGGCGGAGCTCGGCGTCAAGGTGGCGGCGGGAGCGCGAGCCGTGGGCGGGCGGCGCGGCTCGCCGCCGCGTCGCCGGTGGTGGTTTATTGCGGGCGGCGGGAGCGCGGTGGCGAGGCGGTGGCGGAGCGCGGGCGGTGTGCGGGCGGCGCGACGGATTAGGGCGGGCGGCGGTGGCGCTCGGGGGCGACGTGGCGGCGGAGCGCGGGTGTGTGCAGGCGGTGCGACGCGGCGGCGCCCTCGCCGCCGCGTCGCCGGTGGCGGATTAGCGTCGGCGGAGTTAGGGGTTGGGTTGTTGGGGGCGGCGCCGGCGGGGGAGCTCCATTTCCGACAGGTTTAGAAGGTTTGAGGAGAGGGCGGCGGCCGGTACGGCGGTGGGTGCGGCGCGGCGGTGCGGCGAGGCGGCGCTGGCGCCGCCGAAGCCGCGGGTGGCTGGAGGGCGGTGGGCGGGGCTGGAGGGGGGGAGCTCGTGGAGGAAGAAGACGACGCGCGGCGGGCGGCAGCGCTCCGACCGGTGTCGTTCCGACCGCCGGTCGGACACGTGGCGCGCGTGGAGGCCGGACGCGCGCTTCCCTAACGCGCGTCCGGACGCGCAATAGCGCGACCCTTGCAGTAAACAAACCCGCAAATGCGCTAAATGCTCTCAAAATTTAGGATTGACAGGCCAGCGTCAGTCAGTTAAATGCTAGTGTGCTGATTATATTTCGCTAACGAATCAGGGACTATGGTTTCCTTTTTCCTTTTTATTTTTTTGGCTTGTCGACTCTAAATATTGGTCGACATTCGACAGTGTTTATGGACTTTGTATGCTACGAGCCTACGATACGACACAAAGCATTCATGAAAGCCAAAAAAAAATCACATGGCTCGGAGAAGAATTGTTTGTCAAGTAACCGGGGAGTAGGCGATCCGTAATCCCAACCATTAACTTGACCGTTACGCCGTCCAAACGGAACAGAGTTCTTTTATAACTGCAGGTGCAGGCGTGCAGCAGAACAAACAGATCGTCCACAATCCTCCTCGTCAAGATCAACAACTGTTTACAAGGAGCCCGTGTGATTGGGGGGGCAGAGGCGAATCAGTCGGCCACGCCGAACGAAGCGCCATCAATGGCGCCACACCTGTACAACGGTGTCATCTCGGAGATCCTGTATCGGCTGCCGTCCAAGGAGGCGTACCGGCTCACCGCCGTGTGCCGGCGGTGGCGCGCGATCCTCTCCGAGCCGGCGTTCCTCTGCCGCCACCTGTTCCCGAGGCCGCTTCTCCTCCTCGACGACGGGCCCTACGCCGTCATCCTCCAGCCAAGGCGCAAGGTCCGGTACACGCACCTCACCGTCGTCCCCACCAATCCCGGCGACAGCGTCGACCTCAACCTCCCCCTCGACCCCAACTACACCGACCCACCATCCGTGAAAGCGATTACGCGTAGGTTGACCGAGAAGCCCAGCAAGCGCGAGCCTCCGGCCCCCAGCCTCTTGGACGTCGACGTGGACGACATCTTCAGCAACCTCTTTTCCACCGGCGTCGGCAAGGACGACGCCGCTGAAGAGCCTGCCGGTCAGCTACCGGATGGCAGTGCAGCCTCGGAAGGAGATGAAGCGGACGAGGACACCGCTGCTGGCGCCGAAGATGCGACGCCCCCGGCGGTGGAGGTGGAAGATTACGTCGTGTTCTTCGAGCGCAGTGTCCCCCGGCTGGACATCTCCATCGTGGCGGCGCACGGCCGCCTGCTGCTGTGCCGCAGCCGAATCCGTTACTACGTCTGCGACCCCGCCGCAAACCGCCTCGTCGCGCTACCGCCGGCTTCCTTCCCGCCGACTCACGACGCGGCGAGAGGATTTCACTACGACCTTGATGCGGCGACCGGGCGGTTGTCATTCACCATCGTGCTCCTCGTCCGCATCCCCGAGCGCCGCGTGCTCGTCGACACCTTCTCGTCCACGACCGGCAGGTGGGACACCAAGGTGATCGGCGCGCAGGGCGTGGCGCGCTGCCTCGGCGTCGCCTCGCCAGGGATACACGTCGGCACGTCTTTCTACTGGCTGAGCAACTGTCGCGGCCGCGTCATCCACTACGACGTCGCCGGCGGCCGCGCGTCGGTGCTCCGGGAGCCACCGGAGGCAGAAGTTTCGAACGCGCGTTGGGCGGTCGCTGGGCGCGGCAGGCGGGCGTCTTCGGGTGTGCGCGTTCGACATCCGCGACGAGGAGAGCCGGAACATGCTGCCGCACGAGGGCATCGTGGGCACGCACGGCGTGTGGGTCATGGACGACGCCGCCACCGGGGCGTGGCGGCGCGTGCACGAGGCGGTGGTGGACGGCATAACGGTGTGGTACTTCTTGCGCCTATGGAACCACGAGGTGCCGGTGGACTTCCCCGGCGCGTCCGGAGGCTCCGTCATCCTTGACAAGAACAAGATCCTGCTGCGCTACAACCTCGAGACCGGCGATAAGGTGGAGCTTGCGAGGCTCTACTGGGACGACGGCACACTCGGCGCGCTCTACACACGCTTCCAGGCGTTCCCCTTCTATAGATCCGGTTGATCGCGTTCCTTGTCATCGCTCCATTAGAGTAATGAATTAGGTAGAGATTTTAGTTGAATACTAGTTTGCAATGCAATGTCTGTTTTTTGAGATAAAAAGATGCTTTTCCCCCTTAATGCGACACTCCATGTATGCTGTTCAGTCTGAAGGGTCTCTGAAACTCTGATCTTAGCGGAACTAGAACTGGCCATCGTTACCGACGATGTGTTTGAAAGGCTCTGCAAAGATCAGGAGAGACGGCAAACAAATGCCTCTGACCTTTTTTTTTTTATTTTGAGCCTGCCTCTTACTGGGATACGGTACGGGACTTTGAGTCCCAATGGAGACATTGCGCGATGGGATTTCTGGCTTCGATTTTGAGTTCCAGACGATCTTCACGTTTCGAAACAGACACGCGCAGGAGAGACAGAGCAGAGGGACTGTCTAAATTTCCCCATAAAAAATGTTTCGGCAAAACCATAGCGGAAAAAGGGAAGGAGAGCACGATGGGCGGCGGCGGCGGCGAACACGATTCGCCTCCCACCGTGCCGCACCTCGACGACGGCGTCGTCGCCGATGTCCTGCGTCGGCTACCGACCAAGGACGCGTACCGATGCACCGCCGTGTGCCCACGGTGGCGCGAGATAGTCTCGGAGCCGGCGTTCCTCTGCCGCCACCTCTCGCCGCGGCCGCTGCCGCCCCTCGACGACGTCCCGGCGACAGCTTCGACCTCAACATGCCCCTCGACCCCAAGTTCACTGAACAGTACGCGAGAGAGATTTTGCTCAAGAGAATGGGCAAGGTTCTGCCCACCAGCCTCGTCGACGCTAAAGAGCCCGCTGGTCAGGTAGTGAGTGCCGGCGCCGTCTCAGAGGAGGGCCAAGCGACGAAGAAAGAAGACTACGTGGCGTTCTTTGAGCGCACGGTCCCCATGCTCGACGTTTCCATCGCGGCGTCGCACGGCCGGCTGCTGCTGTGCCGTAGCCGAAGTCGCTACTACGTCTGCGACCCCGCCGCCAACCGCTGGCTCGTGCTGCCGCCGTCCTCCTTCCCGCCAACCCACGACACGGCCTCCGGCCTCCACTACGACATCAACGCGTCGACCACCGGGTGCCTCTCGTTCACCGTCGTGCTCCTCGTCCGCATCGCCCATCGGCGCGTGCTCGTCGACACCTTCTCGTCCACGACCGGCCGGTGGGACACCAAGGTGATCAACACGCAGGGCGTGGCGCGCTGCCTCGGCGCGGCTTCCCCGGGGATCCACGTCGGCACGAGCTTCTACTGGCTGAGCCGGCGCCGCGGCCGCGCGACGGTGCTCCGCGAGCCGCCGATGGCGGAGGGGTCCCAGGAGCGCGTGGGGCGGACCCTGGGGTCGACGGCCGGGGGGCGGCGGCTCCGCGTCTGCGCGTTCGACATCCGCGACGACAAGAGCGGGAGCATGATGCCGCACGACGACATCGAGGGCGTGCACGGCGTGTGGGTCATGGACGACGGCAGCGTCGGGTCGTGGCGGCGCGTGCACGAGGCGGTGGTGGGCGGCATATCGGCGTATTACTTCGGGAGGCTTTGCGGGCACGAGGTGCCCGTGGACTTCGCCGGTGCGTGCAGCGAATTCATCATCGTCGAATCGGAGTATCTCCTGCGGCGCTATGAACTCGGTAGCGGCCGACAGGTGACGCTCGCCAGCCTCCGAACAATGGCCAGCGACCTCCGCGAGCTCTACGGCAGCTATCGTGCGTTCCCCTTCTTCAGGCCCGCTTGACTGCTTTGGTTTCTCATCCTTTTGCATCGCACGAAGCTTACTTTTCGTAGTTACAAACTTTGGCATGCCAGTGAGCAGTAATGTATTATGATTCTTAATCTCGGACGCCGAACGCGTGTATGTACCACTATAAACAGCCTGATGTCCCTGTTTCAGGGCACGTACACAACCTGCTCAGATACTGATCCGTTCAACTGCAATTTGAGGTGCTCGGTCAGGATTTAGTTCTTCTCGAATACAAGATGCAGATAGATCAACGCAACATATCTTGTTCGTTAGATTGTAATCATATTGAAAGAGGCGGCCGCAAGATGGTATACTCCTCACAAGCATCCACGAACTGCTCACAAGCATCCACGAACTGCTCACAAGGATCTACGAACTGGGGCCTCCCGTGTGTTCCACTTCACGGTTGACTGCATTCGTTTCTCATCGTTTTGCATCACACCAAGCTATGCCGATAAATACCAGTGAAGCGAATTCAGGTTTAGCTGCATTTGCAATGTTCTTGTTACTATTCAAATGCAATGTTATTGTTTTGAGATGGACACATCACAACAGCCACTAATTTCTTCGTTACTCTATCGTGGAAAGTTAGCCGCCAATTACGTCATAGCCTGGCTGCTCGTCCCAAACTCTTGGCGGAGAGAAGTGGGCCCAAGATAATCAGTCAGAGAACAAACATGAACCTAATCTCCAAAGCAATAAAGTACTTAAGGACGGAGTAATCAAAGAGCACGAAAGAGAAGCCAATCCCCAAAGACCATCTCTCTCCCGGCGGCCGTAGCAACCCTCAAATGGAGCCCAACAATCTGTGCACCGTGGAGAGGCGCGGCCGCGTCCACCTCATCACCCTCACCGGCGCCGGCGAGCACCGCCTCAGCCCGGCCCTCCTCTCCGCGATCCGCTCCGCCGTCGCGGCGTCCGCGGGCGCCGGCGCGCTCGTCCTCTCCGCCGAGGGCAAGTTCTTCTCCAACGGCTTCGACCAGGCCTGGGCGCGCACCGCGCCGCTTCACCTCCACTCCACCATGGACGGCGGGTTCCGCGCGCTGGTCGCCGACCTCCTCGAGCTCCCCATGCCCACCGTCGCCGCCGTGACGGGCCACGCCGCGGCCGCCGGCTGCGCGCTCGCGCTCGCGCACGACTCCGTCGTCATGCGAGGCTCGCGCGGGTTCCTCTTCATGAGCGAGGTCCACGCGGGCATCAAGATCGTCGATTTCCTCGCCGAGTTGATGCGGGAGAAGGTCCCCGACGCGGTCAATAGGAGGGACCTGCTCCTGCGCGGGGACAAGATGAGCGCGGCCGAGGCGGTGCGGCGGGGCATCGTGGACAAGGCCATCGACGGGGGCGTGGAGGACGTGGTCAACGCGGCCGTCGCCGAGGCCGAGAAGCTCGCGGCGAGGGGATGGGACGGGGAGGTCGTGGCAGAGATCCGGAAGGCCGTGTGGCCGAAGGTGTGGGATAAGGCTAAGGACTATGGCGCCGACGCCCCGGCGGCGGCGCGGCCGCGGCTGTAGGCGCCGGCAGCGTGTTGCGCTGTGGTACACGCATGTTTCCCCAAGCTACAGTACAGTGGTTCACATCATTTGCCGCTCAACTCGGAGCTTGTACTAACAATCGAGGTGGGAGTATGATTTATATAAATAAATAAAAGCATGCATGTCCGTCCTGAAGCTACTGAATGTTCAATTTAAACTGATCAACCATTGATAAGAATAATGTTCCAGCCTACTCATGGCCTCCTCCCCTTTTCTCGTAAAAGTTGAGGTAGTGAAACGGTGAAGAACTTCTTGCATACTACTCTCAGGGGTCCTTTGGATTACAGGAAATTTGAAGGAATTTTGAAGGAATACTGTTCCTAAAGGAAATTTTCCTATCCTGTGGTTTGGCTAGCACAAAACACCATTACTATTCCATAGGAATCTTTCCTTTACATGCAGATTCTATAGGAATTTTTAGCATCCACTAGGGGGCCTTTGGAACGCGGGATTTTTTTCCGTTCCTGCGTTTTTCCTGTAAACAGTCAATTGATTCCTGTGAAATTTCTGTATAATTTCTGTGAAAATCCTGCGTTCTAATTAGAGCTCTTGGAAAATTTTCCTGCACGAAGAACGAGAAGCTCAATGCTCCAACTGCTAGCTAATGCTTCATTATTGCTCATGTGGCCTAATTGTTGCAACATAACAGGAAAGAATACACACCTAGATCACTAATTAGTATGATTTTTTTATTTACTCTCAACATTCCTCCACAATGATTCCTTCACTTTTCTTATGTCTCATCCAAACAAACTTTCACTCCATATTCTTATATTTTACAATACTCTGTTTTACATATACATTCCTATTAAATTCCTATATTTTTCCTATTCTTGTGTTCCAAAGGAGCCCTCAGTTTTTTTATTGATAATGCCCAATAACTCGGCCTCCTTTGATTGGAGGAAAAACGTAGGAAAAATGCAAGATTCGGATTCCTATGGAACTGGTCACTGTAGCAGCCTTTGGATTGCAGGAATGGCTCACGGAAAAAGTGAAGGAATTTTTCTTTTGAAGTCGATTTTGGAGGAAATCCACAAGAATGGAAGCATGAGCTCCGACCTCTTTTTTCTATCAGCTCGCGTAGGATCGAGGCATGTCCCGTCATTAACCCATCGAAGAAACAGGATTAGCTAGGAAGAGAAGGCCGTCAAATGGGAAAATCACAAAGCACCAAAAATAGAATGCTCAGGAGCTAGCCTGCTGATGCAGCTCAAGCTCGTCCCGCCATAGCAGCTCGAGGGTGGCTCTGCGTTGTCTGCTCGCCCCCGCAGCTACAGTTCAAGCTCCACCTTGGCTTGGCCATGGCCGCACCTCGAGCTCCCTCGGCTGCTCGCTCCTGCCGCTGCAGTTAGAGGCTTAGAGCTGCAATTAGCCCTGCCTTCAGTCACCCAGGCCGCTCCTTGCTAGTACTCCAAATCAGACCGCAGGAGCTCGTGGTGTCTGAATACAGGAAGGAGATGATGTTCCTTGGCTGTCTGGGAAGAAACGAAAGGGATAAGGCCGTATGTTGTAATATTATAAAAAAGTGTGGTTGTATTTGTTGACCGTAATCAACTTTGATGTACTTATTCAATCTAAAATTCCTACAGTTTTCCTGTGGCTCATCCAAATGATCTTTTTAGTAGAATTCTTGTGTTTTGTAATCTTCTGTTTTGCATATGCATTTCTATCATATTCCTGTGTTTTTTCTATTCCTGCGCTTTTCCTATCCTGGGTTCCAAAAGAGCCCTCAAATTTAAGTTAATGAGTGTTATCAATGAAAAAGCAGAAGTACTCCGTAGTAGAGACCTGAATCGTAAACATTGTGGGAGCGCCGTGCCTTGCACTTCTGCAACTCATCCACACTGACACGTTAATCAGCTGCCCACTTACTTCCTTCATATTTATTTGTTGTCGTTCCGGTAACACCGGTAGGTCAAATTTGGCTTGAGCTTGATGTCTGCGCGTCAATAATTTAAAGTTGGAGGCAGTAGTCGTTAATCAATCGCCACCCCAGTTTATATGTTGCTTTTGTTTTTTGCGTGCATCTAGATTTCGTGCGCCTAAAATCAGATTTGCTTAGGATCGACGAAGTTTGAATGCGGGCGACGACCTCTCCTTCAAGTAAGGGGGTTCGGGGATGCCGCCGGGCGGAGGGGCGGAGGAGCTCATGCTACTACTGTACAGTGTGTCGAGTGGTAAATAAAGGACGCAAACCGTTGGATCACGAGCGCGCGTGTATGATTCATCGACTTAGAAGAGCCTGTTTTCAGGTGCCAGTATTTGGACTGGACTTTTGTTTCCAGTCAAACAAATTTGTTTATCGACAATTAGCAAAATAAACCCGTGAAGCAAACGAACTGGTTGCATCTCAGCACGCGAGTCGCATCATTGCCTGATGTACCAAGTGATTACACCGACCGGGCCTAATTACTTATTATTGGAGTGATTGGTACGAAGCTTGTAAAGCACCAAGCACAGCGTGCAGTTTTGCTGAAAACATATAACCTCAACTAACCTCGCCCGCTCAATAGTCAACGCGAGGCATGGCCACCGGAGATTTGTGCACCGTGGAGAGGCGCGGACGCGTCCATCTCATCACCCTCACCGGCGCCGGCGAGCACCGCCTCAACCCGGCCCTCCTCTCCGCGATCCGCTCCGCCGTCGCGGCGTCCGCGGGCGCCGGCGCGCTCGTCCTCGCCGCCGAGGGAAAGTATTTCTCCAACGGCTTCGACCAGGCCTGGGCGCGCACGGTGCCGCTCCACCTCCAAGCCGCCATGGGCGACGCGTTCTGCGGCCTGGTCGCCGACCTCCTCGCGCTCCCGATGCCCACCGTCGCCGCCGTGACCGGCCACGCCGTGGCCGCCGGCTGCGTGTTCGCGCTGGCGCACGACACCGTGGTCATGCGTGGATCCCGCGGGTTCCTTTACATGAGCGAGGTCGACGCTGGGATCAGGATCATCGACTTCTTCGCCGAGCTGTTCCGGGAGGTGGTCCCCGACGCCGTCAACAGGAGGGACCTTCTCCTGCGCGGGGACCGGATGGCCGCCGCGGAGGCCGTGCGGCGAGGCCTTGTGGACGCCGCCGTGGATGGGGGCGTGGAGGATGTGGTCAACGCCGCCGTTGCCGAGGCCGAGAAGCTCGCGGCGAGGGGCTGGAACGGGGAGGTCGTGGCCGAGATCCGGAAGGCCGCGTGGCCGAACCTGTGGAGCAAGGTCAAGGACTATGGCGCCGACGCTCCGGTGGTGACGCGGCCGCGGCTCTAGGCGCCGGTAGTGGCTGCAATTCGCCGTACAACTCGGAGCTTGTACTAAGTACCAATAATTCTTTGCTTCAAAAAGTACCAATAATTCTGAGATGGGGGTACGCCTGATTGTGCATGTGCTATGAAGTATCCTTTCCTCAACCTACTGAATGTTCAATTTAAACTGATCAGACTTTGATACGATTGAGAATGTTCCAGCCTACGCATGGCCTCCTCCATTTTCACATAAAAGTTGAGCCAGTGAAGGCTTCATCTCATTCACGTACGCAGACCTGGTGCTGAATTTCTTGTTTGCAAAAGAAATTAGAGGAGCACCCAGCCTTGCATTTCTCCACAACCATCTATGCAGTTGCCCACTTGATCGTTGATCGATCGCCGACCAAGATTGTTCGTTCGCTTATGTTTTGCGCTCTTTTTATATTTCAACCAGCTGAATTCGATGAGTGGGTTTGGGTTTCTATCTTTCGATGAGAGATGAGGATAATTCGATTGATGGATCATGACGACGTTGATGGCCCTACTACAATTGTCCAAAGACGCTACTCGATTGATGGATCTACAGTGGGGCAAGAAGGCCACTAAATTGGGGGTGGCCGGTAGGGGCCATGCCGCCCCCCCCCCCCCCCCCCCCCCCCCCCCCCCCCCCCTTGATTTTCTTCTCTAGTTCCGCCGTTGATTGAAACAAAAGCGTTGTTACAGTTTGGTGCGCTCAGCGCACAAAGCGAACAGAAGGAAAAAAAAGAAGAATTAAGGGGTTTGGGAACTTAATTGGGGTTTCTCAGGTTCTTGTTGTTTTTCCGGGGTCTAGAAAGGGTTCTTGGGTGGCAGATTGGCTCGACAATGGAGGCGGGAGAGACATTGGATGGCAAGGTGGCGGTGACCGCCGACCACGGGTGGAAGAGTAGGCGGATGGATAGAGCTTGAGGGAGGAAGCTCAAATTTAACTACTCAGTATGTGAATGGTACTATTGTCGTTTCTACCTTAAAAAATTCGCAATATTGCCTGATGTACCCAAACCATTAAGCTGGGCTTAAGAGTGATTCGCACGAAGGTAATAACGCACAAAGCACAGCTTGCAGTTTTGCTCAAAGCATAACCTCAACTCATCTCGCCAACTCAATAGTTAACGCGAGGCATGGCCACACAAAATCTGTGCACCGTGAAGAGGCGCGGCCGCGTCCATCTCATCACTCTCACCGGCGCCGGCGAGCACCGGCTTAACCCGGCCCTCCTCTCCGCCATCCGCTCCGCCGTCGCGGCGTCCGCGGGCGCCGGCGCGCTCGTCCTCGCCGCCGAGGGCAAGTACTTCTCCAACGGCTTCGACCAGGCCTGGGCGCGCACCGCGCCGCGCCACCTCCAAGCCACCATGGGCGGCGAGTTCCGCGGCCTCGTCGCCGACCTCCTCGCGCTCCCGATGCCCACCGTCGCCGCCGTGACCGGCCACGCCGCGGCCGCCGGATGCGGGCTCGTGCTGGCCCACGACGCCGTGATAATGCGGGGATCCCGCGGGTTCCTATACATGAGCGAGGTCGACGCGGGGCTCAAGCTCGTCGACTTCTTCGCCGAGGTGTTCCGGGAGAAGGTCCCCGACGCCATCAACAGGAGGGATCTGCTCCTGCGCGGGGGCAGGATGGCCGCCCCGGAAGCCGTGCTGCGGGGCATCGTGGACAAGGCCGTGGACGGAGGCGTGGAGGATGTGGTCAACGCCGCCGTTGCCGAGGCCGAGAAGCTCGCGGCAAGGGGCTGGGACGGGGAGGTCGTGGCAGAGATCCGGAAGGCCGCGTGGCCGAATCTGTGGAGTAAGGTCAAGGACTATGGCGCCGACGCCCCGGCGGCGGCGGCGCGGCCGCGGCTCTAGGCGCTGGCAGCGTGCTGTGCTGGTAAATAATTTGAGATGCTGTATGAATCATGATGTATCCTTTCCTGAACCAAAGTAAGGTACTGAATGTTCAATTTAAACTGCTCAATCGATGATTAAGAACCTAACTAGTCACTGAATGTGCCCCTTCCAATGATTCATCAAAGTTGGGCCGATCCTGTATTTCTGCGAGTAATCCGCACCGATATAGTTAAGCACAGGAAACAATTCGGGAAAATTTCTTCCATTCGAAAGGAGGCCTGCCCACTGTGTTGTTGATCGATTGCCAGTTTGCCACCCCCAGTTTATTTGTTTACTCCCCCTTTTGATCCGATTCCAAAAAATGGTTATCAACAACTAGCCAAATAAAACCCGTGAAGCACATTTGCATCTGAATCGAATTATTGCTTCATGTAACCATATGATTACTCTGGGCCTAATTACTTCTTTGGAGTGATTCATACGAAACGAGGCCAGTAAAACACGAAGCAGAGCTTGCAGTTTCGCTCAAAGCATAACCTCAACCCTCACTCACCCCGCCTACTCAATAGTCAATACGAGGCATGGCCACCGGGGACCTGTGCACCGTGGAGAGGCGCGGCCGCGTCCACCTAATCACCCTCCCCGGCGCCGGCGAGCACCGCCTCAACCCGGCCCTCATCTCCGCCATCCGATCCGCGGTCGCCGCCGCATGCGCCTCCCCTGGCGCCGGGGCCCTCGTCATGGCCGCCGAGGGCAAGTTCTTCTGCAACGGCTACGACCTGGCCTGGGCGCGCGGGGACCCGTCGGGCCGCATCGCCGCCGTGCGCGCCGCGCGCCGCGGCCTCGTCGCCGATCTCCTCGCGCTCCCCATGCCCACCGTCGCCGCCGTCACCGGCCACGCCGCGGCGGCCGGCTGCGGGCTCGCGCTCGCGCACGACACCGTCGTCATGCGGGCGTCCCGCGGGTTCCTCTACATGGGCGAGGTCGACGCCGGCATCAAGATTATTGACTACTTCGGCGAGCTGCTCCGGCAGAAGGTCCCCGACGCCGCAACCAGGAGGGACCTGGTCATGAAAGGGGAGAAGATGACGGCCGCGGAGGCTGTGCGGCGGGGCATCGTGGACTTGGCGGTGGACGGCGGAGTCGACGACGTGGTGGCCGCGGCTGTCACCATCGCCGAGGGCCTCGCGGCGAGGGGCTGGGACGGAGAGATCGTTGCCGAGATCCGGAAAGCTGCCTGGCCAGAGTTGTGGAGCAAGGTCAAGGACTACGGCTGCGACGCACCGTCGAGGCCGCGTCTGTGACAGCCAAGCTGTTTGCTTTTTAGGTCCTGCTTACTCCTGGTAAGTGGTAACATCGGCATTGGCTTGTTCAGATAATGATCGACAGAAATAAATCATGGGACATATTGAAATCACCAACTACGGATGCAATGTACTTCTGCAGACTTGCAATGGGTCAAACTTCCCTTGTAGGAGTACAATTAACCATCAGTCTATCAGATCCATTCTTCCAACAGAATAATCAAAATCGTAATCGATCGAAAGATTAGAGACGCACCAGTTCAATCATTAGAGCCTTCGAAGTGCAGGAGTTGCAAAAAGTTGGAATAGTAGCGAATTTTTGCAGCGTTCCGGACGGTGACAGGAGATTTACATTGTATGGCAACACGGATCAAAACTGGGTAGAAGAACTAAAGGTGCCCCACCAAAAGCGCCATCAGCCGAAAGAACAGTCATTAATTAGGCCATGTTTGGATCAAAGGAAACTCAAAGGAATTTTAAAGGAATTGATTCCTAAGGAATATTTCCTATGCCTGCTGTTTGGAATGGAGGAATGGTAAATTCCTTTCCAGAGGAAAGGGGGGACTCCCTTCACAAAACGTAGGAAATGAAACATGAGGTCAGAGCTAAAGAAAAATTTCCTTTGCCTTGCTCAACTCTATGACTACGGTGAGCCTTTATGCAAGCACCTAATTGTTGTGACCTAATGACCATCCACTTTGGGGTTAGCTAAATTACACTAAAATTAGTTACTTTAAGAAGCATGCGGGTAGTTAAAATGTGGCAAAAACGTTACTAATTCAATTTGAGTGCAATAAATAATGATAATGTGACTACTAAAAATTTTATTTAGTTGTAAAAATATTGTTTCTTGTGGTTTCTATTCCTGCGTTCCAAACACCTCAAATTTTTCATTCCTTCATTCTAGATTCCTGTGGTTTGTCACCTTTTTCAATTCCTGTGTTTTCTTCGTTCCTGTGTTTTTTCCTATTCCTCTGTTTTTCGTTCCTTTGTTCCAAACAGGGCCTAAAGTTGGGTGATGATCATTTACATCATGGAGAACGAACAAAACAGGAACAGCTACACTAAGGCAGGGCAGTACAACATTACAAAATGGCAAAAATGAAAAACAGCCCTAAGCATTACCAGTCATCCACCTACACTCTTACCTTAAACTACTGGACCAACATGCTCCATCCCTTAAGACTGGCAGCAGTTTTTCACGGTCAGATAATTTACATAATTTTACTTCTCAGGCACCACCACCGGGTCGGTCTCCAAACTTGAATCATGGTGCAATATCATCTACGCTTGCACCGGCCCAGCACATTGGAAATCAACGAACAAAAAGTTTGAACATTGCGCTGCTCTCCTAGCTCCCAGCATGGCCAAAGTTGTGGCCATTTTGCCGTCTAATATGCTCCGGCACGAGCCTGTTGATAAGTTCTGGCGACGCATTTGCCAGCTGCAGCAAGCAAAAAGGGCAATTTATGAGCACAATGGTACGACAATAGCTGAACGGTCTTAATGATTGGTTTCAGGCATGTCACTAAACTAGGTTTAATTGACTGAACTTTTGCACTGTTTTCCATCTACTTACTTCATGCTTGAAGTTGAATAGAGGGGGGAATGGACGTCCATTTGGCAAGCGTGCATTTGGCGCCCGTAGCTCATCGAAGAATGGGTGTGCACATGCATCAAGCTGCATAGAATCAACAAATACATAAGCACATTTACAATCAACAGACAGCTAATATGAAAATTATGTTGTTTTCCAGCTACAGTATGAGCACTCAAGCTACACTTTTTAGGTGGGGCACTCACTAATATACTTAACAAGCACATGTGACCATAAAGTTGAACCCACTCTATCAGCTAACACTCATCAACACTTGGTGCTGGTCTTCTGGACCACAGCACTGAGTACCATAATTATCATATCCATGCAGGACCAGAAGTTGATTATGTATGGTAAGATTACAAATTGAGAGGGTATATTTCTACAAGGATTTGACTTCATTTTAGTGGTCATGGACTCATGGTCTACAAATATTTGTTGACAATGACGCGGCCATTCAAAAATCATCAAATGTAGTGATATCGTACAAACAAAGACGACTAAGAATCAAAACCACCTTAGATTCATACCCCGTTTCAGTTTCTATTACCCTGCTACTTCACACATCGAACAGCCTAAAAGCAATTATAAATGAACTAAGAAAAAGAAAATACTCACAGCAGAGCAGCGAAGACTGGGTGAATACTGGAGGAGACGGGAAGCAAGATCTATAGCTTCAGGGGGCATTCTCTTGTGGAAAATCTGGAGGACAAAAAGAAAGTAGTGGAACCAGTCAGTCACTGGCCTTTGGAGACATGTGAACAACTACAACTACGATACAGGATCGAACAATACCTTGTGCCACGGATGAGCCTTTATCTGAGGAAACCTGAACTCAGTATAGTTGGGGTTCATGCATCGTATTTCCTCACGGGTTGGTGTACCAAGGACCTGATAATATACCACAAAAGCATAAGAAAACATCCATACAAAAGCAAAAGACAAGTCTCCTAGGAAACATTCTGCAGTACCTTGATTATCTCAACCAACTGATCAACTGCGCTCTCTCCTGGAAACAGCGGCTAGTACATACAAAAAACAAGATGGTCAGAATCACATGACAGATGATTTTGCTAACTGAAGAACAAAAAATGAGGTAGATCGTGGGATGAAGGCAACCAACCTGACCAAGAAGCAACTCTGCGAGAACACATCCAGCTGACCATATGTCAATTGAAGATGTATACTCAGTAGCACCAAATATAAGCTCAGGAGCACGATAATAACGAGAGCATATGTATGATATATTGGGTTCACCGGGAACCTGGCAAAGCAACAGGAACTAGTTAATACGTTGACCAAAATTGTAGTGTGCAAATTAACATAACTGAAGAGCCCAATAGTTGATAGCCAAGTTCAGGAATCAATCACTCACGTTCAAAGTGAGAACTTCACACTTAAATAAGAAAGAATTAACGTGATTACAAACTACCACAGGCAGTTGTGATAGCTGATAAATCAAACACAACCGATAAAAGCATAATGAACCCACTAGATCAAATTATAAAAAAAGACACTCCATGTATTATCAATTAACTGACAAATAATCCATAACATCAACTACTTCTATCACAATAAATAACAGGTAAAAGCAACATATTGATGATAAATGTAGCATAGTGATAAACGACGATGCAATGTCAGCAGTATGTCTAGCCTACCATAAGAATATTAGAAAATGCATACTAAATACTGAACCCAATTACAGATTCATAGGAGGAAAATCTACGTACCAGAACTTTCGCACTTCCAAAGTCACAGATCTTGACTTGGTGAGTGAGGGGATCGACCTGTATAGGAAAGCAAGATGAGAGCAATTCATAACCAAGTACCAAATCTGAAGAACATAAATTTTGTTCACATAACACGTACCAAAACGTTTTGTGGCTTGACGTCCCTGTGGGTGATTCCAGGAACGGTATGAATATAAGCTAGCCCTCTGAAAAGCTGCAAACATAGCCAAGGGAGAAAAAAATCATCAGCAAAGCAAAGATAGCACATATTGGCAACGACGCAAATGTTGAGATGGTGGTTCACAAACCTGATACATGTAGAGCTTGACGTAGATAAGAGGCATTCTCTGGTTGGCGTTGCTGTAGTGCTTAAGCACACGGTACAGCGTCTCCGGGACGTACTCCATCACGAGGTTCAGGAACAGCTCGTCCCTGGTCGTTGTCGAAAAGAAGCAGTGCTTCAGACAGATGACGTTGGGGTGTTCCATCGCACGCATAATTTGCAGCTCGCGGTTCTTGTAACGTTTATCCTGCAACACCTTCTTGATGGCCACCGTCTCCCCAGTCTCCAAACATTTAGCCTAAACGTAGAAGCCAAACAGTAAGCACCGAATCAACCTGAACCTGTAAGGGAAGGAAAGTCCCTAAGACCCAAGCATACCTGGAAGACAATCCCAAATGAACCTGTACCCACGACCCGCTCTGCCATGTAGCTGATTGTCTGCATGCAAGATTAAAACAATCCATGAGTAATTGAGTGTCGGATGAAGCTACAAGAGCAGAACGCTCAGATGAAAGGTACGGGAATAGGCAGCGCATACAAGAATAAAAAACTACTTTGAACAACAGAACTAAGCATGAGACCAGCAATTTTAAAGGAGAACATGCTTCCTAGATGCACTGAAGCGGTGAAGCCTTGAAACAATCAGCAAACAGTCACGAAATGAAGCATTCAACCCTTGATTGAACAGCCGGGACTTAACAATTCGGATTGCCACATCTAGCCAGCCAACGGAAGCCCCGAAACTAGCATCAGCGACGCAATTCCTCAACCACCGAAGACACCACTCCACAATCTTCATCGCAAAACCAGAAGCAGCAACAGCAGTTACAGGCAGCAGGTACGCACTAGCTAGCGAACACGAAAATCCCCCAGCAAACCAAGAGATCACGACCGATTTCGATCGCAAAGCCGCAAGCAACAGGGCCGGGAATCCACGGCGAGCGCGCTAAAACCAGCAACATTCAGCCACACATCCTCCGGACACAGACAGACAGACAGACAAGCGAGAGAGAAACGGAGACAGGGCGCTCCCGTCAGCAGCACTCACCCGCTTGGGCTCGCCGTTTTTCCCGCCGATGGTGGTGGAGATGATGTGGCCGGTCTTCTCGCTCTTCTCGGCCTTAATCGTCTGCACCTGCGAAACAACCAGCATTAGCCGCGCACGCCGCGGAGCAAGCAGATCGGGACCCGAACCCTAGCGCGGATCCGACCCCACACCCAGATCTGGCCGCCCGCTCACCTTCTCGTTGCCGGCGGGGGCCGCCTCGGCGGCGGCGGGTGCCGGTGCGGGCGCCGGCGGGTCCAGCACCATGGGCTCCGGCCCCGGCGGCGGCGCCTCCATGGGTGGTGGTGGGTGGGAAGCGAACGCCCAGCGCTCGCGCAGCTGGAGGAGGGAGGAGGGCGGCTGCTGCTTTGCTTTGCTTGCGGCTGCTTTCTGCGGAGTGGTTCGCTTGGGGGGCTGGGATGCTGGTGCGCGGTGCTTTTGACCGGTCGGGCTGTTGGACAGCTTGGGTTGGGCTTGCCGATAACTCTGATGACTGGCTGGCTTCTTACTTAATACGGCGGAGACGGAGGTAGTTAATTAACACCTGCCTTGATTCTCAGCTAGCAGGGAGGCAGTGCCAACTTGTACTGCTAAAACTTTCTGAAATACTGCTATTTCTTCCCTGCAAAACATTACTACTGCTAATTTTTCCTTGGAAAACATTACTACTGCTATTTTTTGCATGTAAAACATTACTACTGCTAAATATTGGTTGATTTAATGCATTGCTTGATTTTCCATTACTACTACTATCTTGCTGTCAAGGTCCATTATTTAATGCATTGCTTGATTTTTAGCTAGCAGGGAGGCAGTGTCATCTTCTACTGCTAATTTTCCCAAGAAAACATTACTACTGCTACTTTTTGCATGTAACACATTACTACTGCTATTTTCTTCTTCTTTTTTGCATGTAAAACATTACTACTGGCTGGCTAAGGAGATGTCTCTAGCTGTCGAGGTCTATTTTTGACGCTTTGCTGGTGCTGCCAAAACTAGAGGACAGGAGTGTAGGCAGTGATCGATTTCTTTTACTGACCGCTTAAACAGCGTTGGCTAACTTTGAACGTGTTTTACACATTCTTTTCTTTGGATGGCTTTAACTCACTACTTGTTTATGCGATCAATTCTTTGAATGCATTTTAATACTCCATCCTTATCACTATCCCTGAAAGAAATCGCAAAACCTCTCGCCAAAAAGAAAATGGAGAAAAATTCAGGCCCCCTTTGGAACGCAGGATTTTCACAGGAATTGTATAGGAATTTCACAGGAATCAGTTGACTGTTCACAGGAAAAACGCAGGAACAGGAAAAAATCCCGCGTTCCAAAGGCCCCCTCAACCTGTACATACGACATAAACTGCTGCCTCTATCCTTTTTTGGACAAAACTGCTGCTGCACCAGCAGCAGCAACAAACATCTCTCCTTCCGTTGGACTCCGCCCAGACAAGCAACCGGAGCAACAACCATGGGCACCGCCGCCCACCCGCGCATCCGGCGGTGAACCTGGAGCAAAGCAGAAAACGGCAGGTAACCGATGAGGCGATGAGCCCTCCGACGGCGTGACACGGTGGCGGTCAAAAGGGAGGCGAGTCCCGAAACTGCCCCTGGTCCTCCTCCTCCTCCGGTGATGATGGTGCCGGGCGCCCGACCCCGACATCGCGGCCCCACCAGCGTTTTGTTTAGGCGGCCGGGATCCGATTATTATTAGCGCCTAAGAGCAACTCCAGCAGGGACCCTATTTGAGACCCTACTCCATTTTTAGGGTCTTGAGTCAAAAAAACCAACTCCAGCAGGGACCCTACTTGAGCCCTCATTTTGCATGCCACCTCAAATTCCACTTCCAAGCCCTCATTCCCAGGGTCCTCCCACCTCCCCCCTCATCCGTGGGCCCCACCATTTTCTTTTTCATTTTCCATTTTTTTCTCTTCTTTTTCTTTTCTTCTCCCTTCTCCCTCCTCGTCCTGCACTCGGCGCGCCATTGCCGCCCTGAACCTCCTCGCCGACGAGCGTGAAGACCTCGTGCTCCTCCAGCTCTCGCTCCCCCGCGCCCCGACCTCGCCGGCAGTTGTTGTGGCGGCGGCGCGCCGTACTTGCCCAGCCACACGCGCACGCGCCGCCACGGGTCGCGGATCTCCGCCGCCACGGGTCGCGGAACCGCACCTCGCCGCCGGGGCCGTCCGCCTTCCTCTTCCTGCCGGAGAGCTCCAGCTTCGCCTTCGCGCCGGCGGTTGTCGCGGTCGCCGATGGGGATGTTGCCGCCTTGCCGCCGGCGGCCGAGTCCTTGACCACCACCGGCTCGAGACGGATCTCCTGGACGTAGCGCTTGACCCGCCGGCGCGCGGCGGCCTCGTCCTCGTCCTCGTCGCCGGAGAAGTCGGTCGCGTCGACGGCGCAGGAGGTGACGAGCTCGACATGCTCCGTCCGCCTCACCGCCATGAACAGCTCCGTCCGCCGCATCGGCGGCGGGATCCCGCCCCACTGCGGCGACTGCCCGCCCGCGGCTTGCGGGGGTGGAGGCGGCGCCATGCCGGGCTGCGGCTGCTGCATCATGGCGTCTTGCGGGGAGCTGCGGCGCGGCGGCTCGCCGTGGACAGAGGAGGAAGAGAGGAGAGGATAAGGATGAGGTGTGCCAATGACAACTGGGTCCCGCGTGTCAGATTGAGATAGGGGCTGAGATTTAAGGGCCATTGCTGGAATTGGAGTCAAAAATCAAGGTCTCTATTTTACGTGCCAACCCTCAAATATTCTTTTAAGGGCTCAATTTACATGCTATTGCTGGAGATGCTCTAATAATTGGCCCCGGGGCCTCGGATGTCTCACGTCACATGCGTCCTCGCTGTAGCGCCACCGACCGTTGCTTGCTCCCTCCCGCGCGGCGCTCGCTGGTCGCCGGCTGCTCTGCCTGCCTCCTCCGCACCGCACCTGCTTGCCCTGCGCGGCTGCGTGGTGCGGCCTCATGGACGCCAACGCACGCCACGCTTTGACCCGGACGCCACAGCAGCCTCCTCCGATCCGCGGAGGAAGAGGACACGAGGACCATGCGTTGTATAGGAGTATAGTTTTACGCGACGGGAATGTGGGGAGGATGGTCCAGTGCGTCCAGCTCAGGTCGACGAGATCGGCCAGTGTTGTTTACGAGCCGAGTAGTAGTAAAGAGAACTGGTGTCGACTGGTCCTGGTGATCATCACAGGCACAGCACACACATTCGCTCGCTCGCTCGCATGTGCAGCTCCGTCGGAGCTTGTTTCGTTTGTGCATGCATCTCCGGTTACTGATCGGGTCTCTGTGGTCAAAGCTGGTGGCGTCGTGCTGATGGGACTGTGAGAGCGTCGACGCTCGAGTCTGTCCCTGCTGGCAGTCAAATCCGCTCGAAAGGGCCCAATTATGCGGTCAAAGCCGGGTTTCAGAATATAAACAAGCTACTACTCCTACACCTTTGCCTCTTCTATCTACTCCAGTTGCCATTTGGCTCTCGTCGGGACACCGCGAAGCGTAGTAGGAAGCCTAGTAGCAAATTCTGCAAGGTTTCAGCTACTAGCAATCCCTCTTTCACACGGTCTAACAACTGGCCGATATATACTCACATATTCATCGGATTTCTCGTCTGTTTCCCACCTAGCGAGCCCCAGTTTTATACTCCCAGGCGAGGCGAGCTAGTAGGTCATTACACCTTTCGATGAAAAGCTTCACAATCTAAATCAAATCCTCTCTCGCCGAAAACTTGGACCTTTCGGAAAACCCGGAGGCCGCAGCTCCTCCTCCTGCCCGCTTGCCTGCACACTGGCCGCTCTCGTCGCATTCAGCACGTCCGTCCCAGAGGCAGCTCGCAGCTAGCATGGGGCTACGCCATGACCGGGAATCGAATAGGTTTTGACTCCGTAGCTGCGTTCAAACATGGCCGCGCTCTGCTGTTCAGTACACAGTGCAGTGTTTCTTTTTCTGCTACCGTTGGTTCCTGATAAACGGCTGCCGCTCTGCCGAGGGAGAGTACTTGCAAGTCGCTCGGCGCAAGCAAAGCTATTCCCTGATGTGAACCATCACAGCGGTGTTGCTTGACTGACTGTACTCGGAGCAGCTCACCTTGCCGACCTTGACTCATCTCGTGTAGCTACTCTGCGCTGAATTTCTCTGCTCCGGACCGCCGACCCTCCATGCTCCGGAATAGATTTTGCGTGCACTGATTTGACTAGAATGACCGGCCAGCTTGCTTACTTCCTGTATTAGCAGTTGGAAAGAGATTATGAGGATGCTAAAGCCAATAATACAGTGATTAACTGGCAAATAATAATGTCATTGTACTTCTGATTGTAGTATCTGTTTCTCTAAACTCCTGCGGTTAGAATATCGCCGACTTGGAACAAATTTCGCATCACATAATTATATTCCTCGGCTTATTCCGCTGGGGAGGCGGCTGTTCTTCAGATTCAGTGCCATTACGTTAATGATTGCACATTCTTGTGCTATTCTATCCACAAATAGAATATGTTCTGGAATAGTACTAGTGAGATTTAGGGGGTGTTCGTTGCATGAGGTCTAAAATTTAGAGGGAAGAATCTTGTTATTTAAAAGTATTAAATAAAGTTTAATTACAAAATTAACTGCAGAACCCCTGGTCTAAATCGCGAGACGAATCTAACGAGGGTAGGTAAGCCGTGATTAGACGCTGGTTACTGTAGCATTACTGTAGCATCACTGTAACAAAATATAGATTAATTAGGCTCGTTAGATTCGTCTCGTAAAGATGTATCTATTTGTAAAAAAATTTTGTTATTAAATTTTATTTAGTACTCTTAAATAATAAAATTCTCTTTGATGTGACAAGTCTAAATGCTAAATGCTAAAGCAACGAACACTCCCTTAACATGCTGGATGCCTTTATCACGGAAACAGGAATACTGGATCATGTGGTGGGCCATGATCGCCCTCGAGACGCAAATACAGGACAGATGATGTCGCATCAGCATTGACCCAAACAGGGACCTCAATGGCGATGTGTCGACCGGGCTCAGCATCCAATCCAATCCAAAATCAGCTACCGGCTGCGGTGTGGAGCAAAGAAATGTTTCAGTGCAGCAGAAAGCACTGCCACCATCCCTGTTCTGATGACCTCTGAAACGAATGAAGGAGATATGCATGCTTGTGTACAAGTGCACTATAACTTCAGAAAATTATCCCAAAATATAAAACTTTAGAAAGGGGGAAAAAAAGGCAGGCCAATATCGTCTTCTATAAACCTTTTTTTAAAAAGAACACATTGCTCAATATGGCATTTTCTCTTTAACCGGAATTTCATTTTTGAATCAATTACACCATCGTGTTCTTGGAAATTACGCAACAAGATTGGATCCACTACAAATAGAGTCAACTCTTTGAAACATTAAAAGTTTTTATATTTCCAGTGTTGTTTTAACAATCTTACTATAACATTTCAAAGTTCTGTTGAATTAGTACTTCAACATTGTGATCCAAGTTCTGCAAAATTATTGAATCATCTTTTTGGAAATGTTGGAAGAAAGGGGGAAATTGTGACCCAGATGCTTTCGGGTAGGAGCAAGGTATATAGATGGACTGTCCGTTAGCCCAAGATGAACTTGGATAAGCCGACGAACTCACAAAAGAAAGTTTTTGGGCCAGTGGCTTTGTGGTCCATTTTGGGCGGTACTATTGGGCCCAATTCTTGAGTGAATGTGAATCATGTCCATGTAACCATGTTTGTTTTGTTATTTGGATCCTACTTTGAATGCTTTGTTTGAATTTATAGCACTTTGATGTTGCGATTGAAATTTTGAGCTTCAACTTTACGCTCCCTGTAAGAAGAGAAACAAACCAGACTACATGTACATTTTCATTTCAAAAATTCGAAATGGAAGTGAACATAAAGGGAAGAGTAAAAGTTTTGATATGGCTTATCTGGATCAGTCAATGTATGGTACACTACTAATCCCACCTCAAGCAATAATGAAGCATGTACGCTGCACTCGATGATACTGTAATCTGGTGCCTTATCCGATTGCACTGCTGGTCTGGGGTCTGGACACGTATCATGGTCTAGAATGTGAAGTCTGCCGGCACAAGTCACGCACTAACCAGAACAGGAACTGCCGAAATGCATGGTGTATAAAACTATAGATCCTCATCTTGGACAAAGCAATGGAAGTAATTATGGAACGCCATAGCGAGCTTCAGGTAGGACTGCTGGTCTGGAGTATGGACGCGTATCTTGCTCAAGAATGTAGACTCTGCGGCACAAGTCATGCATTAGCCAGAACAGGAACTGCAGAAACGCAAGGCTATCGATCTATAGATCTTCATGTCGAGAAGCAATGGCAGAGTTAATTATGGAATGTCATAGCAAGCCTTAATGCAGGAAGAAAGCGAACTCTGCCGACACAAGTCATGCACTAGCTAGGACAGGAACCTTAGAAACGCAAGGCTATGAAACTTTGGAGCTTCATGTCGAGAAGCAATGGCAGAGAGTTAATTATGGAATGTCATAGCAAGCCTTAATGCAGGAAGGAAAGCGGTCAATCTCAGGCGAAGACGCTAAGCTACTTGATGGCGCATCATCATCTGCCGTAGACTTGAAGCCATGCCAAAGGCACAAACACGCCTGCACGTTTCGATCGATTACTGCTGATCCTAGTCTTTCTGTTGATAGTATCCACTCCCCTGTACTTGTCGTGCAAGTACGAGCAAACTGTACGCAGCGACGTGTGTCGCGTTTTGAACTTGGCATCGTTGCTTTTGTCGCCTGACCAAACCCCAAGTGTGTGTGTGCACTGAAAGACCGATTTAGCAGCTGGTCGGAGCTTCTCATGCAGAGTGGAGTAGTAGTACATACAATTCTACACACCTAGCTCGAACGCCCTGCACTTTGAAAGACCCGCGGCCGCAGCTGCACATGAGCGGCCCCCCGACAGAAAACGTCAAGGAACAGAAGCGTTCTGACTCGCAGCTGTTGCACGACGCGCCAATGTGCCCCCCGGCCGGCACACGGTGCGCGATGTGCGACACCATTCTGACTCGAGCGTCCCGGCACACCGCACATGCCACGGGCTGCAGCGCCGACGCAGCGGAGCCTGTTGGTTGGTGGCGCGGGGCGCCCTGCGGCATCCGGCTTGCCGTTGATCTGCGCGTGGCACTGTGAGCGACGACTGGGTCGGTTCCACCTCGTCTGGTCCGCCGCGCGCGCTAACGTCCACGTCCACACAGCCACTCGCGCGCTGTCCCCCAACGGCCGCCGCGGTCTGGTTGGCCATTGGCATGGACTCTCACTCACTCTCCAGTCCGGACACTGGCCCAACACACCAGCTTTGTCGCCTTGCCACCGGATAACGGATGCGTCGCAGATAGACAGCATGCAGCACCAGCCACAGCAAAGCGAGCCGCCCGGCCGTGGCTGCCGACGCGGCGCCCATAATACGTGTCCGCGCGCGTGAGCCGGCCGCCGAGATCATTCATTTAACACTTCTCACTCAATCTTTGTCTCTCCTCTGGCTGGTGGTGACTGGTGGTGACGATGGGGCTGTCTCGGGCGCTGTGGGTGTCGGTGGCCGTCGTCGCGGTCCTCGCGGTGGCCGCCGCCGGCGCGCAGCAGCTGTCGCCGGTGTTCTACAACGCGACGTGCCCGAACCTGGCGTCCATCGTGCGCACAGGCATGGCGCAGGCCGTCCAGAAGGAGCCGCGCATGGGGGCCTCCATCCTGCGCCTCTTCTTCCACGACTGCTTCGTCCAAGTAAACCACTACGATCCCTTCTTCTTGATGTAGCAGTAGCATTGCTAATCACAATCGATGTAGCATGGACCGGTGCTGAGCTGACGTGTGCGTGCGTTGCAGGGGTGCGACGCCTCCGTGTTGCTGGACGACGTGCTGGCAAGCAACTTCACGGGGGAGAAGAACGCGGCGCCCAACGCCAAATCGCTGCGCGGCTACGAGGTCATCGACGCCATCAAGGCGCAG
The DNA here is from genome assembly GCA_007726485.1 of Eragrostis curvula. NCBI lineage: Eukaryota > Viridiplantae > Streptophyta > Magnoliopsida > Poales > Poaceae > Eragrostis > Eragrostis curvula. The sequence continues at coordinate 21,130,302 of RWGY01000026.1, forward strand.
GTGGAGGCCTCCTGCAAGGCCACCGTCTCCTGCGCGGACATCCTCGCACTTGCCGCCCGCGACGCCGTCAGCCTGGTCAGTTTCCCGTCTTCATTCCCTGGCTGCGTCACCTCTCCGATAGTGAGAGCATACTCGTCGTCAGTACTAGTGGCTAATTCATTTGGTGCGCGTGCATGGATCATGGACGCAATGCAGCTCGGCGGTCCGACCTGGCCGGTCCCGCTGGGCCGGCGCGACGCGCGCACGACGAACCCGGACTTGGCGATGCACAACCTGCCTCCGCCATTCGCGAGCCTCTCCGAGCTCCTGACCAGGTTCAGCAACAAGAGCCTGAACGCGCGCGACCTCACCGCGCTCTCGGGCGCGCACACGGTGGGTCAGGCGCAGTGCGCCAACTTCCGCCACCACATCTACGACGACCCCGCCGGCGCCGTGAACGCCTCCTTCGCGGCCGACCTCAAGGCGCGCGTGTGCCCGCCCAAGGGCAACGACACCAACCTGGCGCCCATGGAGCCCCGGGCGCCCGACGCCTTCGACAACGGCTACTTCCGGGACCTGCTCGCCCGGCGCGTGCTGCTCGGCTCCGACCAGGCGCTGTACGGCGGGGGCAACGGCACCACGGACGCGATCGTGCGCGCCTACGCCAACAACGCGACGCTGTTCCGGGAGGACTTTGCCGTCGCGATGGTGAAGATGGGCAACCTGAGCCCGCCCGCCGGGACGCGCGGCGAGGTCCGGATCAACTGCCGCCGGGTGAACTGATCGAGGTAGCCGTCGCCTGATCAGTATCATCAGTTAGTGCTTGGTGTATTCACCAGAGCGTAATTAATTAATTATTTAGTGCTACGTGAGGTACTAGTTTCGCAAGGAACAAATGCACAGATGGAAAAACGCTGTTCTCGCGCTGGTTGGATTCTTTCGATCGTTTCATGTTTGGATCGAATTGAGGAATTAACCGGGGGCCATCTGATTGCGACGTGGAGGCAGGGGTAGAGGACTTTTTGAACCTGGAAAACGATGCATGCACTGCATATGCAGCGAGGTAGATAGATCGGCGGGCGCGCTGTGCACAAGGGGACAGAGCGCACTGTTCTGGGATGCAGAGCAGAGGAAAGCTTCCGAATAATGGAAGGTTGTATAGTGCAATGATGTGTTCGTCTCGTTCCGGTGCACGGAAAGGAGAGACGGGGTAGGCTAGGCAGGCGGTGTCTGTCCTGTCGTCCACGGAAGCGCCTCGTGCCGTGCAACGCCGGCCGGGGCCCCGTGAGAGACTACGGCATTGTTCGCTGTAGCGTGGATCGCGACCTTGCTCGCACACGGCATGCATGATGCATCTCGCTTTGCCGGTGCGGTGCCAAAACGCCAAGCGCTACCGGAAGGAAGGAGGTAGAATCTCATCTACCCTTCCTTACCCTGGGATCTAGCCGTTCTCGACGAGACGAGGTGCTTTGCGTGACCAGACAGAATTTGCCCTCCATGACCATTGCCCGGACCCGGAAAAGGCAGTGGAACTGTAACGAGGGACCATAACCGCTGCATCTCGAGGAGCTTTGCACTTGTCTGTAATGAGATGCTTTGAGAGTAAAGCTGAGTATACCTGCAGCTCTGGGGTAGGCACTCCATCATTGAGAAGGAACAAGGTAAAGCAGGGGTCACGCTCACTGACTGACACCGCTTTGAACAGGACGGGAGTATTGGGCCGGATGGAAATCTTTGGGACGGGGGAAATTTCAAAGCAATATAGGCTACCGGCCCACTGGTATTGTCAAAGGCTTTGTAGCTGTGTTGGGCGGCCTAGCCCACTCATGATTTGAATGACTCTGCGGCTGTGACATTGACACCAGGAGAAACGACGCACGAGAATATGCTCACATCCATCTCTTGGTCCATTCCTTCGGAGATGCGAGTGACTTGTCCTTTATCAATGGTCCAAGTTCTCTCGTCTCCAATCAAAAGCCGGCATGTCGTTAGTCCTGAGACGATAACGCATTTGACAATAATCGGACATAATTCCCTCTTATCTTCTTTTTTTTAACACAATATATTGACAAAGTTACTAAGTACATGCACATTGTTACTGACAGGCACATTGTATACTGTTGAAAGGATAATTAGCCGTGACATGAGTGCCAATAGCGAGCCAGTCTCAGAGATCACACCCTGATGCTATCCATTGCAGGGAACCTAACCAACTAAGCTACCTCCAACCCTCGTTAAATAAAAAAAAAAAGCTAAGCTACCTCCAAGCTGTTTCGTATTCTAAATTAGTTTAGTGCATTTCATTGAGGATTTGTTCCATGCATGAAGTTCTTGGTTCTGAACTTCTGATGCTACTCCTCGTCTGAGATGTTCTCATGTGCGCATGAGTTGTTCAGTTCTGATTTCTGAACCTTCAATCCTACGAAACATATTGTCCAAGTGTTTTTTTGGCTCAGGCTTTGGATTCAGACCTCATGCTTCACGTATCATATCACAAAGTATGTGAAAGAGGAGTGATTTCCCACCAACATGTTGCTTTCAGTTAGATTATCGAGAATATACTTGTGCTAACCAGCGACAACAAAAAGAATACAGAAGAAGTAGGCGACATCGCGGCTACAGGTACAAAGCTAGCACTCCCTGAATGCAAACACATTACTGCGATCGTTCATTAGGATTCCATAATGCAGCATCATAGAGCATAGCAAACGTAAGATCACATTTTCTTTTGCAATCAGGAATCACGAATATTGCGGCAAAGCTAAGAAATAATTCATTCTCTGATCACCACATCCTCTGAGCCTCTGTAGAGGAGAGACGCGAAACACTTCTGTCTGTCGGCACTCAGAAAGTATCGGCCCACGGACCAGGAAGGCCTCGGCTTTGCACTCGTGGCTGTCTTCGACATAAGAAAGGGCGACGGCAACCGGCCCGGGGAATTGCTGGGCAGGTCTCCATCGCTTCGTTTCGTTCCCAAGGAAAGGCAGGCGCCAGTCCACCACCTCTTCTTCCCAGGCAGCGAGCCCAACGTCTCTGCTCCCCTCAGCAACCCGGAGGTGCGGAGATGGCGGAGGCGAAGCAGCGGCAGGTGCCCGCCGCGTGGATGACGGTGAAGCCCTTCGTCAACGGCGGCGTCTCCGGCATGCTCGCCACCTGCGTCATCCAGCCCATCGACATGATCAAGGTGCGCACACGCCCTGCTCTAGTGCTCTCGCGGCAGCACATCTCCCGTTCGGCCTTGCGTTGTGGGAGGCGGCGGGGATTGTGGGGATTTGAGGGCGAACGAATACTCGAGGTTGTTCTTAGCGCGTTGGCCTAGCGAGGTGTGCAGATTATTTGTTTTCCAAAAAAAGGTGTGTGGATTATTTTGCTTTTGTGGCCTGGTTCCTATAAAATTGGAGGCTTCGGGTGGATTTTCTTTATCGATGAGGTCGGAGGATAGTTTTGGTCGTTTTGTTTGCACAGCTGTACGGTGATAGATATTACTCCTATTTGTTTTGATGACTGCAGTTTACCACAGGGGAAATGAAGGCATGGGATGCTTTTCAAAAAAAAAAAAAAATCCAACAGGGGGGCGAACCTCAAATTGCATTATCAAAAAAAAAAAAAAAAAGTGATGGTTTTCATTGTCTAGGATAGTAGGAAGTGGCTCATTTCGAATTCAAGTGGTAACGTGTGTAGTGACTGTTGTCTTAGAGTTCCAGTAAGGCCTTGTGATTCTTAGGATGTCTTTATTTTTTTTTTTTGACGGAAATCTGGCAGGTGCGCTGCCTTTTCATTAAGAGAGAAGAAAACAGCAGAAATTACAAGTCCTAAAAAGTCCATAGAGCGCTAAAACAGGCAGCCCGAGGCTGGCTCGCTAGAGATTGCTGCAGGCTAAAAAGGGTTGAACACCAATGGCCAACATTCTGGCCAAATGAGCTAAGAAAAGAGATAGTAAAGAAGAAATAGGTAAAAGGACTCTTATCCTCCTGCCGCTGATCACCAGTTCTCCATAGTCACACTACATCTCGTCCGCTGCCCCAACATCGTTGTGTTCCCGTTCTCCGTTTGCCATCCTGTAAAGGGCTATCACTTCCTTTGCCAGCAACGCTACCTGCATGTGATCGAGCTGTTTGTTTTCGAAAATGAGCCTATGCCGCTCTTTCCATATGTTCCCCCAAGTGTAGATGATGAGTCCAGCAGCTTTTCTTCGTTGTGTTCTACTAATGTCTCCAGTGTTTCGGATGAGCCATGGTGCAACACCATGCTCATGCGCCTCACGCAGCTGCACTCCTTCTATGTCGGTGCAGATCCATACTTGATTAGCATCTTGCTTTGCAGAATTCCATGCCGTCAACAAATGATTTGCATCCTCCGCATCCGCTTGGCATAAAGGGCAGGTTCGCATCCTCCACAAACAGTGCAGCTTCTTTTTGGTGTTGATGATCATCGCAGTCTTCAGCATGCTGGCAGTGGCGCCACTTTCTTCTTGCTGGCGCCCTTCTTAGGCTTCTTCTCGTCCAGCTTCATAGCCATGAGCAAATCGTCAATGGCCGCCATATCCTCCTCAGCTAGGGGCTCACCAACAAGCTTGATCAGTTGGGCTCTAGCATCCTCCTTCTTGTCTTCCTGAGACATGCTTGGTCCCAGTTTTTGGAGCAGCAGGTCCTGTGCAAGCTCCGTCGTCGTCTTCACGCCTTTCTTCTTCATTTTTTCTGCCAGCCACCCGCTCCTTCGGGTTGCACCGTCCTGCGCTGCAGACACCGAGTTTTTCTTCTTGACCGGAGTGCTCAGGATGGGCGGGGCTGTTGTCTGAGTAATAGCACCCATGAAATCCTTAAGCTGGTCCATGATGCCCTCCTCCACCTGTGCCGGCATGGTGGATTCATCTTCAAGTGCAGGCTCCTCAGCAGGTGGGGGAGCTGGAGCGCTGCACTCCCCCTCATACAGAGGCTGCCCACACCGATCCTCAGCAGGCACCAATGAGGAGCCTCCCGGGGCCTGCGATGGGGCAGCGAGTACACCGAGCAGGAGCGCCTCATGGCGCATTGGATCGAATTCGCCAAGCGCCATGGGAGGCCGCCTCCAGTCACAGGCGAGGAGCATCCCGGCGTCGTCCACAACCGGCCGCCCGAAGGTCACTGCTCCAGCAACACCTGCATCAGAGCCACCTCCCCGGCCCTCCTCCACCAGCATGCAGCGGCCGGAGGCTTTCTTGGAGGCCTGGGCCGGCGTGGTGTGTTGAACGCGGCGGAGCACCCTGTGTGCCTCGCGTTCCAGGGAGCGCTCCCTCGAGCGGCGCGTCGCCGGGCTCGGAGACCGCTCCCTGTCATGTCGTCGTCCCCTGAGTCGGGAGCCCTCGCCATGGTGTCGTCGATGCGAGCGCTCCCTATGACTCCTCATGTCCTCCACCGAGGCCAGGTGAAAGAGCACCTCGTACACCATGCCTCGGATCACCCGGTCACGAAGCTCAGCGGCGAAAGGCATGCTGAGGAAGTCCTGCTCCGGGCGGCCGGTGAGGTCGAGGTCGGGGTGGCCGGCCATCTCAGGTGTTGGCTTGTTACTGCCGGGTTGGGCTGGCTGCTGCAGGCGGCGAGCGGGGTGCGAGAGGCGAGCCGCGGAGGCGGGGGCGGGATGGTGATGATGGGCGAGCGAAAGTGGTCTGCGGGGAGGAGCTGTAGTTTTGCGGGATGGGCAGTGGAAGGAGGCGTGGCCGGAGTGGAAGCAGAGCCAGCATTTGGTCGGGTCACGGCAGGAGGCAACACGGTGATCACGGCCAAGGCAATTGAAGCAGCGGCCGCGGAGTCGGCTTAAGTAGAGGGCGCGACGTTCCTGCTGCTCCGGCGTAGAGCACCTCTGCAGAGCGGGGCGTGGCAGTCTGCGTCGCGGCTGTACGAGCTGCCAGCCTTCCTCACTTTCGTCAGGCACGCAGTTTGGGCGAGCCTCCCTCCGCGGTCCGGATGTCGAAGCCATGCCCGCAGCCTGTTCCGTCGACAGCGGCCGGCGCCGCGCTCCATGGCCGCTTGAGCATCTTTGCCCCAGGAGCACGTCTTTGAAGGACGGCCTAGGCAGAGTAGAGCACCCACCCCTGCTCAGAATCGAGACACGGGCGCGGCCATCAGGTACCACGATCTCCGATTGAAGCTTAAAGACACCATTGTTGTGACCTTGGATTCCTGTACTCGCTGCAGAGGCGCCGGGCTCACCGGAAGCGATTTTGCCTGGGGTCCTCGGATCCGCCGCGTGGGGAGGTGCCTCTGGTCGCCGCACGTCCGCCACCGGCGAATCAGGTACCACGCTCGCAGCAGAGGCGCCGGGCTCACGGGGAGCGATTTTGCCCGGGGCCCCCGAATCCGCCGCGTGGGGAGGTGCTTCAGGTCGCCGCACGTCCACCACCGGCAAATCAGGCACCACGCCCTCCTCCTCGTCATCCGAGCCCCAAGAAAGCTTCTCCTCCGACCGGACTGAAGATGGCTCCTCGATCTGCTGTTGTGTGTGAGAGGGCTGGCTGTTGCTGGTGGCTGGGGTTGGGGGAGGCTGGGAAGGGAGCGGATCTGTGGTTTGGGGTGCTGGGGAGGCCGGTGCGGTGGAGGCCGCCGGCGCAGGGCGCGGCGGCGGCAGAGTCGCCGCAACGGTCGCCAGGGCTAACGGTCGCTGCTCCTGCCAGATTACAATGATGTCTTTATTTTTGGTTCAGCCATAGCTAAGGATGTTTTTATTACATACATGAGTCCCTGATACGTATTCAGGCAAGTGTTTTGAGGTATGCAATCAGAGCTCCAAGATCAAGGTCCTTATCATTTGTGTCGTTTTTTTATTTTTCAGGTTAAGATCCAATTGGGCGAGGGCTCTGCAGCTACTGTCACCAAGAAGATGCTTGCAAATGAGGGAGTCGGTGCATTTTACAAGGTCGTATCTCCGGATTATAGTTGATTTGTTTTACTTAATATTTTATCATGTAGCTGTAGTTTTTACTTTAAATGGAAATAGATGACCTTTTACCTCTAGAGCCTCTCAAATGGACTCTAATGGATTAACAAACCAATTTGATAGGTATCGTGCTGCCAAGTATAGAAGAACATTGTTCTTTGTTTCTGCAGTAATTACACTATAGTTTTGATGCCTAATTGAAGTCATGTGGTGGCTTGCCAGTTTGAATTCTTATGCATTTCTTACATGCAGGGCCTATCAGCTGGTTTGCTGAGGCAAGCCACCTACACAACCGCTCGTCTTGGATCCTTCAGGTGTATACATACCTCTCTAAACCTCAAATAAATATACAGGAAGAATAATGAGTATTATCTTCAGCATTTGCTTCGGAAACTAACATTTCCTGTTATTTTTTGAAAGTTTTGAATTGTCTTACGCATAATAGTATTAGTGGGTGTTCACCCAAAGCATATGTAAGTGTAACAAGCTAAGTGCACAATTCAGCATTCTTGTTCATTTTCTCATTTCATGAGAAGGAATTCCAATGTCAAGGTAACATGTCCACGATTCCTGTAGTTGGATTAGGATATGTCCAAGTCACCATAAAACATCAGCAGATAGTGTCTTCGAAGCAGGATGGTCAAGTGTTGTTTTTAGATCTTGCATTACTTTTCGTTTATTTACCAGAGATATTATTCAGTTATGTTGATCTGGTTTAATCATAAAGGAAGTTTGACACGGAGCCTGCCTATTTATTGTCTTGTTCTGCATTTTGTCAGGGTTCTAACAAATAAAGCAGTTGAAGCAAATGAGGGGAAGCCACTGCCTCTAGTGCAGAAAGCTTTTATTGGTCTTACTGCTGGAGCAATTGGAGCAAGTGTTGGTAGTCCTGCAGATTTGGCACTCATTAGGATGCAGGCTGATTCAGGCTTGCCAGCAGCCCAGCGGCGCAATTACAAGAATGCTTTTCATGCGCTTTACCGTATTGTCTCTGATGAAGGTGTTCTGGCACTTTGGAAGGGTGCTGGGCCGACTGTAGTGAGAGCTATGTCCCTAAACATGGGCATGCTTGCCTCCTATGATCAGAGTGTTGAACTATTTAGAGACAATTTTGGCACTGGTGAAATCACCACAGTTCTTGGTAAGATTTTACTCCTTTTGTGCCCGGAGAGCATGTGATACTTTAACATCGGAAGAGAGAGGTGCTCTCTAATTTTAGACATGAAGCAGAGTGGCGGACTCGTCCCATTGTCTCGTCTCTTGAGTGGATATGCAGGGGACCAAACAATTATGCACATAAACTAAGAACTTGACAATGCAGAGATGCTATTTTCACTTTTATGGTTAAAGAGTATCAACTGTGCTTTCTGGTTAGAATTCTTTGTGGGTCTGTAAAAAATGGCTATACAACGATACACTGCTGAGTAGCTTTCCATTAACCTTGTTTATGCATGTATATTAAGTATGCACTGCTTCCCAAATAACTTTTAAAATATTTTAAGTATGCACTGCCTTTCATATTAGAAGATGCTGTTTACTTTTTAGCACTAATATTTGCAGGGGTTCTTTTTATGTTTGGATCCAATTTGATGACACATCTCAAATGTTTTCTTTTAGGGGCAAGTGCTGTATCAGGATTCTTTGCTGCTGCTTGCAGTTTGCCATTTGATTATGTGAAGACACAGATTCAGAAAATGCAGCCTGATGCCAATGGGAAGTATCCCTACACTGGATCTCTTGACTGCGCCATGAAGACTTTGAAGAGTGGAGGCCCATTTAAGTTCTACTCTGGTTTCCCAGTCTACTGTGTCAGGATTGCTCCACATGTCATGGTAATGCAACATTGCAATCAATCTGCTAAATAAACAGATTTCCATATGTCATGGCTTTCCTATAGCATGTTTCTGTCGTACTTACCTAATTGTATTTTGTGTACAGATGACTTGGATATTCTTGAATCAGATCCAGAAGTTCGAGAAGAGCATAGGCCTTTAAGATTTTGTTGGCTGGCCATGCTTGTGTCACCTAAGACACTATTATAAACAAAATTACAATAATCCATCTTCTTTATGTGGCAGCAATTGGTTCTTATAGAGAATCTGAAAGTTCTTATTTCTTTAGTCTATATTTTGCCATGGTGATCTGATCCGTTGACACCAAATAGTCATACAATATGTTGTACATTGGAGCATTTATGGGTAACTTGCTGCTGACGTATACTGTTGTTGGTAGGAACACTACCAAGAGAAAAATACTGTTGAGTGGATTCAGTTCGTGTTATCAAATGGAACAAAACTTCATGCACAATTTCTTCAACATTGTACCTCATTGATCATGTGTTGTTCATCATGCACACTTACTATGTGTGTTTATAATTGTTTTGGATGAGATGCCAATGTTGTTTTGGTATTGTCGCCTCGCCTGCATGCATGTTGCATTTTTGTGGTCGGTTCTAGAGCATTCATGTCCTCTTTTTGCTGCACTATCTGATCTTCTTTGTTGTGCAAAGACGATGTTCTGCTGACTTGCTCTGGGTTGGACATGGCAGTACCAAACTCAATAAATATACCTTTCACTGGATAGCATGTGTAAGTACACCATAATTACCCCTGGATTTGCTTAGGAAAGGGAATATATTACCCTGGATAGCTGTGTAATGTACCTCATATTTAGTGTATTTTACCTGAAATATGTGACTGTGCTATGTACCCAACCAATTACTTGGACAAACCACTGTCTGAATTTCTAAATTCACACATTCAGTGACAACACGGCATTCAGATATTTGACATTTTACTATGTTAGGTTCAAGATTTGCACTGCATACGAGACGTGGGCCTGCAAATTTGCAAGATTGCAAATATGAAACCTGTTTGCCTTATCTATGCTGTTCGACGAGGATTTACTTTCTTGTGTTATGCATGTTTAAAAACATATGTGACGAGTAACTCTTCTGTCGTGTGCATTTGATTTATTCTTTTTAATGCATGGATGCACAGTGCACGAGTGAGTGAAGACTGAAGTCTATCACTATGGTTTGCATATCATGGCGTAATGCATTGTGGTGACGAGGGTCCAAAAGGCACGTTTGGTGACAGTTTAACAACATCTCTTGTGAATCCAGTTTCGTTAAGAAGTCATGATGGTATCGTCAAGTACTTTTTCTGATGTCTTATGTATAGCATTTGACGAAAAGTGGGTAAGATACCATAGGAAAAGTTCTTTTGCTTCCACCGCGCCGTCTCTGATCCGTGTGTTGGATCCAACGTGTAACTCTCTCATGGGCATGAGACATTGCTCTTAAATCCTTATTAACAATAGCATTTACATCATTGTTTACTCAATTATTGAAGGTTTCTTCTGTATTTTCTATTCCAAGAAACATTCTTCGCAGCAATCAGAATGGTTTCCTTCTCTCATTTGTCACGAACATTTCATCGTGCAATGCATGCAGCTTTAAGAAGCGAAAGGAATCAACACTGTGGAAAAGTACTTGAATGTGATTCTAAGAAGAAAAAAAATAATTGGAGTTTAATGGTCCTTCTGAAAACTTAAGGGGTCAAGTTGTTAAGCGACTTCTTGTGATCTGGAAGGTTGATTCCCCATATCCATTTTGTTTCTGTCTAGGAAACAAATGACCTTTGCAAAATGCTCCTAGTTAAGCTCTGGAAAAAGTAAGCGACTTCTGAAATGCATCCTCTGCTTTTCCCCTGCTCACTGATATTCTTTCCGCTGAGCATTCATTCAGTGAGAAGGGCTCCTATGTTCTGCTTACGGCTTACCTATATTTTGCTCAAATACTCATCATGATCCTTGAGTTTGATGACTATAAGGTCAAAGATGCGGCAATGGCATCTAAATCTGAATGAGGACATTTTGAGCTAGCACATAGGATTATTTAAGTGATTCCCCACCAACCTCTTCCTACGTGGAGGATAGCAACAAATTACCTGTGCACGCTCAGCGGTCACGCTGCACCGACTTTTTCCGTAATATTCCAACTAAGCAAAAGATGAAGCACGGAATTTTGTCAAACAAAATTAGATGCGAAATCATTATCCAACTATTTTTTTTCCGTGGCATGACAGAAACAAAATTGCAGAAAAAAAACTAGACGCGTTCACCAGATCACCGACCACGCAGCACAAAAGTATCCTTACCCAAACCCAAGGGCCAAGATAGCAGCACAATCCACATCGAACGGCAGCAGGGAAACTGAGTCATCAATGCGTCGTCAATTAGTGCTTGCCCATAACAAACAACTGTACCAAGAAATGCATAATTATTCCGAAGAAAACTCAGCATAATAAAAAACAAGTACATACAAAAATGGAGACGATCACCAAAAGTCAGACAGCGCACTCTATATATCCACGCTCTCACCTCTCAATTCTATTCTCTCCTCCTTCTCCATTCTTCTTTGGTTAATCAATCATCTCCTTGCTGCTGCTAATAGTCTATAGCAGCTGGCTAAGTGACCATCTCGCTGGTCAATTAATGGTGCGGATGGCAAGCAAGGGAGCAAGCAACGGCGGCAGCCGAGAGGCGGCGAAGAAGCCGGCGCTGCTGCTGGGGCGTTACGAGGTCGGGAAGCTGCTGGGTCAGGGCAACTTCGCCAAGGTGTACCACGCGCGCAACGTGCGGACCGGGCAGGAGGTGGCGATCAAGGTGATGGAGAAGGAGAAGATCTTCCGGAACGGCCTGACGGCGCACATCAAGCGCGAGATCGCGGTGCTCCGGCGCGTGCGTCACCCGCACATCGTGCAGCTGTACGAGGTGATGGCCACCAAGCTGCGCATCTACTTCGTGATGGAGTACGTGCGCGGCGGCGAGCTGTTCGCGCGCGTGGCGCAGGGACGGCTCCGGGAGGACGACGCGCGGCGCTACTTCCAGCAGCTGGTCTCCGCCGTCGCCTTCTGCCACGCGCGCGGGGTGTACCACCGGGACATCAAGCCCGAGAACCTTCTCGTGGACGACGCCGGCGACCTCAAGGTGTCGGATTTCGGGCTCTCCGCCGTGGCCGAGCAGATGCGGCACGACGGGCTGTTCCACACGTTCTGTGGAACGCCGGCGTACGTGGCGCCCGAGGTGCTGTCCCGCAAGGGATACGACGCGGCCAAGGCGGACCTCTGGTCGTGCGGCGTGGTGCTGTACGTGCTCATGGCGGGCTACCTCCCGTTCCAGGACCGAAATCTCGTGGGCATGTACCGCAAGATCCACAGGGGCGAGTTCCGGTGCCCCAAGTGGTTCTCCAAGGAGCTGACGATGCTCCTCCGCCGCGTCCTCGACACCAACCCGCAGCGCCGCGCCACGGCCGACGAGATCATGGACAACGAGTGGTTCAAGATCGGGTTCCGCCGCTTCTCGTTCCGCATCGAGGACGACCGCTCCTTCACCTGCTTCGACCTGGACGAAGGCGACGACGTCGACGCGTCGTCCACCGGCTCGCCTGATCCCGCAGATCCCGACACGCCACGACAAGACAGCTTGAACAAGAAGCCGAGAAAGCAGCAGCTCACGTCGTGCGCGTCGTCGCCGTCGTTGCTGAACCTGGAAGCTGGGCCCAACGGGCTCAGCCGGCGCCGGTCGAGCCTGAACGCGTTCGACATCATCTCGTTCTCGAGGGGGTTCGACCTCTCGGGCCTGTTCGAGGACGACGAGGTCGACGGTGGTGGCCGGGAGAAGCAGCAAGAACAGCCGCCTCGCCACCCCGCGGCGGCGCGGTTCGTGTCGGCGGCGCCGGTGGAGCATATCCTGGCGGCGCTGGAGGGCGCCGCGGCGGCGGCGGGGATGGCGGTGCGCGAGATGGACGACGGGGCGATCAGCATCGAGGGCACGCGCGAGGGCGAGCACGGCGCGCTGGCGGTGGCCGCGGAGATCTACGAGCTCACGCCGGAGCTGCTGGTGGTGGAGGTGCGGCGCAAGTCCGGCGGCGCCGCCGAGTACGACGACTTCTTCCGGGCGCAGCTCACGCCCAGCCTGCGCGACCTCGTCAGCGACGTCGGCACCTCGCCCTCGCCACGCCTCGCTTCTACCGACGAACTCTCGCGGAGCCTGTGATCGATCGTGGCGCGCGCGTTTCTTGCGGGCACGCGCATGCATGCACGTTCCTCTCCTCCGGCGTCGGTCTTTGGCGCTCGTCGCCGCGAATACAGCTTGCATTGTTATATCGTCCATATGCAATACAGGTAGAATGTACGTATGTACGTATACGGAAGAGAAAAATTTACGCATAAATACACTGGTAAACGCCAGGAGAAATTTTTGCAGTGTTGTGGTTGGTGCTATTTGGAAGCTTCCATGACACTGTTGCCCGTAAGAAAAGAGAAAAGGGTGGGTGGGTCAAAACAAATGTAAAGTTTTGTGTGTAGATTTGCGTCAAGTATATATGTTTGTGAGAGTTGCTCTCTTCTGATGTATCAAACACGTAATTTGTATTCAGAGAAGCAAATGCTAATAAATTTATTGATTTTTTAATTTTTGAAAATGGGTCAACAATGTTCCATAAAGCATACGGGGATTCTACTGTGCATAATTTTGTATTTGTTTTGCATTTTCAACGTTCGTTATATAAATTTGTAAGAATTCGTAATGATGGATAAGAGACGGGTGCATGAATGGTTCTTGAATTCTTCAGAAACACTTGATTACAGGAAACTTGATTGCTCGTAGCGTTAAGTACACAGGCTGACAGGTTAGGAGCTAGAGCTACGACTGTTAATTGCACAAAATGGCTTTTGTAGCTTTTTTTTTTTTGGAATCAATGGCTTTTGTAGCTTCATGGAGTACTATTTCAGAGAGTCTTGATAATGATAAACTGCTAATATTAACAGAATGTCTTCTGCAACTACGTACGTGGAAATCTGCAGAAAGTCTTACAAATGCTGCAAACCACATGTGTGGAGAATATACTGCGCACCTAAAAAAAACCGGAGCTGTTATTCAATGATTCAGTGGCACGACAGCTATTAGCAGCACGAATTTTTCTATAGGCCAGCTAACACACAAATCATGAATTTCAAAATCCACTGAACGTCTGCACATTTGATGTTGATTAAACAATTTTGACGAACCAGTCATTAAAACCTTACTGCTCTGACCCCTCAATTACTCCATGCCACCTCAAAGAGCTTGGCATTAAGAATAATTGTTGATGTATCAAAAGTCTTGCATAGTTTAATTCGTTTACCTGCTTATATTGACGCCGAACTATCTTGCGTTCGCCCACGTAGTTGCTCGAGGAGAACTCGGCCACGGAAATCGTGTTGAACGAAATCTAATTCTGAACAGGTGTGCACGCTTAGTGTCGCTATTCGGGATTGTTTATATGGCTTAATGCAGGAATTATGTTAATTAATCCGGGGATTTGTTGATCTTTCGAAGCCCGGAAGCGTCACCAGTGTGAGCGGGGCCCTCGGTGTACTGGCTGCTTCTGGCACGAGCACTCAAGTGTACTCTGTATTCCAACAGTGTAAGCTGTTACAGAGCCCTGCTTTCAGTGAAAGCGAAACTTCCAATTTGTACAGAGATTAGTCAGAAATCAACAAACGACCAGCAACTTCCAAAACGCTAACAGCACAAGTCAACAAAATTGCAAAATACTGTACTACACAACGGGATCCTGGCAATATGCACCAGAAACTATACAAGCTGATGTGGCGAAGAAGACTTGTAGAGATTTCCTTCTGTACCAGCAGCTTCCAGTGTTGTAGCGTGGCGACAGATTTGTAGGACAAATCGCACGTTATCTATGTGCACTGCAAGATGTAGACCACTGCCTTGTAGCAAATGTACCACCGAGTTTTCTCCTCACTTCTTTTTAAAAATTGTCCGCTTCAAAACTACTATGTTCTTTCTAAAATACTCCATTCATACTTACCACCGGGTGCATGTTTGATACACTATGTGATGAGTTTTGGTTTTTCAGACAAGAACGTTTAATTGAATTTTGAGCGTTTGGTTGCATACGCATTTCAACTTGCTCGGAACGAGTCATCGAATTAACATATTGCTGCAATTTTTGAAAACGAGGAATTGTGGTGAAGAATGATCCTCTAGTTGGCTTTCCAAAGTTCTAAGAGCGTTTCTAATGGCTGCCTTTTAGCTAACTCTTAGAATGGTTTATATTGAAGAAAAGAAAGAGAGAGAAGACTGCTATCTCTTCCTCAAGAGGCAGTCTCTAGCATTTATTGAGTCATTGACATGCGGGACCGGCTATTAACTTAGAGTCGACATGAACTCTTACATTGACTCTTAGATGACGTGGAGAGACAAGGTTGCCCCTACCTTTGAGGACGCTCTAAGAGCCTGGTGGCGCCGCTGGCAGGTCTCTTTCTCCGTGCAATTTGTTAGAAGTGTCAATGTAGCTGCACATTTATGTGGTAAACATGTAACTCCTGCTAGTCCGAGCCTAGTATGGCTTGAGAACCCACCTAGCTTCTTGCAGCGCTGCCTGCAATCAGATTGTAATCTTGCCGTTTAATGAATGAAGAAGCTACGTCCCCCTCCCCCTTCCAAAAAAAAAAGAGAGAGAGAGAGAAGGTTTAAAAAAAATGCTGACTTCTAACACTGCTTGGTCTGCTATTAACTCTAGAGTTTGCACCAGCAATGTTGTTTTGTTAACCGTCAAAGATGACAGAATCATGATTTAGAATACAGATATTCTTTAAGAACTGTCAGTTAGAGGTCTTAACAACTCCACAGTCATGAGGCAAAACAACGTGGGAGAGAACTGATGGTCCTCTTTACAATGCTTGGTCCTGTTACCACTAAAGACGGATCTCAGTAGTGTTATCACATGACAGTCGGTTTGGACAGTTCATCACACAAACGCATCATTCCTAATGAGTTATGTATTTGGCTACAATGAGTGCCGTTTCCTCTGCATACGCGTCATTTCCTCTTGCTGCATTTTCTTATCCGGAAGTTTGGTTGAAGAATGATCTCGGCTTAATTCTTAAGGCCCATACAGTCCATCCTAATGTTATTAAGCCCACGACTTTCTATGGCGCCCCATTAGTAGCCCAAAGGCCTATGCATCACTCAGATTGGGATACAGTCCACACAGGTCAGAGAAAGAAGGAGCCGATCGACGAAGCCCGAAACCCGCAGCCCAGTAGTCCAGTACCCTCCGCCGGACGTCTCCACCACCATGGCCGCCCCCGGCGAGGTCTCCGCCAAGCTCCTCCGCTTTCTCTACTTCGCCGGCGCTGGAGGTATCCTCATTCCTAGAAACTCGTGCGTGCGATACTTTGTGCTCAACCAATCGCGTTTCGTAACGCCTCTCTTTCACCGCAGTCATTTGCACCAAGGCCATCAACACCTACCGCGAGTACGAGCACCAGAAGGAGGCCTCGGCCGCCGTCACCACTGCCGAAGCAGCGTTGTCTGCTGCGACGGCGGCCGAACCCGCTCCATCAAGTGTCGTCGCCGCAGCCTCGAAGCCCTGATTTCGGAGGAGACTCTGTCTTCGACATTTAGGGATCTTGGGGATTTTTCTTGCTGGAGAAAGGGATATAGTCTTTGGTTTGGTTATATGTATCCAATCACGGCGACTTGAAGCAATAAGAATCTGAAACCATCTTTTCCCCATGTTGACGCTGTTGATGTGAGCTTGAATTTGACTACTCAATTTCGGTCGATCTGTAATGCTATTTCACCTTTCTTAGTTAAGGGGTCGTGACCTGTTATTAACTAGGTGATACATTTCACCTGCTTTGTTTGTACTGTTATTTTATTTAGCTAAACCCTGTGCTAATTTGGGAGCATCAGTAGGCAAGTAGTCTACCAGCGATATTATGTATTCTAATAGGCAAGGATTTGATCTCCGGTCCATTGATAGATGGCTAGACGATAACATTTCGGGACTGCCAGAAAGTTCAGTGACACTTGTGATGGTCATGTGTCAGTTGCATTGGTTTTTCAGCCAAGGATTTGGCGAGTTCAGTCATATGATGCTGCTGCTGTGTTTTTTCCCCCCTTTTGTTTCAGACATGCAGAGATTTAAGTAGCATGAAAATTATCAAGGCTTTTATATTTATTCTTTGGTTCTCTTTGGCCAATTCCGTGATGATGGTTGGGAGCACTATTTGACTGGAATTAGATACATCTGATTTGTCGCTGAGGGTTCCATGAACAATATTCAGGGTCCTTTTATGATTAATACACTTTGATTATCAAAGCTTTTCTCCTTGATTTGTGAGGCTTCTTGCAGCAATCAGGGTGAATTTAAGACAATAATGGAAAGATAGCTTGCACCTCTTCTTCAGTCTTCACAGCAATTGGATTACACTATGGTATGAGCATGTGTGTGGATTCCATCTGGAGGTGCTGTAAAGGCAATGTTCTTTTGACTTTGGTATGAGCATTATCCTACCTTGCTGTCATCTTGGCAATTTGTTTTTTTTTCCTGTCGTAATTCTTGCAATTACGATGATGAACTAGGAGGTATCACGGAAACTTTGTTATGCAGTTAATTCTTGTTAATCTTATTGAGACTGATCTTGAAAAAACATAAATGATGTCATGCCTAGCATGGCAAAAGCCAAAAGGACATTTAAGATCATCTTATTCTTTTCCGACGTACTATTTAATTTCTCCTCTGCAACATGTCGCCATGACAAGCTTGGCTCAAGATCATTTCCTGATTTATGAGAACAATTAATTACTGCAAATATGATCAATATGCACAATAAATAAATAAATATATATGTGCATATATTCTGGAAACAATGTTTATTCACATGTATCAGTTGGTATATCAATATTTCTTCAAATGGAGATATCTTCGTTTTATTACTAGAAAAATAATCCCCTCCTAAGACTTATATGATGAGCATGAAATACCACGTACCGAAAACAAGCTATATGTATTAGTTTTTGCCCTTTTCTTGGTCTAATTTGTTCCACAAAGCCTGAAAAATATAACTGAGAATTTGTCAAGAACAAAAAATAATGTGTGACATCCTGCAAACTTGATTTCTTTTCGTGCAATTATAATTTACTTGGAACATCATAAGGGGTAGGATGTGCCATATTCACAGGATATAATGTGGAATCAGTTCTTTGCTTTTCTGACTAAGAAAATTGCTTATTCTTTTTGTCAATGAAGCTACTCGATTTTCCTTCTTTTTTTGGGCATTTATAACATTTCATTCATGTTAATATGTTGTTTGTGGATTTTTATTACCATGTATATTGGTTTCACAGTTCCCTTAGTGATTTGTTTCTTTTTTGCAGGTGATGATATTTGTCACAAAACAACAGCAAAAAGGCTGAGACTGCCAATCTTTGTGCTTCTATTGGTGAGAACAGGAGTTCCATGTTCAACAATTGCTACAACAAAAGAAAAACTGGCAAAATGCTCAACAAAGAGCCCTAAAGGGAAAAAGAAGAGGAGATTCAAGGATGGATTGTAGTTGCATCTCTGGTGAGAGGTTGCACTTCAGTGAGATGTCTCGTGATCAACTTAGGAAGACTGCTTTGGAGGTGATGGCTCAGCTAGTGAAGGAAGTTTTTCCTCCGACTGACCAGTCCAGCAGATGTCCTTGAGTGAAGGTCTTAGGTCCTTATTGCAGAACTTTTCGTACTCCAGCGTGTCTCCAGCCGACTTCTTCACCTCAACGACATAAAAGGAGGGTGTGACCTCAAAGATCTCCGCATCAATCGCAAGCTGGCCCTTCCTCCCTTCTTTGGACCCCTGCAGCTTTACCAGTCCGTCCTGTTTCTTCACCTTGAAGCACTCTGTCTCAGCAATCTGCTCCAACTTCGACACTATTGCTGATGCTGGCTTTTGGGTCATGAACCGTGAGTTTGCCTTCTGCTCTTGATCCTTCTCGAACAGGCCTGACAGATCAAATCCTTTGGAGTGGGAGATGATGTCGAATGCATTCAAGCTTGTTGGCTTCAAGGGACTCTCTGGGTGTTCCACCTTGTTGACTTCATTGGCCTTGTTCTCAGTGCTGAAAGCAGCTTGCACATCCTTGAGGCTGTTTGAGGTGTGCAGCTGCGCTAACATCACTGGTGGTTTGTACCCCTTCTTGAACCACGGGTGCTCAACCAGCTTCTCGATGGTGATCCTAGTGTTTGGATTCGGATCAAGGAGCCTGGACAGAAGCCGCCGTAGGTCAGAAGAGAACCACTGCGGGTACTTGACATCGCCTCTGCTAATCTTCCGGTACATTTCCATTAGATTTGCGTCATGGAATGGGAGGTAACCAGCAAGAAGAACAAAAAGAATGACACCGCAAGACCATATGTCCGCTTTTGCTCCATCATAGCCCTTCTTGTTGATTATCTCCGGTGCAACATATGCAGGTGTGCCGCATGTCGTGTGCAGCAGCCCGTCCTGCTTCTGACACTCCCTGAGGGCACTAAGGCCAAAGTCCGACACCTTGAGGTTGCCGTTCTCATCCACCAGAAGGTTCTCTGGCTTCAGGTCCCGGTGGTAGACACCGCGGCTGTGGCAGAAGTCCACAGCCCCTATCAGCTGCTGAAAGTACTTCCTCGCCACGTCCTCCTTGAGCCGGCCCCTGGCAACCCTGGTGAATAGCTCACCACCACGGACATACTCCATTGCAAAGTATATCTTGCTCTTGCTGGCCATGACCTCGTGTAGCTGGACGACGTTGGGATGACGGACAAGGCGCATGACAGAGATCTCCCGCTTGATTTGCTCAATCATGCCGACACGCAGCACCTTCTCCTTGTCAATGACCTTAATGGCCACGCTCTGGTTGGATGCAAGGTTCCGAGCATGGTACACCTTGGCAAAGGTGCCCTGCCCGAGCATACGGCCAATCTCATACCGATTCATGAGGATGGTGGCCTTCTTCTCCATCCTTTTTTATTCTTCAGTGCAGCAGCAGCAGCAGCAACAGGTGGAATGGTTCACAAACGTCTGCTCCACACCACTTCGTGCCTCTATCTTCCTCCCTCCCTTGCAGGAGGAGAGGAAGAAGAGGTGAAGGGTGACGGAGCTGGCGATGTGTTCGAAGGAAACCAAGACACACAACTGATGTGCTTGGAATCCTCCAAGGAGGAAGGAGAAAAAATAGAGGGGAAATAGTCTATGGTGGTTAGAGCTTTCCCTGTGACATGAGGCCAGGATCACTCTTCCTCCGGGTGCGGAAGAGGCTGCCTAATAATAGGCCAAGTATTCGAGTTGGATGGTTGTGATCTTGTGTGCTATTTGTAGGATCCCTGGTAGGGCCTGAATCATATCATCCTAGCGAGTCTTATTTCTGCAGTTATTACATGTGGCATTCGTGATGGACACTGGTGTTGGATTCTGAGATGTGATCGCATTTTCATCTATATTTGATTTCCTTAAGAAGATATGTACTTGGTGAGTGCCATGTGCGGAGCTACTTAAGGCATGGTGTGTTCTGGTCTGGGCATGCTACATATCTCGAGCTTCATGTGGGCATCAAGTCATCATGTTAGATGTTTTTCCGATAACAAGTAGTTTGGCAAGTTCAGAGATAACATGCATTTGCAAATGTTCGTTCGTGGAGTGTTTGGCTGTTATTGATCCAAATCTGGTACAATCTGGAGGATCCTGAATGCAACTGATACCAAACTGTCTTCCTCTGCGTTTCAGCAATGCATTTGCGGTATTCTGCTTTTGTACCTTGCGTGTCTGTCTAAGCTGTAGTCTATGAAAGTGCCTTGTAGTTTAAGCATGACTGCTAGTTTCAAGAGTCAAGTTCCGTGATCTTGGTTTAAACATTGATCTTTAACTCGGGCAACCCTCAATTCTGCGCCATTGGCAATTATGCGTTTAGATGACAGACTTTGGGTTTTGATTATTTTCTCCCTTTTTTTTTTGGTGGCACATGAAATGCAACAGAACAAACGAAAAGAATCTGCCGGAGTGCGTCAGCCTATTTTGGCATTCACGGTCAGGATTCCACAAACGGCACGGTGCCCGTCCCAGAGGGGGTCATGACGGTGAGGCGACAGATGACACCTGGTTGGCTGAAACTTCAGACAGAAAACACAACACTCGTGTCGCGTTCATGTATTAAACACACATCCAACTTCCGATTCTCTATGGGCACACTTCCGCCTCACATGAACATGACCTTCAGTATATTTAGCATTGGGTCAACAAACTAACAAGGTTTATTCTTAGAAGAAACGCCCAATTTCGTCCTTCTTGGACCTGGTCATCAACTCTCTCCAGGCGCAGATGCTTGACGCTAGAGACAGGTATATGGCCGTTGCTCGCAATCAAACAGATCGTTTTGGTATGTTAATTGATTTGGTCCCTCGAAAGAGACTACTGAATACGATAGACATGTTACCAATTTGAGTGCCAAATGAATAGTTTCTCACAACAACAGGTGCCGCTTATACTAGAGATTTTGGAGTCTGGGTTATTCCTACTCAATCATGCAATATAATGTGACATTCTACCAAAAGAAAGTTCAGTGGCTAGCTTCTCAGCGGCTTTTATGAAATAAGATCAATCCAAGTCGGTCAATTTTAAATGATGATTTGACATGAATGTGTACACAGTTAGACTGGTTATTGTCGAAATTATGACTCCATAGACAGCCTAATTCTTCCGCAGCAGACACAGATAAGGGAAAAAAACGTTCCCTCAGTTTCAGCTGGCGAAAGTGGGTGCAACTTGTAACCAAATCAGAAATTGATGCAATGTATGTTTGGCGAGGCTCCATTGTACTTTAACCTCATCCCTCTTTCAGTTCTTAGGAATTTGGCAAATTGTTTTTTTTTTTTCTGGACCAAACAACAATGGTTTTTTAGTTATTATCGATCATGTGTAAGCTGCTCTTTGGTGTAGAGACAAAATCACATGTACCTGAAGACTACATTTTCCCAAATTGTCTCCCTTTTAAGCAAACAGAGGCATTTGATTTTGTTGCAGTTAGACGCAGTGTCGTGACAACAGCCACAAGTTAGGCTCACAAATGAACCACAATTCAAACATGCAAAAATCAATGCTTGTGGATGGGGTTGAGTGAGCATGTGGACTGTTTCAAAACCTAACTTCTAGCGTCGACCAAGGGTGCGACAATAAGTTTGATGGAGGTAGTTTTTGTATTATTGGTGCATGATCCGCAACTTGAATTCAGTCCGCAACAATAATGCGAGCCAGAAAACAACATCAAGGAAATGGATAAAGTCGTCATAAAACCTGAATGCAACAGGCCCTGGATTATTACTCCATACTCCTTCGAATTAGTCCACACTCATTTGGATGTAAAGACCTGTATTCAGAAACTTGAAGATCTGAGCGTTCATGTGATAATGATAACACCAATAGTTTGTTTGGCTTACACAGTTAAATGAATATATATTATTAAAAATACTTATTTAAGCTACTAATTCCCCGTTCTGTGTTAAGATCAATATGAACGTTGGATACCCTTGATTTGTCATGACATTTCCCTTTATAAATGAACATCACATACAGTAGTACAATGCCGTTTGTAGTGAAAGAATCTGTTTGGAGTAAAGAGAATAAGACAATAGACTAGCACAAAACCGACGCAAGAACAAAAAATGATGTCATTTATTTACCTCAAAACATGACTGCCGTTTGTAGTGAAAGAATCTGTTTGGAGTAAAGAGAATAAGACAATAGACTAGCACAAAACCGACGCAAGAACAAAAAATGATGTCATTTATTTACCTCAAAACATGA
Organism: Eragrostis curvula; assembly: GCA_007726485.1. Classification (NCBI taxonomy): domain Eukaryota; kingdom Viridiplantae; phylum Streptophyta; class Magnoliopsida; order Poales; family Poaceae; genus Eragrostis; species Eragrostis curvula. Next base: position 21,152,866 of record RWGY01000026.1, read on the forward strand.
CTACATTGTTATTTAAGAAAGGACAATAACCTCTCTTACTATTGATCAATAAAGTACTGATCACTAAGATCTCTATGTCATTACTCATAATATTTTTTTCCCACGTGATTGCTAGGAACCATTCATGCATAAAGTTTTCTCTTGACATCAATTTCCAGTAAAAAAACCCTAATCAAGTGGATTCAGTGGCTACTATAGCATAATTGCTAAGGGGATGGTGGCACAGGATCTTCGCATTCCTTTTCTTTACAGGACTTCAGATAGCAGAGTTGCCGCCTTAGATGCAATATCTGTCAGCACATAAAGAGTTAAACTAGTTACTCTAACTGCTAATCAGACACCACGAAAGAAAAAATGACATTATGAATAAGAAAGAACAACACCTGCAAGACAAAAAAGGAACAAGCCACAGAATGATGGAGCAGAATACATGAGGACGATCTTTTGAGAGAGATGGCCTGTGCTGTACCTAACTGAAATTGTGCTTCTTACAGTTTTTTATGTTAAAAGACATCTATTACAGATGGTAGGAAGCTTGCATCCTTGATAGTTAGTTTTGATGATAATTATCAAATTTAGTCAAAATATTTTTTTTAGTTGTGAAAGAGAAACTAAAACCCCACCTGGACCTGCTGGGGTACCTTTAACTAATCACAACGACATTTCCCATCCCGTCGCATCTAGGCCACTCAAGTTTGACATGATTTCCACACGGGAAAATAATTGTGCACCTTTGTTGTCTCGAAGACATCTTGGTACCAAGTAAAACTAGACAAATAGCGTGCTCGGATTGTGACAACGCACCTCTTGTTTAAGATCATCAGGTAGATCGTCAGTTGAAACAAGAGTCTGAAATTCGGCTTTCAAGCTCTCGTCTTTGATGTTCAACCATGTGCTGGGATGTAAAGCCAGGAGTAGAACGATTAGAACATCTGCGCTTGATGGATATTTGATGATGTCATTGCTCGAGCTTGAATTGCACGAACTTGTACAGCGAGGGGACATGGGTAAAAGCATATCAACACCCTGTTCTTTGCCTTCGGATACCACTGAGCCTGATATAACAGTCTTAACCCCATCACCATTCGCTTGGACACAATCGAAACATGTTTCTCTGCAGCAGAAATCATCACTTGATGCAAGGCTTCCAGATAGCATCGCGGCTCCTTGACAGCACACAGCGGTTGCGATTCTAGTAATGGAATCTTCTTCAGTTGGCAATGAGCATTTACAGCATTGGATCTTAGCACATTTCAGGTCGTGGACTATTGTAAATAGCTTGGTATCACGGACTTGTTGTAACACAATTTCCTGCAAGTGAGACAATTTGTTTTACATGAGGGAGAGAACACTTTTTCCAGTATGAGAAAATGAAATAGGAAAGTTACCTTCAGTGAAAGCCTTTCTTTCTCCTCTTTGCTTAAGCTTGGTGCACCATCCTCTTTTCTTCTAACTTCAACGACCCATTTGATCAAAGCTCCAGCATTGGCTGGAAGAGTCTCAATTAAACGGGACAAAAGAGTTGGAACACTGTCTAGATTCTCAGCCTTCAAAAGGTTTGGTAAATCTTCCACGCAATACTTCGCCATGCTTTTCCAGCTTTCATCTCGGCAACTCTGCGTAATACTGAAATCAATGAGCAAAAGAAAACTACATCAAATGCTTCCATTTACATTCAACAGACAAGGTATCGTTAGGCTTACCACTGTGTACAGCAAAGGCGGAGCTGCAGTGTGCCTTGATATAAGCATGAACCTGTCAAGTATAAGGATTACAACAGATTAAAATGCAAGGCCAACTAGTGACTGATTTGGTCATCTCAAAAACTACAGGAAATGCCATTGCAATTTTTTTAATGCACAAGAAAATGCATAATGTGTGATGCTCCTTGCAATAAGCTTTCTCAAGAGAACAATAGATTAAAACTGCAACAGCTCCTAGGTCAAAAGAAACATAGACAGACCCACTAAGCAAAGGTGGCATTATTATAACAAAACACAAGGCTTAGTGCTAAAATACCATAAGGGTTTAGAATATATCCCTTAATTAGACCCTTACTGATTTTTAATCAATCGCAATACATTTTGCTTCCGTATCCTAGTCGCTCATACTTTGTATTTATGATTTTTGTAAAGCTAGAAAGGTACAGCAATCCAGACTGCATACATGTTAGATAAGGATGGTGGCAATGTTCAAGAGTGAATGAGACAATAAAAAGATACCCCCTAAGAAGTCCGGTTGATGCATCGGTCGTATTCATGGCTTCCCAAAGAAGTGGCAATGGAACCCAATGAGGAGGGTATTTGAATCGGGCGACATCCAAAATTAGGGCCATATCCTGTCCAGCGTGGTAGCCACCGATTGGAGAGAAATGCCCGGTTCCGGTCTGCTTCAGTGTACATGGCATGCATCAATGTTAAATAGATAGATACGCTATTTGAGCAGGAAGATGAGATGACACACATTCTACGGTCCAACATCCGCACCTTAGGTAAAGCAGTGTTCGGGGATACAATAAAGTTATTCAAGTCCCTACTGTGCTGTGCCCTAGGAGAAGGACGATAAAATGGTGCCAGCGACGCAAGACGTTATGGTTGTTGGGTGGTTGCACAATTGCAGGCGAGAGTTTTTCCTTTGTTTCTATTTGCTCTTTTTTCTTAGCCTACGACGCAATTTGGAACAGAGCCCTTTTTTGTAATATTTTCAGCTATATGCATCTTTTTTATGCAGAGGCTGGAATATCAATATATTCCCACTTCTAAAAAAAAGACACGCTTGTGCAGTGGAGGATGACGAAGTGCACAACCCAATATGATACACTCTAATATATTCTTATGTTTTTTTAGGAAAATAATATATTCTCATGTTGAACAAAAAATATATTCTGATCCGAATGCAATATGATATATAGTGGAAAGAGTAGGTGGGATCTCACCTGTTTGAAAGGCTTCCTGCTGTAGGAGGCGATGAGATGGCAGTCCTGAGAGGAGGCGCAGCGTATGAGGTGGCGGCGGAGGTCCTCGATGGTGGTCCGGTTGGCGCGGAAGCTCTGAACATCGGCGCCGGAGCAGTGCGCGAGGCAGGCGAGCTTTCCGAAGGTGATCCCCTGCGACATGACCTTGTCGAGGGGCTCGCAGCAGTCGAGCATCGACTCGTCGAACCATCGCCAGGGGCCCTTCCACCGGCGGCCGGGGTCGATGGCGAGGGCGTTGAGGACGACGGCGAGCGAGGCGAGGCCGCAGAATGCGGGCTCCGACTGCGTCTGGAAGCAGGAGACGAGGGTGAAGAATCCTTCCATGGTGCCCGCCGCGAGCGCCTCCGAGAAGAGGCGCTTGCCCTCCGGCGAGGAGAAGTCCACAGCCGGCGGCGACGGGAGGACTCGCCGGTAAAGCGACGGCATCGCTGCTGCCATCTCGGCCTGGATGCTCGCTCGCCCGCTCTATGTCGTCTTCCCCGCCGCGTCGCTGCCGAATCAGATTCGTCCTCCCGTTGTGAACAGAGCGTGAAACGGATTCTGTTCTCCTTCCTGGTCGTATTCTTTTTCCATTCCGTTCCTCGAACGACACGCCGGTGCACGATCACCGAACGCGAACCAAAATATGTCGACACCGCTGGACCAAAAGGCCAAATTTCAGTCACATTCAAATTCAGTTCGTATAAAATTCATGATTTATCTGGTCGACCTGGAGCTCAATAGTAAATGAAGATGTTGTCCACCGTAATTTGTTGATTGACCCCTCATGACGTACTAGAGATCACTCCAGTTAAAGTCAATACAGCAATTGACTCGAGGAAGTAAATAAAATCAAATTAGCACCTACTCTCGCGGCCAATTATAGTACTACCTGTGTTTAGGATCGTGTTTCGTGTATTTTGCAAGTAAACTTTCATCAAGATTGCCCTAATCCATCAATAGACTAGAATCATGCAGTACCACTCAATTGGATGTCAATAGACTCGAAACTTCTGGATAGTCTTTTCTCTTATTATTAGATGAATACATCAAGATTTGAATCATGCAGACAATAGACTCGAAACTTCTGGATAGCCTTTTGCTCTAACAAACATGAATACCCATTGATATCATGAAAAGACTTCGAAAGACATGTTTGGTAGTAGTAAATTAAAAATACTGACAACATTTCTCTGTGTGAGCGATCGTCACATACTGCGCCTTTCTTAGCACAAAAGAAATTCTAAGCAGAAATGCGTGTATTTTATTTACAAAAACTAGAAAAACGATCACTTAAAAAGGAATTCAAATAAGCTAATCAAGCGATCCATAAGCTGATTGCTTCTTTAGAATAGCTGCTAAGGGGATGGTGGCATAGGATCTTCATATTCCTCTGCTTCTTTATAAGCCTTCAGATAATAGAGTTGCCGCCTTAGATGCAAAATCTGTTGGCATATAAAGAATTATTATTACTGTATCTTCTCTCACAAAGCATTTGGCATTCAAGTATATGAAAGTGAAAACATATTATTTTATAACATTATTTTTTTAACAGAGATGATAGTGAAATAGGGCATGGAATGAAGATTTCCCCAGGAAAAAGGGGGGGGGGGGGTGATGATACAAAATAAAACTATACTTACGATTATGGTTCTTACATTTTTTTCCATGTGAAAGTAAAATTCATATAAGGTTTGAATTATATGCAAACAGCATTACAAAGGCAGCATGGCATTAGAAGTGAATGCTAGGTCTCAGATTTAGAAGAGACGGACTAGATAACATATTGGGGCTCCATAGACATCACAATTCAACAAGCAGACAGCGAACCTCAACAGCAAAGTCTATGTAAGAATAACTTAATGAAGGCAAATGTGCTTAACTTTTGCATTTTAATATGTCAGATTACTAACACCTATGTTCTTTTGTTTGTGGTGGCACTGACTGGTTGGGACCAATGCCAAGTTTCATATTAAGCAGGCTATATGCTAAATCCGCTTGGCACTAAGCTTCATATAAATTCCACATGAGAATATATTGTGCATCTTTTTTGTATGGAAAAAAAATTGTTAGACAGCAGTGATAACACACCTCTCGTTTAAGATCATCAGGCAGATTCTCAGTTGAAACAAGTGTCTGAACTTCGGCTTTCAACCTCTCGTCTTTGATGTTCAACCATGTGCTGGGATGCAAAGCCATGAGTAGAACAGTTAGAACATCTGCGTTTGATGGGTATTTGGTGATTTCACTGCTCTTGCATGAACTCGTACAGGGTCGAGACATTGGTAAAAGCATATCAACACCCTGTTCATTTCCTTGAGAAACCACAGAGCCAGATATTACAGTTCTAAGCCCATCGCCATTCGCTTGAACACATTTCAAACATGTTTCTCTGCAGCAAAAACCATCTCTTGATGCAAGATTCCCTGATAGTATTGCAGCTCCTTGACAGCACACAGCGGCTGCAATCCTGGTAAGGGAATCTTCTTCACTTGTTGATGGACAATTACAACATGGCTTATTAGCATGTTGTTGGTCATGGACCATTGTAAATAGCTTGGTATCACGAACTTGCTGTAAAACATTTTCCTGCAGGTGAATGTAAGGTGTGTCAAACAAGGGAACAAAGGCTTGACCACTTGAACCAGCATCAGAAATGAAATGGAAAACTGACCTTCAAGAAAAGCCTTTCTTTCTCCTCTTTGCTTAAGCTTGACTCACCTTCCTCTTTTCTCCTGACTTCAACAACCCATTTGATCAAAGCTCCAGCATTAGCTGGAAGAGTCGCAATTAAGCGGGACAAAAGTGTTGGAACGTTGTCTAGACTTTCAGTCTTCAAAAGATTTGGCAAATTTTCAACACAATACTTCGCCATGTTTTTCCAGCTTTCATCTCCGCAACTCTGCAGAGAATTTGAAAGTAATGAGCAAAAAGAGACTACATCAAATATGTCCATTTACGTCCAACAGATTCAGCATTGATGTGTTTACCACTGTGTACAGTAATGAAGGAGCTGCAGTGTGCCTTGATACGAGCATGTACCTATCACATTTGAAGATGTCAACATCTGAAAATGTCATTATGGCAAGGCTAAATAGATCATAGAATAGGATACCCTGGAACATCGTGCAAGTTTCTGAAAGCACAGGAAATATCATATTTCTGATGTCATTTTAAGGTATACTGCAAGATGAGTACTGTTTCCATGCTAGCATAGTAAAGGCATACTGCATGTACAGTACCATTTTGTGCTTGCTCAAGTTATAGAAGTATAAAACTATGACCGCCCTAGTGTTTTATCTGAAACCAGTACATCGCCACAAAAGATAACATATTCCTGATATTTGCATACCCTGGAGAAAACACCCACCCGTGTTTCGGCACCTAACATTTCAAACCATTAAAACAGGAGATGGGCCAATTTTAAGCATTTGCAACCGACAAAATCATGGCCCATGTCCCTGTAATGACGTTTTTCAACAAACAAATAAAACTGCAAGACACTATCAAAACAAAAACAAAACTACCAACCAAGTAAACGAAACATTCTTAAAACACTATATGAATTTATCCAATCGTAGTAGCTATTGCTTCAACGCATATCAACCGTAACAGATACATATATCAACTGCATAAATCACTGATGAAGAGTGAGTGTGGGGAAGATAGAGAAGAGAAGAGACCCCCTGGGAAGTCCAGTTGCTTCATCAGTCGTATTGATGGCTTCCCAAAGAAGTTGCAATGGAACCCAATGAGGAGGGTACTTGAATCGGGCAACATCCAAGATAAGCGCCATATCCTGCCCGGCGTGGTAACCACCGATTGGGGAGAAATGCCCGGTTCCGGTCTACTTCATTGCACGTGGCACGAATTAGTATCGTATAGATAGATGCAATGGAAGATGAGCAAAGCAACAATATGCACTCTAATTTAATCTCTTTTTTTTTTTTAATAACAAACAATTTTATCTGAATCCAATACAATGGGAGAATGAATTCTACAAGATTAATTGAGTTAGTAACATTGCAGGATACTGGATGGTGGGAGTAGGAGGTCACCTGTTGGAGAGGTGTCCTGAGGTAGGAGGCGATGAGATGGCAGTCTTGGGAGGTGACACAGCGGACGAGATGGCTGCGGAAGTCCTCGAGGCTGGCCCGGTTGGCGCGGAAAGACTGGACCTTGGCGCCGGAGCAGTGCGCGAGGCAGGCAACCTTGCCGAAGGTGATGCCCTGGGCCTTGACCTTGTCGAGGGGCTCGCAGCAGTCGAGCATGGACTCGTCGAACCACCGCCAGGGGCCCTTCCAGCGGCGGCCGGGGTCGATGGCGAGCGCGTTGAGGACGACGGCGAGGGAGGCGAGGCCGCAGAAGGCGGGCTCGGACTGTGTCTGGAAGCAGGAGACGAGGGAGAAGAATCCCTCCATGGTGCCCGCCGCGAGCGCCTCGGAGAAGAGGCGCTTGCCCTCCGGGGAGGCGAAGTCCACCGCCGGCGGCGACGGGAGGACCCGCCGGTACAGCGACGCCACCGCCGCCGCCATTCTCTCCCCCTGGATTGCTCGCTCGCTCGCTCGATTGAGATATCGCGCTAATGCCTTTGGCGGTGCTGATCTGATTCCTCCGTCCAGACACTGGCGGCGATGCCCTCTCGCTTTCTTCTTTTTCGCTGTGTGAGGAGAAGCAGCCGAGACAGCCAGGGGAGAAGAACCCAGAAAAGGTCCACTGGCCACTGCTATCCAATGCAAAGTCAACGCTGCCGAATTTGAAATGTTTTATACAAAATTCATGCAAATCGTAAATTTAAGATAAAAAATGGCTTCGCAATTATTTCGTTTTTGTTTCACGATATATATGATTTTATTCACCGTAGATGATTAAATTTAAGTTTGAACTGAAGTGTCCCAACATAGACGGTTCACCATATACTCCCTCCGTCCAGAAATATAAGGATTCGTTGACTGACAGCCATCGAGTTTGACCATCCGTTTTATTCAACTTTTTTTAGAAAATATAGAAACAATTAAGTTATACTTAAAATATATCTAATGACAAAACAAGTCATAACAAAATAAATAATACTTTTGAAAATATTTTGAATAAAACGAACAGTCAAAGTTGATGACAGCCAGTCAACGAATCTTTATATTTCTGGCCGGAAGGAGTATGATTTGTTCAGGAAAAAATCCAAGCCATAAAATAGCACCCACTAACTGGATGAAGTTGTCAAAGAGACATGAATCATGGTTTTAGTAGTATTGAATTAGTCCTGACTCTGCTGAAGGTCAACACCTATGGATGAAGTTGTCAAATAGCACCCACTAACTGGATGAAGTTCGCCTCGCTGCCAGCACCTGCGATTCAGCAGCTACAGTGTTCCAGTTATTACTTCAACAGTTGTTCGCAGTTATTTATTCAGCAGCCGCTACGTAAAACAACTGCAAAACAGCCTGCCGAACAAGCCGATCGATATCCATAAACTGAAGACTTTAAACATCGATCATTTATGTTAGTGGCAACACCATCACTGTTTGGTTCTTACACAGTTATATGCACTACAAAGAAATACAAACATCATACAAGCCACCACATTCCCCTGGGTAAAGGTACCATGTGCATTAGTTACATCGATCACATCGTTCACAACATTTTGCTGCATATGCAATTGCTGAAATGATAGCATCAACACGCGAGCATACATGTGATCTTGCCAAAGAGGGGACTGGATGTTACAACATTGTTGGTACAGTATCAGTATACAAGATTCTCTACTAGCTTGCCTTCACGGATAGTAACTCGAGCTCAGCCCACCAGAGTGGCGACAGCCGCGGCGCCGCTTGCTCGGGAGCTATGTTGAGCGCTGGTCTCAGTTTGCCCACGATGTCTCTCATTGTCGGCCGCCGCGTCGGGTCGGGATCGATGCACTCCTGGATCACCTCGCAGACGGCCTCGAGCTCGTTGTCGTTGTGTTCCGTCAGTGACACGTCGAGGAGCTTGGCGTAGCTCTTGTCTTTCAGGTATTCAGATGCCTGTAGTAAGGGGAGACTTTGAGCAGCGACAATGCATCTAAGAAATGAAATTTGGAGTCCGAGTTTGCGCTAGCCATACCCAATTGCATATGGATTCATATTCATGATCATCTGGTTCAGGAAGCCTTCCAGATATGATCTCTATCAGAAGTGCGCCGAAGCAGTAGACGTTACTGACAAGATCAGGAGGAGCTTCAGAACGGCTGCTGCCGTCCTCCTTCGCAGTCTTTGCTCTGTTGGAGACGTCCTTCCAAACACTAACATCTGCAATCTGCCAGCAGAATATATTACAGAAACTTAGCTCAAGGAAACAGTGATGACAATTTTCAATACTAGCTCACATAAGATACATAACGTATAAATTTAGCATCACATCCGTGCCGCAACTGGAGTTTCTGGAAATGAACGGAGCAACCAGTATGTGTTCTCAGTTGGGCACGTTTAGCAAGTTGAACATGTACCTTGGCAGCATAGCAATCGGTCATGAAAACTGTGTCAGAGCACAAGTCATTTATCGCAACAGGTGGATTGAGCTCATGGTGCGTATATTGGAGACAGTACGCGATGCCCATGGTGATCCTCATCCTCGCAGGCCAGTCCAGATGCTCAAATTCTTTGACTGCAAAATCAGTACATTCAAGTAACAGTCGAACATAAAGCATTGGAACGAGAATAATATGCAAAAGTAAAATCACTCACTATGAAGATGCTGTGAGAGAGTGCCGTTTGGAGCAAATTCAAACACCATCATTCTCGTGAACGGCTCGTTTTCTACGCAATAGCCAAGGAAATTGATAAAGTTCTTGTGATTGACTCTTGGCAGCGTATCTATCTACATAGAGAAAAGGTTGATTTAGGAAGAACTATCATCAAAAGATCTTCCTTTTTCATGTCGACTGTTAAGAACAAGATCTTGCCACTTAAACCTTTTTTCTGAAGACGGCTTCTGAACTCCGAGACCAGTCTTTGCTTGATGTAATGAGAGTGGAGACAACAGCAATTTCAACTCCACTAGACAGTATCCCCTTGAACGCAGTGCAGCTTGGATACGTATTGATTATATTGCTGAATTCTTCACAAGCAGCTTCAAGCTCTTGTCTTTTCAGTCTTGGAACACCTGAATACAAGCAACGGTAAAAGAATTGAAGCAACTGGATGTTGGAACACAATTTTAAAGGACATCCAAAATATAATTAAAAGCTCAATGCAGTTCCTGAATTGACCATATGCCTATTTCACTAGGAAACCTTATTAGTCTTCAAGATAAAATGGACACAAAAGACGCTATATTTTGCATGCATTAGCTTGCTCAACTGTAAAATCAAACATTTTATAGTAACGAAGTATGTTTTACCTGTTACAAGTGCCTTTTGGAGAGGGCCACTTAGCCCCGTTTTCCAAGGGGCTATGGGTGCACGCCCACGTATCCTCCAGACCAAAATCAATGCAATAATCAGAATCAATATTGCAGCCATAATTATGATCAGATATGCCCACTTGCTATATTTTGCACTAGCACTAGACAACTTTCCATCAGTCGATTGTGTCCCTTCTCCGGACGGTGGCTGCAATCTGGCAGCCTCAATCGCTTCAGGAAGCAAAGGCATCAGCATTTGGCCGTAGGCATTAGGGAATGCAGGGAATGAGCCACTCCCTTGAGAAAGCACATCAACAGGTATTTCGGTTTCTTTTGAATTTGCCACATCAGAAGATTTAGCATCATTGCCTGAAAGAGCAGGCAGGTTGCCACCTTCAAGGAGAAACCTGCGGTGCATGGCGCTTGCAAAGGACTGCAAATTCTGCATGATATGTGCCTCACTGAAACCTGAAAGATATACAAGGCTGTAATTGTTCAATGCATTATATTAATAAAATAAACAAAAGCAGGACTGGATTTACAGCATGAAAAAATTAAAAAAATTACTCGGTATATCATTGCAGTATTTCTCTCTGAGGCCACTAAGAGGGATCCAATCCTTAAAGCCAGACCTGTTCAAAAATTATGTTAGAAATTGAGATAAAGCATTTAGAACAAAGACATGCAGTTCCCCTGCATGTTCAAGAACAAAAAACAAGAAGCAATATTAAATAGAACAGCACCCTATTTTTCTGCTCAAACATCCTGCCTCATCAGCAGCTATCACTGGGATGTCTAAAGAGGAGACACCTTCTTGGAACTGATTATCATGAAGCAATCTGAAATACAAGAGTCCACCGTTATGCCAAGCAAAGAACAGAACAGAAAACGGAGGGCGCAGATAACCTTACAGTTGTTTGAGCAGTGGCATTGCCGTCAGTTCTTCAGGAATAGTCCCATCCAAGTTGTTGTTGCTCAAATCTAGCACTTCCAGAGCAGTCAAACCACCAAATTCTCTGGGAATTTGGCCACGGAAATTGTTCTTCGAAAGCAAACTAAACAAAATAAGAATAAAATCAAACATCATGCTTCACAAGGATTTGAGGTACATAACGGATTGCTCTGGAGCTGAACAGTAACTCACAGAGATTTTAGTCGTTGAAGCCTTCCAATCTCAGGTGCAAGAGTTCCAGCAAGTTCTCGGCCTGTTAAGTTCCTATACAATGAATAAAATAAGAACTCAAGGTACGTGATGCAGAGCTAACTACAACACCTAAGCAAATCAAATAAGCAGAGTCAGGTCTCTGCCAAAATATTGCCTAACATGATAAGTGGCCTATAGCAACTATCGTCAGTGTTTTGCTTCCTCTGACGTTTTGCAAAAATGGGAAGCTGTCGTCGGCTATTAAAATGGCTCATCCATTCATCAAGGACAACGTTAATGACATCAGTGTTATACTAAACATCGAGGAAAGAACAGACTTACAGAATCTCTACTTTACCGTCAGAGCATCGCACACCAGACCAGCTGCACGGGTTACTGTCCAAGGGATCCCAATCCTGGAAGGCTCCATGGGGATCAGCCTCCACCCTCGCCCTCAGTTCCAACAACGCCAATCCTACCACACCAGAATTAATAGCCAAAATCACCAATACGAACATGCAAAACTGGCCTCTGTAGATCGCTGAAATTATTACCTTCACCATTAATCAAAGCGGCGCCACACCCTACTTGCGTCAGGAGGAAAATGAACAACAGCTGGACCTCCGGGATGAGGCGAAGCCCCCACCAGGAGCAATGCATGGTAACGGGAGCACCTCGTCGCTATCTACGGCAACCCGGCAAACAGGCGCCAGTTCGCCACGGACCGTCGCTCACCGACAACAGGAAGGCAAGGAAATGCTGGCTTAGTTCGGTGATCGGTTCTTTCTCCTCGGCCTCGCCATTATGCCAGCAAGAACAGACGGAGAGGAAGAAGAAACGAAATAACAGATGCGACCCTGCCGCAGGGGTTCCGGCGAGCTCGACGAGCCGAGCTATTCGCCGGATTCCATGGGTCTCGCCGCACCGGAATGGGAACGGGTTGCCCCCGCGTCCGGGCCTTGCCCCGGGTGTTTCTGCGCCGTGAAAGCTGGGTTCTTGACGGAGTAGCCGGAAAGAGCCTTGTCGTCGGGACGGGCGGCCGGCGGCGGCGGCGCGACGGGGAGGGGGGGTTTCGCGCGCGAAGGTGGCGGGTGGCGGTTAGATTCCGCTTAGGGGGTGAGAGGCGGGGAAGGGGGCGAACGTGCCCGTGGCCGACGAGCGCGCCAAACCGCAACATTCTTGGCCTCTGGCTTCGGAAAAACGCCCCGACGCCGATGGCTGCCGCGTGGAGATCGGACGCGTTTTGCTAATTTAAGGTCAACCGCAAGGACTCCCATGGCATCGCTCCCAAGCACGAGTCAGCTCGGCTCGAATGAATGAATACTTGAGAGCTGCCGATCGAGCTGAACAGAAGCCGGGGGAAAAAGAAAAAAAAAAATGCCGCAGCCAAAAACGAATCCAAAATCTTCCACATCTGAGCCGGCGCTCCTTCCCCCAATGGCGGCGACGACGCCCCCCTCCTCGCATCACATGGCCGCGGTCCACGACGTGGGCTTTTCCTTCCTCTCCTGGCCGTGATCCACAACTCGGGCCCCTCCTCTCCAAGACGACACGGTGCGCCTCCCGGTCGTGGGCGACGTCGGTTGGCGCTTCCTCCTGGCCACCGGCGGCGACGACAGATGCTCCCCTCCTTTCCCGTCCGTCGGCAGCGACGACGCCAGCGTCCTCCTCCCCTGGACGCGGTCCAAGAGTGTGCTATTATGAATCTCGTGCAAAAAGAGAAGGCTTTAGCAGAAAACAAAAATGCTAGCTGCTAGGAGGCAGGCTGGAGTTGATCCTTTGAACAGATAATATGCCCTTTTCTGTTTTTCTCCCTCTCTTCACCATTGCCTTTGATGAATTTTGATGTTGATTCGAAAGGAGGCAAAAGGAGAAGAGAGAACATATAGATGTCCTCTGCAAGCTGGGATACTCTGTTTCATTGCCATATGAAATTGAATGGACATCGTAGCGCAGGCATCTAGACAAGTAGCTATCTAAGTCATCTTTGTGTGCTTATGGCTCCAGACAGTAGCTGTTTGTAATAGGATGCAGCTATTTGATTGTAAGTTGATGGCATTGGGCTGCTAGTCGCATTCCGTAATCTGTATTACTTGCTAATAAAATTTCTGGCATTTGATTTATGCGTTTGTTCCTGATTTAGAGCTCCTCGCATTGCGAGGACCAGATTGTTCTCTTCTGGGTTATTTGTGAAATCTGTTCTATCTTCAGTTACTGACCTTAACCTCATGTTGGGTGCCAAAGTATCTAGCTAGCAGGAGCATACAGTCTATGCTCATAATGCCAAAATGTTTCTTATATAATATTTTGATATGAGACTGATAGTGATAATCTACAAGAGATCATCACATAACAAGGAATTTTGCACCTGTATTGTAGACCACAATGACAGTACATAAGACAAGAAAGTTACAACTTTAATGATTGCATTAAAAATATCAAATACTGCATATTAAACAAAGATCGACCTGAAAAACGCTTCCTCATCTGAAATGTAAAATGTTTGATTCCTTGTACAAAATAAGAGCCAAACTAACAAAATGCATCTGAACACAGCTGGGATTTCATGAAACCGGCTTCAATCCATGGGCCATGATTTGTGCAAATGCAGCTGAGTAGTTTTCACCCGTTTTCACCCAAAACACATAACGACTATTTTATAAGCTGAATGCCTCACAAATTTTCTCTTATTTGGGGATCAGGAGTAAATGGTTTTGAAAAAAGAAAAGAAAAAGCAGATACGCGTCTCAAAAAAAAACAAAACAGAGAGATGAGTATGGCGGGAACAGAGGTGCAACCATGTATGCATAGCAGATATGAGCAGAAAAAATAAACCATCATCTAATCATGCCAAGACAAACATGTATGCAGATCTGAAACAGATCATGAACATGCAGATCTGATCATGTGATTCAGATGAATCTTGAGAGTGGCAACTAGTATTATATTGGCATAAATCGTCGTCTGCATCACTCGCATACTATGCAGCTAAATAATAGACATGTCACATGATGATACCAATTGATAGTAACTGATGAAAATAACATGTCACAAGATTTACGAAGGCACTTCCAAGTTTCTCACCTACTTTCTGAAGCATGGCCTACCTAACCAACCTTTATTGAAGAAGCAAAGTAACCAGAAACATGGAACAATTTAGATCTTACCCATGCTGTACAATTAGTTCACCAGCAACTTTCTTCTTGCTGACTGATTGCCCAACTTCGTGGAGGAAAATTTGGCTCTGTTGTATGGTCCCTTTGAGCAAGAATCCTCAGAGTGGTCGGAAAGTATGGTGTAATTCCTGCTGCTCACATCCCTGAAGTAGCATCCATCAGTGCCCACATACTTGTACACCTGATGGGTCTGCCCCAAACCACTGACCACCAAATTCTTCTTCACCCTCATACTGCCGTGTGCTGACTCTGCATTCCGAAGAGAGCTGTACAAGAAGCCCAGTTTCCCACCAGAGATCCTCTTATCATTGATACCCAATTTGACAAGTGAAACCAAGCTGTACTCATCGCCCACCTGATCTGATGTTCCTGTGTAAACATACAGGGGGAAAACCTTATGAACTTCTTCTGAAAGAAGCACAGCAGATGCATCCTTGGCAAAAACTCCAGACTTTGCATCGATAGTTTGGTTCACCGTTTGCACTGTGCCATTCTTACTATACACATTACTGTTTTCAAATCCAAATCTCTGGTAGAAGGTTGTGGTGACTTCCCCGTATGAGGACTTCACCCATCCGGTGGCAGACACTTGCCGACTTGCGCTTGTCACAAAACTCCCATCCAGCCCACTGAATTGTGAGTTCACACTGAGGTCCAGTCTGGATGTATCATAGCTGATCAAGCCCCCGGTTGTCTTCTCACTCCTATGATCCAACCACAGATGCAAATTGGCATCGACATACCAAATATCAAGTGCATTTGTCGCGCTGAACCCAAAAGCATGCTCCTTGCTGTCCAGGAGCTTGCCCAAGAAAGGTGTGATGTCAATGTCATAGGTTGGAAGATTGAATGAGCCAATGCCGGTGATTGGCCGCCAGAGAAGCGGGTTGATACCGCCAGTGTAAATTACAGTGAATGGCCAAACAGCACCGACGACATCAGCATCCACCCTAACAATGACCTCCCGGAACGCGCCATTGCCAGGGACAGTGGTCAAATTATTCGCTTGAATGTAGTCGTTGGGTGGGTTCGTATACCAGAACTCGTCGTTGGAGTGGAAAGAAACGAATACCTCAAGGACCGCTCGGTAGGTGTTCGACGGAATGGCGAGCTTCTTGGACTGCGCATCGGTGTCATTCTGGATGGCGAACCACAGCCCGTCATTCAGAGGTAAGCTTCTTGAGATGGGCACGATCAGATCAGCCTTCTGCAGCTGCTGCTGCGGCGGCGGTGGCGACGCGGCGTGGAAGTAGAGGTGGAGTGTGAGGTTGACGTGGTAGACGCCGGTGTACGTCTTGTCCACGAGGTTCCCGAGGTACACCGCGACCTCCCCGGGCTGCGCAAGGAGGGCCGCGTACCTGGTGACGTCGCGCGACACGGACCAGAGGATGCCGTTGGGCCGCGGCTCGGCGGTGCAGCTGCGGAGGAGCTCGGCGCCGGACAGCCAGACGCCGAAGATGCGGTCGAACTGGCGGCCGCGGCAGTCGGCGCTCCACTCGAGCACGGCAAGCGCGAGGGACCCGCCGCCGCGCAGGCAGGCGGGCGGCGCGTAGGCGGCGGTGACGGGGGGCCGGCCGTAGGTGGCGCCGAAGGAGCTGGAGAGTAGCAGCGTCGAGCAGGGCCCCGGGCTGCCGCGCGGCGGATGGATCGGGCGGTCCACCTCGAAGAAGGTGGTTGGCGGCTCCGACGCGTTGAGGGACGCGAGATTCAGGGACGCACCAAGGCGGTGCCTGTACGGCGTCACGGCCGCCGACGCCGCTGCGGGCAGGAGGATTGCGAGCAGGAGGAGGAGGCCAGAGGTAGCTGTCGCCGCTGACGCCATTGTTGGAGCGGCGAGCACGAGGGGTGGAGTTGGAACGGAAGCGGAACTGGACAAGTAAACTCGGCGGTTTAAATGAGGTGGTTCTCTTAGATGATTTGATATGGGAGGTGGTTGCGATTACCGTAATCCAAGAGATTGTTCGACATGGGTTTCAACGCAGGGCCTGCGGCCGGTAGTTCACAGGTGGGCCTGGCTGGGTTTGGTGAGGATTTCAAGCTTTCAGAAGATTCTCATACGGTCCTATTCGAAGCACATTCGTCCAAATTGGTAGCATCCGGAGACAAAACAATGTGAAAGTGCAGCCCCCACCCCCCGTGTGGGAAGTGCAGGCAAGGATGAATCTCATAAACCCAATCAGGCAAAAATAATCAAGGCATCCACGAGTTCAGGTTGCAACCTACCGGCTTGAATTTAACCGTAGTCCTACCTGCAATGGAGACCAGAATTTAACACAGCGGGACCAGGTCAATGGTCATGAATCACATTATTGGTTTTAGGTCCTTTCTGAATTCTGAATCACACAGCGGGATCTGAATTCTGCATCAGTGCAGCGTGCACCCAGAACAAATTGGCAAGGGCCAAGGGGAACTGGCCTAGGCCCATACTACTTCAACTTTCGATAGGCCTTCGAACCTGAGCGGCATATTAATGGACGGCCCACCCTGCGAGGGGTCCAGCTTTATGCTTCATTTGGGCTCATGATAACACACGCCACTGCGGCTAGCCAGCCCATCACAAATCCCAGCATCGATAATGTGCTTCCGTACCACACTTTCCCCCCACCTTAACGTCTACCGAGTTCCAACAC
Organism: Eragrostis curvula; assembly: GCA_007726485.1. NCBI lineage: Eukaryota > Viridiplantae > Streptophyta > Magnoliopsida > Poales > Poaceae > Eragrostis > Eragrostis curvula. Next base: position 21,170,146 of record RWGY01000026.1, read on the forward strand.
GACGACGGACGACCGTTGTATCTCAAACACAAAGTACCCTTGTCACTTACACCCTCCGTTGTACTAGTAAGAAGCAACAAGAAAATTCAAATAGAGGGAGCATCAATTGTTTCGTCTACCGAGTTCCAACACGACGACGGCCCGTAGCTCATGCATCCTATACGTGAACCCCAAAACGCATGCACGGATGAGAACAGTGAAGCTGATCGATAAATCAACTTGCAGCATTCCATATGTGGGTGCGCATAATAATTGTCATTGTTTAATGACAAAAGTGGATGCTAATTGTGTGGGAGCCGGTGGAGTAGAATGCCCGAGTGTTCCCCAGTGCCCCCAATGCCATGCTTCTTCCAGCTGTGCGCCATTAGCGAGACGAGTGGACCGGCTTTTGCTGCGATTAGTCAAGCGTTTGGGCCCCGGCTTTGCTGCCTAGCTGGGCGAGGCGGCCACAAGATTTGCCGTCAGCATCGGTGCTTCCTCATATGGCGTCATACACGTCCGCTGAGATTGCGCATCGCTCCTGTGACCGGTATGCCGTTCCGCTCTTATTTATACGCGATGTGCACGCGGAACTAATGGGCGTATAGGTTTCGTACGTTGCTGGGCACATTAACGCCACATGAGTCCGATGTATAGCTAACTCGACAGCAAGGCTAAAATATGGAGCTGTAGTAGAGGGGGGGGCAATCCAATCCAATCTGCCTCTTGTGCCGGTGTGCGCCGGAAACTGCCACACACATGATCGCTGTCTGCTCCTTTGCAGCCAACGTTTGGGCGGAGCTGGAAATTTTCTCGTTGTCCGAAATGATGCATCCAGTATCTATAACCAACGAATCCATCACAAATATATATTAGGCCCTACATAATGAGTTACTTACGGGTACAAATGCACATCACGTCATTTATATTTTTACATATGTGGGTGTGCATACATCACATCATTTAATAACAGCACAAGAGAGTCAAAAAAGATAGACTTGGCGCATGCACCTTTTTCGAGAGAGAATAGTCCCATTGCTCAAATGTGGTATCAACATGAGATGATGCGTTTATGCTCCATAACCTAAATAACTTCTAAAAGATTCATGGTCGCAGTGGATCGTAATGGATCACGATTGCTAAAAGATCCTCAATGCTTTACCTATTTTTAAAGCCTTTCAAACTCATGGTCGGCGGTACCAAGCTAGCATTAGAGAAAATAATTTCGCCTACCTGGTTTTAACTCATTTGGTCTACCTGGTTTTAACTCATTTTGTCTAATGATAACTTCTAACTCATTTTGTCTACATGGTTTCACAATAGGTGGGGGAGAGGAAGGGGGGCATATGCCCTCAGACCACGCCCCTACACCACGTGAAAGGGTGCTTTAATTTGGACCATTTTCACATCAGAAGCCAGCCGAAAGCCACACTTGTGCGATAGGCCGCTCAAAAGCCAGCCGGAAGCCGACACGTGATGAGCGACAGCCGCAGATATCTAAAGGAGCGTGCGACAGGCCGCTCTCAACAGGCGAAGTATTCCCTCTTGTCTTGTTCAGATCGCCATTCACACAAGCAAGAACATTTTAGTTTCAAAAAAGAAAAAAAGAAACCAAGAACAACTTCCGAGTTCCAGAAGCTCAAGCTCGACAGCCTAGGATCCCGATTCGAAAGCTCATTTCTTCCACTTGAAGATTACAAAATTTAACAACAACAAGCACATTACTTTTGCACTCCCAGTGTGTTGCTAGATCTGTGCAAAGTTGAAGCCAAACTGCGAATATCAGTTGGAGCAAGGCGCCTCCGTGAACCTGTGGAAAATGGTAGTAGCATCTAGCGATGTTGTGGTTGATGTTGTGTTTAATGATCATGTAACCTGTGAATTGTGGGGAGTGTAAATCCTGTTGTAAGAGCATCTCCAGCAGACCACTTAAAGTGGATACCAAAATCAAAAAATTGTCAAAACAGTCGAAAAAATGCTCCAGCAATAAACGGATACAAAAACCTTTTTTTTTTGTTTCTACCTAAATTTCTCTCTCGTCAACTCATATTTGAGTTTCCATCGAGTGAAAACCAAAAACAAGGAAATCAGCACGCGAAAAGAAAAACGGCCGCACGGGACATTTCCCGCACCCCGCCGCCACCGCGACCTTTGTATGAACCAAACTTCGGTGCCTCTTCGCACCTTCTGTCTTTCTACGAAGGTTGGCTCACAGAGCCTTTTTGCATGTTTAAAAAAAAAACACAAGCATATTTTGAGGCGAACGGCAGGGGAGTCCCCTACCTTTTTTTTTCTATTAATTTAAAGAAAACACAAGCATATTACTTTTGCTTCATTCTATTTTGTACGTACATTGAGAGTCCTTTAGAGTAGATGACTCAAGCTAAGGATGTAGAAGCATCCATCAAATCCATGGTTGAAGACTCATTTATAAAATTTTATGTTTCTAACACGGCGAAACTATAAACGTTTAAATTAATGGTATGTTTCAAGGCTGGGTATGTTTAAAACGCTAGATTTCATATGAGCAATTAAAAGTTAACTTGAAAACGCAATCCAAAAGAAGTTTCAAAATACTTGGTGAACAATTTCCTTTACACTTGGGGTTACATATTCTACAGTACTTGCTACATCACATCCCATCTTTTCTTATTGATTGATAGCTAGGACACGAAAATGACCTGTTAAATTCATAATTGAAGACCAGATGAGGACAGTACACTTGGCCCCCGGTACTCCATTTACACCCTGCCCCTAGCCCGGCCGTTATCCACCCGCCCGCGCGGCGCAAGCGCCGACAGGGGACAGGAGTCAGCGTCCGCGGCTACCGGTGCAGGACGCGTCGTAATGGTCGAAAAGCACGTCGTAACCGACGCTGCTCACGTTCCTCAGGTAGCAGCCACCGTCGCTGGCGCCGTACTCGTACGTCTGGTGCATCCGCCACGACGCGTCCACCACGGCGTCGTCCCGGAGCACCACCTCCGCGGCCGCCGCCTGCTCGTTCCGCAGCGTGCTGGTCGTGGCGCCGCCTCGTGCCCGCGTCTCCTCGAACCCGATCTGCACGCGCCGCATCAGCCGCTGCGAGGACGTGCCGCTGCCGTCGCCGCCGAGGAAGATGTAGAGCGGGAAGCTCTGGTGCAGCTGCTGCTGCTGCGCGCCGGCGACAGTGACGTCGGTGCGCGCGTCGGTGGTCTGGTTGATCGCCTGCGTGCTGCCGTGGTTGCTCACCACGTTGGTGTTGGCGAAGGCGAGTCGCTGCGTGAACGTGGTGCTGACGTTGCCGCGCGACGAGCTGACCCACCCCGTGGCCGTGATGTTGCGGCTCGCCGTCGACTCGTACTCCCCGTCGACGCCGTCGGCGGAGTTCGACACGATGCTTCCGGCCAGCTTCGGCGCGTCGTACGCGGTGAGGCCGCCGGTGGTCTTGGCGCTCTTGGGGTCGACCCAGAGGTGGAGGTTGGCGTCCACGTACCACGAGTTCTGCGCGTTGGTCACCGCGAACCCGACCTCGTGGTCCTCGCCGTCGAGGAGCTTCCCCAGGAACGGCGTGAGCTCGATGTCGTAGGTGGGCATGTTGAACGACCCAATGCCGGTGATGGGGCGCCAGATGAGCGGGTTGATTCCGCCCGTGTAGATCACCGGGAACGGCCACACCGCGCCCACCACGTCGCCGTCCAGCAGGACCGTCACCTCGCGGAACGGCCCGTTCTGCTCCGGCGTGTTCATGTACCAGAACTCGTCGGCGTAGTGGGACGAGACGTACACCTCGAGCACCGCGCGGTACGCGTTGGCGGGTACCGCGACGCGCGTGGACTGCACGTCGGTCGCGTTCTGGACCACGAACCACAGCCCGTCGCTGGGCGGCAGGCTCCTCGAGATGGGGACGACGAAGTCGGCGGGCGGCGATTGTTGCGCCGCCGCCTTCGCCGCACGCGACCGGGCGGCGCGGCGGAAGTAGAGGTGGAGGGTGAGGTTGGTGTGGTACACGCCGTTGTAGGTGTCGTCGATGAGGTTGCCCAGGTACACGGCGAGCGTGGAGTTGCCGGCGGCGAGGAGGGACGCGTACCTGGTCACGTCCTTGGACACCGTCCACGTCACCCCGCCGGGCCGCGGCTCGGCGGTGCTGCCGCGCAGCAGCTCGGCCCCGCCGAGCCAGACGCCGAACACGCGGTCGTACTGCACGCCGTGGCAGTCGGCGCGCCACTCCAGCACTGCGAGGGACACAGCCGCGCCGGCCGCCTGCTGCTGCAGGCACGACGGCGGCGAGTACGCCGCGGTCACGGGAGGTTTGGTGAACGTGGAGGCGAAGGAGTGAGAGAACAGTTGCGTGGAGCAGGGGGCCGAGCTCCCCTTCGGCGCCGGAGCGGCCGGTCGACCTCGAAGAAGGTGCTCTTCGCGCTCTTGCGGCGCGGCAGCGCCGCCTCCACCTCGAGCAAAGTCCTCAACGGAGATGCGGAGGTCGTGATGCGAGGCGGCGGCGAAGTGGGAGAGCAGAGTGAAGCAGAGACAGAGGAGGACGCGGGAAGCAGAGGAGGTAGGCATGGCTAGCTTCTGTGTGGAACGAATGAGTGGGTTGCATGTGCATTCGCGTGAAGGCTGTGGATTTAAACCCGTAGAACCCGGCGAATCGCGGCGAGGAGAACATATCTATCGTTATCTTGACGGCATAAACAAAGCGTTCCGAGTGCCGTATAATGGCAACGCAAAGTACCCTGGTTGGTACACGAATTATGTGGCTTTTGGGACAGTTCCAGTTGTCTACTAGTATAACCCATAAATACAAAAATGAAAAAAGAATAGAAAAAGTGCATGTTTCGAGAGTTTTATGATTTCATCTTATCTTCAAAGCATGCAAAGGCCGATGCTGCCAGCGAAGTCTGTACCTTTTGGTTGGGTTTCGTATGCAGAAAGGCCTGCAATGCAACTGAGAAGAATTGCTGAAGATTGAGCCTCTCCATTGGCGCAAAGCCAGATATTCTGCACCGTTTGGTTTGACGAGATATCACAGATTTGGCCATCTCACAAATTCACTCCATGGTTAAACCGAGCAACCATTTCTAGAGAGCTCTGGTTCTGGAAAATTTTTGGATTGAATTGTCTATGCATTATTCACTCATCAAACCAAACATTCCATTAGATGATCCACCAAATCCAGGATACCCAATGAATGAAAGCATTAATGTCCCTACGACGGCATCGACGGGGGACCCAAAACAGCTCCATGTGCACCTCCAGGTTCCACTAAAACGGAGCGATGACTCGAGATTGCGTCGGACAAAGATTTACGCATCCATAACTTGTGGTTGATGATTAAACCGCAGTGTATCGTCGGTTCAGCGAGAAATTGTCGGACACTGATTAAGAAGAGGCTTTCGAGCCCACAAGAAAGCTACTGCTGCTATACTGTCGGTGTTCCTACTTAAGTGGCTAGAAATGAAGGGCCAAATCAGCATCAGACTTTGAATATAAGACACTGATACTCTATTGCGCCCGTTGCTGGTGTAAATCAAAAGCAAAATCATGGTCAAAGCTTGGCGAAACTCGCCTGAGGGTATGCAGGCCAGGAGATGCCGTGTGCTGCTCCCAGCTAATGTCGAAACTCAAACGAAGTAGATAGCCATGGCTGTACGGTGATGCAAGTACACAGCACGACGCTTTTTTTTTTTTTTTTTACGGCAAGTGCAAAGGAGTGGAGCCCCGAATCCACAGGCGCACGCACCGCGGCGAGTGCTAACATCACTTGAGTAGCAAGACGCCTAGATCAGCACGCACGCGTTTAGTGATCGACGCTTTTTTGCATGGTTGCAGGCCGCTTCCCACTCGCTGAATTGCTTGAATGTGAACGAGCTGATCATAAAGACGTCATTCCGACAGAATCAGTTGGCCATCATCGCCCGTGGCAACGTCCCTAAAAGGCTAAAAAGCTAGGCTGGGATGGACCGAGGCCTCGTTTTCGCTTCTGCTCTTTTTGATCCCCAAGCTGGGATCCACGTGAGCAAGCCAAGCCAAGGCGCTTGGTCCGCCATGCTCCCCAAGTCGCATTGGCATGGTCGCATCGCATCGCATGCAGATGGATCAATCCGGCTCGCTCGACGGCGGCCTCGCACCTACCGCGAGCGACGGAGGCAGCCTTCTTCCCTTCGTTCGGATCGTCGATCCAGAGTCCAAAGCTCCAATCCGCTTGGTACAACGCGACACGCCTGCAGCATGTGCGTGGCCCCGGCGACCCCGCTCGTCGCCGATCGCGTCCGCGAGGCGAAGAGAGCAGTGGTCCAGACGGTCTGGCATGTGGACCTTCGACGGAGACGTCTCGCCTAACGGTTGGGTTTTGGTTCACGACAGACAGGAAAAGGGCGGGCCCGTTGTTTCTCTGCTGATGACAGGTGGGCCCGGATTTGTAGCGTCTTAGCCTCTTGGGCAGTGGATATACCAGGATGAGGACCGTGAGGTGTGCCGTGTGCGATCTTGAAATACGATCACTGGATGCCAAGTCTACAGTTCAAGGAGCAAGAAATAATGTTTTTTCTTCGGTCCTGCGATTCTGGATGAAATGTGGTTCAACGCTGAGTGTGCGTGTATATAAATAAGGAAAAGGATAAGCGTCGTTGTGTTGCAATTTTTTTTTTTTTTGTGTGTGTGTGTGACATTTTTCTTGCACAACACTTGAGCCGAGCCGGTGATCAGCAAATAAGAGTATTCGGGTCCATACTTACCAAAATATAACACATGGGTTGCTGAATGGATTCCTTCTTTTGAAGCCTGGAGACTGGGTTTTTATGGGCCGATAGCAGAAGCAATCAGAAACAAACAAGGGCCCAAGCGAAGAAAATAGAGCTGGAACGTTACATTTTTTAGCAGTTTTCTGTCGTTGGATGCGAAAGTGGGTGAGAAAATAAACGGCTGATACGGCACCCATCCTCTTTATATCACCCTTGTCCACTTCGTACCATCTCCCGCCTTGTTCCTCATCTCTTGTCTGGTCACTGAAAATTTTCATACACCGCAATTTTTGTTTCCCACCTCGGAGGCCGTCTTGATGGCGGCCACCGGTCATGTTTCCGTCAAGGAGGATCAAGCTTTGCCGCCGATGGAGGATTGGATGGCGATGGGATACCTGGGGAGCTCTGGACATGGTGTCGCCCACTTTCAGAACAGTGTGGCACTTATTTTTGTGCAGGCTAGTGGAGATCAACTCACAAGCGTCCCTTTCGATGCAAGATTTGAAATGCCATGAGGCTCTTGGGGTCACTGCCTTCGGCATTGTTGGTGGCATTCCTGGCGAGGCGATGATGGCCTGGCAGCCGCAAATCGGAAGCTACGGCAAGCCACCAGCGCCGCTGAAGGCGACGTGGACAGATGTAGACGACACGTAAGAAAGTTGAATCATGTTTTTTTTTCCTTTTCAGCCCTCGTTGTCGCCTCATTGCTTGCATTATTTGATATGTGTCTCTTCTCTACAGCATACTGAGAGGCATGGTAGAGTGCTATGGTGAACATAAGTGGAAAGCGATAGCACATCATTTACCTTGACGATTGGAAAGCAATGCCGTGAGTGATGGAATAACTATCTGCGCCCCGACATCAAGGTATGATCCGTTTGTTGATGATTTGCTTTTATTTTATACCTTTAAATTTAAGAATTTCGTGATCTATGATTCCAAAGTAATTTCATGTGGTTTACACGTGCAAACAAGTATTGTGGCGCATTGAGTCCATTTGCACGACTAGATCTAACTGTTTCTAGTGAACCATGCATGAAGCATTTTTTCATACAAAAAAGCCTTAAACTTTTTTTGTTTCACCATCTGAATGGAATGTATAAAACATCAGGCAATAGTTTAATTCTTGTGTGTGTGTGTGTGTGTGTGTCGCGCGGTTTATTAGTAAGTGCAATCACTTCATCAAAGCCACTAATTTAATCATGCAGTTGGATATTACATTGGGTGAGACAAATTGTCCAATACATTTATCTTTCATTGTGTTAGCAATAAACTTTGCATTTTGATAGGAGAAATACATGTTTGCAATATTTGAATCCGATGTCAATCAAATTCATATATCATTCACGTAGCCTAACAATAGACAATGTCATGCCCGTGATTACCTCAAAGTCAGTGCTTTCTAGAACATGCAAGATATTTGCATGTCTTTGTAGGATGTTGCCATGCAACACTGTCAACCTCTGACTTTTTTCAGTACTAGCATTCTGCTGTCAATAACAGCTAACTAAGAAGTTATTTACTTCCATTTTGAAAATTTAATAACTAGCTGGTGTGACATTGGAAGGAGCGTCTCTCACTTTGAACCGTCCCTACTCCCTATGGCTGGAAAAGTCAACGGTTTAATTTTGTTTTAGTTAATGAAGGAGGTTTCAACCTCTACACCCCCTGGAGGATGTACACTACCGTAATTGTTTGACACATTTAAATAATAAATCTGCATTTAGTAGGTATCTCAGGTAACATGACTAGAATACCATTTAATGTTTTGCAAGTCAACTTGATCGACACATATGCTAATTTTTGTTGCACAATATTTCTTTACAGCAAAATGATGTATGGACAGAGGACAAAGACAAGATGCTTGTTGAGGCTCACAAATACTACGACAATCGCTAGTCAATGATTGCAAAGCACCTCCCTGATCGCTCAGAGAATGCTATCAAGAACCACTGGAACGCGACTCTACGCAGTCTGAAGGTGAAGCGCCGGCTGAGGAAGAAGAAGAGCGAACATGCGCCGCCAAGCCAATTCCCCATCTTGAAAGAGTACATACGCAGCGTGTGCCCAGCTGACTCCGTACTTGTAGCTACACCACCGTCATCCGCGTCGCCGCCCCACAGCCTAGCATACAACGATATGCTCATTCCGGTTATGCACATCCCGGCATCCTACTCCATCCCATCCAATCCGGAGATGAGCTTCAACACTGCCAACTCGGAGGCCGGGCCGTCAAACCCAGGGATGATCAACTTCAGCATGTCATCGCCGCCTGACTTGAACGTCGTCAGTGTTACGCAGCTGCAGGAGTATTACCTGAACTATCCAATGTATGTTCCAGCATTGCCGCCATTTCTGCAAGAAGCAACTGATCATCAAGCCCCTCGGCAAAGCCTGCTCCAGTCTAAACATGTCCCAATATGCTGATTACTTCACACTGTTGCACTCTGTAACAGGTAAGTTTCATGCAGGTGCTTCCTCTAGCAATTCAGGTCACTCTTGACTTTACAAAGTTCAAGTGAGGCAGAAAGAGAGAGTTGCTCTTGCTTATCTAGTTATCCTTTCTTTTTCATGAACAATTTCAACTTGGGTACATATTTGGTGCTACCTTTGACTCTTCAAGACATCCGTGTGCCCGACAGACAGGCAAAGGGCGGGCCCGTCGTTTCTCTGCTGATGACAGGTGGGCCCGGATTTGTAGCGTCTCAGCCTCTTGGGCAGTGGATATACCAGGATGAGGACCATGAGGTGTGCCGTGTGCGGTCTTGAAATTCGATCACTGGATGCCAAGTCTACAGTCAAAGGAGCAAGAAATAATGTTTTTTCTTCGGTCCTGCGATTCTGGATGAAACGTGGTTCAACGCTGAGTGTGCGTGTATATAAAGAAGGAAAAGGATAGGCGTCGTTGTGTTGCAATTTTTTGTGTGTGTGTGACATTTTTCTCGCACAACACTTGAGCCGAGCCGGTGGTCAGCAAATGAGAGTATTTTTTTTTATCAAACATACTTATATTTCATGTTAAGGATACAGCACACGACAACATACGCGTATAGGTACGCAAAAGGATACGGATACACAGCTGTAACAGCCAACTTGCAGAGAAGCCCCCCCAAGAAAAACAAAAATACAAGAAGGTCCCTGGGCACCCTGCTCTCCACTGCCAACCACCACCACTCGCCGACGCACCGCGTGAAGCCGCCGCCGCCGACGAGGAAGCCAGCCAGCCCGCGGATCTGGAAAAGTCCTTCGCTTGCAAGCTTCACGGAGCCGAAGTAGACACCCGTCCCACCGGACGGGGTGAAGGCGTCGCCGGTCGCGCATCGGCCGGGGCGGCGCCCCGACCCCTCCAGATCCAGGATCTCTGCTCGCCGCCGACGACGAAGGCCGCGACGGGGTTGCCGAGCTCGATCCCCTCGCCCATCTTCCACCGCTTCCCAAACTGGAACCGCACCCTTGAACAAGAACGCCGCCGGCAAAGACGACCGGCGGCGGGGACTCCTAACCACAGGCCGGCGAAGCCGGACCCGACCTCCACACGCCCGCCAACGACACGGGAGTGACGCGCCGCTGAGGCGAGGAAGAGCGAGGAAGGACCTTATTCCATGGCGAAGACGCCGCCGCCGCCTCAACACCATCGCCGGAAACGAAAACCTAGACAAGCTAAGACCTAATCTACACGCCGGCGACAAAAACGCCGTCTTCCCCGCCTCCAGGCGACCCGCAGGTCGTCGGAGGCGAGGAAGACAAACGCCCGCGTCGGCGAGAGCACCGAACCCTCCCGGTCGCCTCCGGATCGCCTCCTCTACACTGTAGCGATTTGAGGATTTTTTATGCGCGGACTTGAGGGGAGTTACTAACAAATGAGAGTATTTGGGTCCATACTTACCAAAATTTAACACATGGGCTGCTGAATGGATTCCTTGTTTTGAAGCCTGGAGACTGGATTTTTATGGGCCGATAGCAGAAGCAACCAGAAACTAACAAGGGCCCAAGCTAAGAAAATAGAGCTGGAACGTTACATTTTTTGGCAGTTTTCTGTCGTTGGATGCGAAAAGGGTGAGAAAATAAACGGCTAATGCGGCACCGATCCTCTTTATATCACCCTTGTTCTCTTCGTAAAATCTCCCACTTTGTTCTTTATCTCTCGCCCGGCCACTGAAAATTTTCATACACCGCAATCTTTGCTTCCCACCTCGGAGGCCGTCTTGATGGCGGCCACCGGTCATGTTTCCGTCAAGGAGGATCAAGCTTTGCCGCCGATGGAGGATTGGATGGCGATGGGATACCTGAGGAGCTCTGAACATGGTGTCGCCCACTTTCAGAACAGTGTGGCACCTATTTTTGTGCAGGTTAGTGGAGATCAACTCACAAGCGTCCCTTTCGATGCGAGCTCCCTCGTGGGCAGGCTAGGAATGACCCCTGCAGGATTTGAAATGCCATACGAAGCTCTTGGGGTCACTGCCTTTGGCGTTGTTGGTGGCGTTCCTGGCGAGGCGATGATGGCCTGGCAGCCGCAAATCGGAAGCTAAGGCAAGCCACCAGCGCCGCTTAAGGCGCCGTGGAAAAATGAAAAGAACATGTAAGAAAGTTGAATCCTATTTTTTTTCCTTTTCAGCCCTTGTTGTCGCCTCATTGCTTGCATTATTTGATATGTGTCTCTTCTCTACAGCATACTGAGAGGCATGGTAGAGTGCTATGGTGAACATAAGTGGAAGGCGATAGCACATCATTTACCTGGCCGGATTGGAAAGCAATGCCGTGAGCGATGGAACAACTATCTGCGCCCCGACATCAAGGTACGATCGGTTTGTTGATGATTGGCTTCTATTTTACACCTTTAAATTTAAGAATTTCGTGATCTATGATTCCAAAGTAATTTCATGTGGTTTACACGTGCAAACGAGTATTGTGGTGCATCGAATCCATTTGCACGACTAGATCTAACTGTTTCTAGTGAACCATACGTGAAGCATTTTTTTCATACAAAAAAGCCTTAAACTTTTTTGTTTCACCATCTGAATGGAATGTATAAAACATCAGGCAATAGTTTAATTCGTGTGTGTGTGTGTTTGTGTGTGTGTGTGTGTGTGTGTGTCGCACGCTTTATTAGTAAGTGCAATCACTTCATCAAAGCCACTAATTTAATCATGCAGTTGGATATTACATTGGGTGGGACAAATTGTCCAATACATTTATCTTTCATTGTATTAGCAATAAACTTTGCATTTTGATAGGGGAAATACATGTTTGCAATATTTGAATCCGATGTCAATCAAATTCATATATCATTCACGTAGCCTAACAATAGACAATGTCATGCCATCGAATGTTCTTCTATTCCTCTCCTATATATTCTACCAAGTGTTCAAGATCACTCCTGTTAGATGTCTTCTTTGGCTTCTATTCATCGCCTCGGTGGCCTGCCCTAGCCACTCCGGCAGCCCCCTTTGTGCGCGCGTGATCCCGATATGGGACGCCTGTAACAGGGAAAATCATCATGTAACCAAGAGCAGATTTGCATAGCAACTTCCTTTTCTGCTCGGTAATCATCATGTATGCATAGAAGCAACTGCACACATGTGACATAGGATCTTACACGGTGTGGACGTACAAAGATCACACGTAACAAGTTTAGCTGCCATTGCTAATGTATACATGCACTTGGTCCGATAGTTGCAAAGTAGCGGCCCGTCGAACTCTATTAAAAAAAAAACACTGAATCACTCTGAGCTCACGTCCGCTGGAATTCAACTTACGGAAGAAATAAAAAGGAACCGAAAATCAGACAGTTTGTATTCAGGCAGTTCAGCACATTGCTCTCTTGCCTCCTCTCACCACTCAACAGTTTGTTTTTTCTCTTCGAGAGAACAGTTTGGTAAGGCTTCGTAATGGCAGCCCAAAATAAATGGTCCCATGACATCGGCTGCGGAGCGTCGTCAGTTCTGTCCGTCCTCGCCAGCGCCGGTGTGGTAGTCTGTCACCGTGTCATTGGAGCCGGCGGGCGCGACGGTGGTATGGTTCACCGTCTCGTAGGTGATGACGTTCTCGAAGGCGAACGTCAGTCTGCGCGGCGTTAGTCGTGATGTTCTCTTACGGCGACGACGACTCCACTCCCCAGGTGCCGCCGCCGGAGATGCGCCGGCTGGCTGTCGTTTGGTACTCGATCTCATCGCATCGGGGCCGCCGGATCGAGACTGGAGGAGTCGTTGTGTTCGCGGCGTCGCAGCAAATGTAGCTTACCGTCGTTGCCGCACTTGGATGTTGGATCAGGGGTCCGGCCAGGAGTGGAGATTGACGTTGACGAACCAGGGCATCTCAGAATGGCATCTCCGTGCAGGCACAAGGCGGCGCCACGAACGCGACAGCAGAGAGCATCCACAGGTGCGAAATCAAGGGATTTGTGGATGCTTTGATATGCTCATGGCAGATCCGTATGGGGACGAGACGACGAGTAGGGGCGGGAACGAGGCGGCGCCCCGGCGAAGCAGAGGCGGCCTCTGTTCAGGCCAGGGGCGGTCGCTCCCGGGTTGTTTCGAATAACGACCACCCCTGGGGTACCTGGTAGCCATCCGATCCGTGACGTGCGGCACAGATTTCCCGCGGGTACTCGGGTCGTTTCTTCTTCCTTTCTCGGCCGCCGTCGGGCGGAGCTACGGTTGGATTGCGTGAGCACGGCGTAGCAATGGAGTTCGACGTCGACCGCGCTGCTCTTGGCCGCCGGAAGTCCCTCGCCGCGTTCCAGCAGCTCGCTCAGGCGAAGAAAGAAGATGGACAGCGCGTGGCACCCGGCGGCGGTCGATGCTCTTGTGCGTCATGGCCGCCTTGAGCGGATGCTTGCCGACGAATGCCTTCTGAATGACGTACGATTGGCATATATATGGCGGCGGCGTTTGGATTCGCTGCGAGCGGCTGCATTTCCCAACGCGGCAAGGTCGGTGGGGGAATGTCGACGGACTCTGCGAGCCGAAGCAAAGCAATGGAGGCTGTGACAAAACAGGCGGTGAACGCACGGCATGACCATGGTTCAGATCGCAGTATACTGATGGCATGTATTAGTACTGATGGCATATGTATGTTCGAGCTTTGCAAATGAACATCTTTATTTGACACAAATCGTGTCTCTCTTCACTGACAATGATACGTAGCGTACAACTTATGTTCACAGCAGAGTAAATTAATACAAACATAATGCACCGATATTGACTACTACTTCTTCCGGTCAAGCACACAAGTATATACTAGGTATGGAAAAGGAAGCAAGAGAATTTCCCTGCTAGCTCGTCGGTCTATCGTGGAAGGATAATCTTCTCAGGAGCTCAGCCGTGCCGGCGCCGCTCCAGCCGCGGCAAGGCAACTCCGCAATCCTGCCGCCGGCGATCCCCTGACGCAGGCCTCGTCGGCGTGGTCGGACACCACGGTGTACCCGCTGCTGGTCACGTTCCGGAAGTAGCACCCGTCGGTGGCCTCGTACCTGTACGTCTGGCGCGTGCCCCACGCCATCCCAACGGCGTCCCCGTCCTCCACGTCCACGTTCACGGCGCAGTCCTGCGCGTTGCTCAGCGACCGCGACCAGAACCCGGTCCGTCCGGCGGCGACCCGCTCCTCGGCAAGCCCAGCCGCACGTCCCTCGCCTTCGTGTACGAGCTGTTGGACGTCTGGTTCACCACGCCCACGAACATGTAGAGCGAGAAGCTCTGCTGCGCCTCCTGCGCGTACACCGTGCCGGCGCGGTCGGCGACGCGGGCGCCGGAGTACGCGTCCGTCGTCTGGTTCACCACCTGCTGGAAGCTGTCCTGGACGTCGTTCGTGTTCTCGTACCCGAGCCTCTGCGTCCACGTCGCCGTGAGCCGGCCGTACGACGGCGTCTGCACCCACCCCGACGCGGAGACGTGCCGGAACGCCGTCGTGTAGTAGAACTCGTTTCCTGGGCCCTCCGGCCTGAACGCGATGGTCGTGTCCAGCGGCGGCGCGTCGTAGCTGATGATGCCCGCCGACGTGGCGGCGCCGGGGCTCCTGGGGTCCAGCCAGAGATGGAGGTTGGCGTCCACGAACCAGTAGTCCTGGGCGTTGGTGACCGCGAACTGGAACTCGTGCTCCTCGCCGTCCAGCAACTTGCCCAGGAACGCCGTGAGCTCGATGTCGTAGGACGGGAGGCTGAACGAGCCGATGCCGCTGATCGGCTGCCAGAGGAAGGGGTTGATGCCGCCGGTGTACACCACGGGGAACGGCCACACGGCGCCGACGAGGTCCCCGTCGATCATAACGGTGACCTCGCGGAAAGGGCCGTTTTCGTCGGGCTTGTTCGTGTACCAGAACTCGTCTTTGCTGTGATAGGAGAGGTACACCTCGAGGACGGCGCGGTACGTGTTGGCCGGCACGGTGAGGCTCGCCGACCCGACGTCGAGTTCGTTCTTGATCTGGAACCACAGCCCGTCGTTCAGCGGCAGGCTCTGGGAGACGGGCACGATGACGTCGGCGGGGCCCAACCCCGGGTGCGGCGGCTGAGGCGGCGCCGGGTGGCGGAAGTAGAGGTGTAGGGTGAGGTTGCCGTGGAACACGCCGGTGAACTGCTCGTTGACGACGTTGCCGAGGTACACGGCGAGGGTGGTGGAGTCGCGCGCGGCGAGGAGCGACGCGTACTTGGTGATGTCCTTGGACACGGACCAGACCACGCCGTTCGGACGCGGCTCGGCTGTGCAGCCGCGGAGGAGCTCGGCGCCGTTGAGCCAGACTCCGAGGATGCGGTCGTACTGCACCCCGCGGCAGGTGGCGCGCCATTCGAGAACGGCGAGAGAGATCGCCGACGCGCGGCCGCCTGCCGCGGACAGGCAGGCGGGAGGGGAGTAGGCGACTGTGACCGGGGGCTTCATGTAGGTGTACGCGAAGGAGTGGGAGAAGAGCAGCGTGGAGCACGGGCCGAAGCTTCCCGGCGGCGGCCGGTGCGGCCGGTCCACCTCGAAGTACGTGGTCGGTTGATCCGGAGGTGGAGGAGGCGCGGCCGCTTCGAGTGCGGCGACTTCCGAGGCCGAGAGACGGAGCTTGTGAGGCGAAGCAGTAGATATCGGGAGGAGGGTGACGATGAGGACGACGAAGACGAGGAGGGTGATCACGCTGGACTCGGCCATAGTTGAGAGTTGAGACTGAGAGTGGAGGAGGAAGAGGGCGCTTGCGCTTGGCCTTGGCGCGCTTCTCCGGGGGTTTAAAAAGTTGTGAAGAGTAGTAGTAGAAGTGAAGTAGAGCACTCCTGCAGGGACCATGCATGTAATTAGCAAAGAGATATATCGCTTGTGGTTGCTGGGCATGCATTATCCTGGTCGTTCATATCCGCTTCGCTTCAAGATTTGTGCGCGCCGGCCTCACGCCGTTCCTCTTCCGTCTCCCTTCCTTTTGTCGTCTGCATTGTCGTTATGCATATACGCTTTTCGGCTTTATGTCAGATTGCTTTACGCCTTTTTTCTTTTCTCTGCAATCAATATACCTTGCTCTCGTCGCCTGCCCTTTCCCAACCAAATTCAAATTGCTCGACTGGCTTCGTTGTTCGTCTAGGGTTTCATCCTCCTCCTGTTCTTCACCAATCGCGACTGGCTCCATGGATCCACCTCCTGTTCTTCACCAATCGCTTCCATGGACCCAGATCCCCCCACCAAATAACTTGTTTCCTGGTTCCATAGCAGTTCCCGGTTTCAATCCCAACGCAATCTGTATGCCGGATTTTTGTGCTCCAGTTCAATTGCATATGGCGACCGCATTTGTTTCTCCACCAGGGTATACTGTGTTCCAGCATCCTCGACCCCCGGTTGCGTGCAGCGCAGCTGGTGTTTCAGATCCCTACGCAGCCGCAGGTGAATGAAATTTCTGTTCTATCCATGCTCTAGTCCCAGTTTTTTTTTTCCTGCCGTTAATCTTATACTGTCCTGCATCTTTATACTTGGCACTGTCGTTTTTTTTTCGTTGCTGAAATTGTTACGACATGCTTTCGTTTGGGATACAAAGCCTGAGTCATTTTACAACAGGATCGTAACTACACTGGTCTTGTGTAGCATTTAGAACATTAATAGATCTTGATAGGTTAGATTAGCGAAGACGAGCCCTTTTTTTTGTGAATGTGCGCAAGAAGTTTCAGTACACTCAGGAAATTGCTTGGGACATTTCAATGCTTGCTCTCCTTTCCTTTATTGTTTTTGTAATGCCTTGATGGACCTTGCCTTGCAGGATCTGGATTCAGTTTCCAGGATTTGATGCGCTCTGCAACCTTTGGATTGCTTGCCCAACCTCCAGCAACATCTCGACATTTCAATGCTTACGGTAGCACCAATCTAGAAGATGATTCATCAAGGTCTACCTCTGGTCATGAAGCAGGTGCTCCAAGTAGTGAAACATCGGAGAAAACAAAACTGTTCCCTGCTGTCCAACCGATCCTGAACGCTGGTCATGGACCATCTGGTCAAGTTGTTGAGGAGATGAGTTATCCTGCTCGTGAATTAAGTGATGAAGCTGTTATTGATTACAACGGATGCGACAACGACAGTGGTTATAGCAGTTCAGCAAGTTCAGTTTATGAAGTTGACTCAGATGATGACTTTGATATTGGAATGAATTCATCTTTTGATGTGGGTTGTCCTGCTGATAGGTACTTTAATAAATTTCTTTTGCAATGATTACATATATCTGTGTGTACATCTATAGAGTCATCTTACGATGTTTTCTTGTATTTTTTCCGCAGTGCAAGGGAGATTGGTAATGAAACAGCAAACATTACGGGATGTCACGAAGGACAAGGTGTCGACAATGCTGCCGCAGTCATGTATGTATCCAAGTAAAAGATGAATAAGATGCTGTCTGTTACTTTAAAAAGATTGATTTTAAAAAGCTAAAAATGATAGTGATTCGACGCAGAAATTTGCTAATAAAATGTTACTTTCATACTTGTTTTTTAAATTTGTGTGTAACCTGGCTGAACGTGTAACCTAACAGTGAATCTGTGGCACCAACACAAGTGCACTCCGATAGCAATGGAGACCATCAAGAATTACACGTCGAAGGTTTGTGCCAGTCAAACAACTCTGATGAATGTCCCTGCGTGACGCAAAATCCTTTTCTGCACTTGATAGTCAAGAATGTCCCGAACCCTGAAGAAGAGAATACATGGAAAAAGAGGTGAACCTTTTAACTGTTTATTAAGTTTGCAACAGTTCATACTTAATTTTCTTTCGTGCCGATAGGCCTACGCACTATAGCGAGTGAAGCAATAATAATACTTTTTATTGGACTCCCCTAGAATTGTTTTATCGATATAAATGCTAAATAGAAAACTGTTGCTAATTATTTATCGAGTTAAAGATGACGAACAATTCAATGATATGATATTTTAATAAATATCGTAAATAGTTGCAGAGATATTATATTCAAAGAAAAATGGTAGATAGATACATGTGAAATTTGGAAAGGAGAACCAATTCAATGGTATGAATTTTACCAATTATTCTCAACGCTTTTAGTATCCTACTTTGTGACTGCAGGCGAAGAACAAAGAAAGGAGAAAAAAGACCAGACTGCAGAGTGCCTAAAGGAATGGGAGCAATTGAAATAGCACTTCGAACTGCTAGCATGCGGAGGCCTCAGCATATCTTCGAACCAATAATTGGGCTAACTTTTGATTCGGAGAATGAGGCATATGAATTCTACAATATGTATTCCTGGGAAGTTGGGTTTGGCATTAAGAAGGATGTTCTTAGGGGCAACTCTTCTGACTACTATACTTGCCGTCAGTTTCGCTGCCTATGCTCGGTAATACTACTTTTAGAGAAATCTTATAACCTTCGCTTCATTACTTATTTTAATTATCATGTGCTAGCAGCACACTTACGTGTGATATAACTGAGTTTTTTTTTGTTGCTACCTTATTTTATTAGGGGACTGAACCAAGAGCAATATACAAGTCCAAGAAAACTGGTTGTCCAGCTCTGCTTCGATTATTAAGAACAGAAGATGACGGTTGGTTCATAGTTTGCCATAAGTCCGAACATAACCACCCATTGTCTGAGTCATGTGGTGAGAAAAGACAGTGGTACTCACACAAGAAACTTGATGACAGCACCAAAGATATGGTGAGATATTTGAGAGAGAACAATGTTCCATTTGCAAAGGTTCGCTGCATAATGGGTAGTCTGTATGGCTCGATGGAAAATGTACCTATCAGCAAGAGATCACTCAAGTCCATATGCCAACAAATTGCTAGGGATCAAATGGATGATGACATCCAAAAAACATTGCATGCATTTAGGTCAATGAGGGCTCAAGACCCAGGGTTCCAATTTGCCGTGGATGTAGACGATGATCAGAGGATCAAGACTCTTCTCTGGATAAATGGCAAGAGCAGGAACCAGTACAAGAGTTTTGGTGATGCTATAACTTTCGACACAACGTATTGCACAAACATATACAAAATGCCTTTTGGTTTATTTGTTGGGGTTAACAATCATTTCCAATCTATTATATTTGGTGGGGTTTTCATGAAAGATGAGACTGAAGAAAGCTTTGCGTGGGTCTTTTCTGAATTCCAGAGCTTAATGGGTGGTCAAGCTCCTAAAACTGTACTGACAGGTAATGGTGCATTTCAATATGATGTTTCATTGTCCCTTAAAAATATTTCTAGGATCCTATATAACCATGATAGTATATGCAATTTTTGACAGACCAGTGTAAATCAATGACATCTGCGATTGCCGACGTATGGAAGGATACAAAACACCTGTGGTGTAAATGGCATATATTCAAAGATGCGAAGACTAAGCTTGGGACATTGTACAAAAGAGGATCAGCGTTCAGGAAAGAATTTCATCGGATTATAAATGAGATGATGACTATTGATGAGTTTGTTAGGGCATGGGATCAAATGTTGGTCCGCTTCAAGCTAAAAGATAATGACTACCTAACCAACCTTTACAAGAAGCGTTTAATGTGGGCGAAGCCATATTTCAAGGACGATTTCTGTGCAAGAATGTCTAGCACACAGAGGAGTGAAAGTGCTAACCATATGCTCAAAAGATTTGTTCCCAGGAATTGTTCGATGAACCGATTTGTTGAACAGTTTAACAAGCTGTTGTTTGATAGGAATGAGGAAGAGGACAGGGCAGAATACGATACAAGAATTGTAAGTCATTCCTGCTTTAACATAACAGTGAATAAAATTTTAAACAATAATTCCTGATATAAAATTACATTTTGCAGGTACGAAATGTTCGCAGGCGTGAGTGGCCCATAGAAGAACATGCAATGACATTCTACACATCAGCTACGTATAATTTGTTTCGCAAAGAGATTGACAAGTCTACATATTACTTCGCAATTGAAACAAAAAAGGGTGAAGAATTTGATGTGATACACGTGAAGCCTAGTAGGAGACCACAATGGGGTGAGGCTAAGTATGTTGTCGTCATTAAAAATGATGGCCAATATTATGACTGCCAGTGTGGGTTATACCAGCATTTTGGTATATTGTGCTGCCATGTGCTAAGGGTAAGCGTTAAAAAAAAAAACTGACATACTGACTAAAATGAATACATTTGCTAATACGTTTGCATTTCAAAATACAGGTTCTGGTGCAACTGGGTGTGTCTGAAGTTCCATCAGCACACATAATGAAGCGTTGGACACGGGACGCACGGGACATACTTCCGGCAGAACTACAGAACTACCAGAAAGACACCATTACAATGAATTCGATGACATTCCGGCACAATTTCCTTCTGGTCAATGGGATGAAGAATATCAGTAATGGTAACAAGGACTTAAATGCATTCAGTATTGTTGCGAAGTATCAGAAAAAGGCACAGAAAAAGCTGGAAGAGTATTTTAAAAGCAAGGAAAAGTCAGCAAATGGATTGTCTTCACGACCAGGATGGGCAAATAGGCTTTACATACAAAACAATAACTACTACACAACTGATAGTGATGGGACTGACAGTGAAGTTGATCATACTACTGGAAACACATTTGGTGCTGCAGGATCAAGCGCGGGGATGAGTGATTCTGAACTGTTACAGCTAAGAGCTCCAGCTAACAAACGACCACCAGGAAGACCAAAGGCGACTCGCTTCAAGAGTTCTAGGGAGGTGTTTCCAGCGACACAAAGGAAAAAGAGGGTGAGGAAAGTTCAGTTAGCTGTAGAAATGAATGAACCAAATGCTACCGAGAAACAGAGGAAGAAACAGAGATGCAGCAAATGCGACCTGCTCGGTCACAATTCAGCCAACTGCAGCAGGAAGCCGGTTGATTCAGACTCTGAAATTCCTGAGTACTAGTTGGGTTAGATGAATCTATTAGTTGGTGATGGGAGAAGACAATTTAAGTGTCGTGAGATATAGTTATTTAGTATTTAATTACGATGATTGTCAGCAGACATGTTTTTTTCTTGGGGGGCGTGCCAACAACTTAACTTCCATTTGTTATGTAAGCAAAACCTGGGAAGAATTTATTATTTATGTCTGCTTCAAATCTGCTTCAAATCTGCTAATGAGTTTTGTTACAGTAATTTCTGTTAGCACAGTGTACCTTCCTGCAGATCACCACTTGATTTTAGCAAAAGCTTGTTATTTTCACCCTCTTGGTTTTGAATGGTAAATGGTTATCAGCTTGACATAGAACATTTTTTGAACAACAATATATAAGATACGAACTAATAGAATTAAAACATAGAACACAGTCTGCCTTATTACATAAGCATAGTGACAGCACGGGAAGGGACATCAATACATGTGATGCAAAGCCCCCCACACATAGTCGTTTGGTACATAGAACCTACATAACAATCCTTGAATACATAAATTTAAAATCGATGTCCGAAAATGATCAAACATAAATTCCAAACTGGGTAAGCGCCCTGAGCTTGATGACCGAAATACTGAAGATGTCGAGACATGATGAGTGTATCTCTGTGAATGCTGAAGAACATGAGTCTGCAGCGCGGCACTCGCTTACTGGTTTGTTCAATGCCGAATAGTAGCAGTGGAGTCCAGAGTTCTGGGAAGAGATATCAACAAAATTGTGAAACAGTTTTTGGTGTGGCCTGATAACCAGATAAAAGGAAGCGAAGCAATTTGACAAACATAGCATAAAATGGTCCAATTCAAACATAGAAAATAATGGCCAACAGTCATACATGTTCGGATAATTGGAGTCCTACTACTTAAACTAAAACATGAGTGATGAGATAAGTTTCATCAAACATTGGAAGCCAATGCATTGGAAATAAAACACATGGACGGTTTGGCAAAACCGTATTACATACTGATTGCAATCAAAGACTTCAGCTCCGGAATGGACTTGGTGAAAGAGTCATTGATGTCATAGAGGAGTGAATCCACGTCTGACTGACAATTGACCTTGAAAATCTCGATATCCTCATCTTCCAGATCAGTGTATGCTCCATCTTGGGTTGTTGGTAGCAACTTCACATCAGAAATGAGAGTCTCCCAAGCTTGAACAACACTATTTGCCAGACTGAGTGTCTTGCTCAAATGATCCTTCCTGGCGTAAAGCTTTTCTACAACTAACATACAGCTATCATAGTTCATGTCAACGATGCGCAGATTCATTTTCCTCACAATGAACTTGATGGCTTCTTCAGATGCACTGCACTCAGCATCATATGGTTCCATGCAGGCAGCTCCAGGCACAATTGTGCAACCGCACCCTTGAAAACCAGGAACCTGGCTAAGGTCAATCATGCAGTATGCAGTAAACTGACCGGACGCCCTTGGTGTGTTGAAGTGCTTGGCTTTATGAATTTTTAAAGCTTCAAGAATGCCATCCAGCATATCCTTCTGTGACTGCATTACATGCATAGTATCCTATGTAAAAAAAAAGAGGAAAACATTATTTTCAGTTAGCGATGCAAACATTGGATACAAATGCAAACATTCAGTTGTGATTTGTGACAGCAAGACAGTACCTCATCTCCATTAGCTTCATGTGCACCATCTTCAGGGGCATTGACTTCAGACAGAAGCAAAACCTTAGCATCAGCTTGCAGACGACTAAGCTTGTGGCTTAAGTGGTTGAAAAGGAACTCTGTGTCTTCAGAAAGCTTCATGACTCGGCCTTCGAACTCAGCAGATAGCCAATCTGAATGCTGCCCGTATGATTCAGCAAGCTCTTTCAGCCAAGTGATTGAATTCTGCCAGTCATCCAAAGCTGGGTCCAGCCCTGCTTGGAGTTTCTCAGATGCTTCACGGAGCTGGACAACCTCTTCTTTCATCATCTGAATCTGGAAGTAGCTGAAATCCTGCACAATAACATTGTAGATTCGCACAAGGTATTCCAGAGCCTGAATGCATGCCTCCCTCTCCGCAGCAATGTACTGAAGCATCCAATTACTGGAGAAATGCTTGGTCCCATCTTTAAAACAATCCTTATGCTTGATCTGGTCGGTGTCAAAACTGACTACCACCTTGGTGAGACCATACAAGGAGGTCTTTGTTGCTACTGTTGGATTGGGTCCATCAAGCTTCTCTAATACCTTCTTGAGAAGAGGAACCAAAGATACCACTGCTATCTTTGCTTTCGCCTATAAACATAAACCAAATTAAATGTCAAGTGAGAAATAGTATTTGCCATTACAAAGCTATTCGTAACAGAATATTGGGCGGAAAAACGACCACAAAAAGGAAAATGTATGTAGCCGTCAACAAAGTTTTCTTTTTAACGGTTGTTACTTTCTAATCCTAGTTAAATTTCAAGGTGGCAGATAATATTTCTCTAAAACGCTCTGCTGGAATAAGATGAATGATTCACCTTGATAAATAAATTAATAATGCCATAGCAATCATTACCAGGCCAAAGAAGTAGTGACACACAAAACACATGAAAAATGCAGAGGCAGGGGTGTATGAAAAAAATCTCCAAACCGCAACTAACTAAATTTGTTAAGGACGTCCTAACTGGGCTATATTCTGAATAAAATAGCAGAACCTGCATCAGACAAAACGTATAATGTGATGTCTAATGATATGTTGTTATGCAAATCCTACCAACTATTAATAACCTTATAAACAAAAAAACAGAGTCCTATCAAATATTGAGAAGTAACCAAGTAGAGGGGTTTATTCTATGTATCATCAAGTGTATTTATTTCTTAAAAGCGACATACACAACCTTAAAGTTTTGTAGACCCCTAACAAAGTATCAAGTGTATGTCCAACCATTCAAAGAAACGATGCTCAATAAAATAGAAAAAAGAGGTCCTCCAGCGAATAATGAAAGTAATAATACAACTGTCAAATGACTACTGTGTTGAAACAAGATGAAGCGGCCCCGAAAGAATGAAGATGTTAAGTAAGATTTACTGATTAGTACTAACGTCGAACCTGGAAGCTTTTGAATCCATCGGATTCTACTTGCTCTGCGGTTGAGTGGTCAACAACATCCTCTGAGTTGCTTCCTCTCTGGCCTTCCATGGCTAAAGCTGGGTTCGTCCCGGATGCGGAGATGTGGAAATGGAGGGCGAGGAAGAGAGCAATGAACAGATATTCTTGAATCGGAACAGAAATGGGACAAGAAGAAGGGCTACGGATGCTCGGTGTCGTGTTGTGCAGCAGACGCAGCAGATGGAGAAAAAAGCAGGGAAACGATTCACGTTGAGGACACAATAGTCCAAAAAAAAAAAGCTGTGTGCTTTTTCGATCCATTGATTCGTTCACGTACAATGTTGACCGCTGTGTCGTCTTGCAAAGGAAACAAACAAAAATATGGGGGATCAGACCACTTTCCTCTTTTGTGAAAGAATCAAACGAGACATGTGCGATCCCAGACACACAAAAGGACAAAAATGCTACCTCCTGCCTCTGAAAAGCAAACAGAAAAGTACAGCCCGTGCCGAAAAAAAAGCAGTGGGGCACCATAAGTTGGCACCAATTAAATAAAGTAGCTAATGACTGTTGCTAATCACAAAAACAGTGGGGCACCAAACGTTGGTCCCAATTAAAAACAGTAGCTAGTGATTACGTCGTACTGAGACAAGTCATTTTCAAAACTGGAAACTAATTTCCAAACCCCAAACTTTTACAGTTAATGATTTTCCAATGGCAATGTTAAGTAAGATATTTTTGTGTTAAAAAATGTAAAAAAATGATTCCATTTTTAACTTTCATTCATTACTAGGCCCCTGTCTAAAAATTTCTATCAGAATTTGCCGAAGAGTTGATGTTTGAAAAGTAGTACATAGTAACATATTTCCGATGATTAAAATTTTGATATTCTTTGTGAGTGAAATTTTTTAGTCAGTTTTTCTTTGTGTGTGAAATTTTTAAAACAAACAAAGTTGCATTTTTAACCTACCTTCAGTCTCGGGGGCCTTGATGAAATTTCCATCAGATTTAGTCAAAGGATTGAGTTTTGGAAAACAAAAATAGCAGATATTTCTCTGTGACAAATAAGGACAGGAATTGGGTCGGATCTGGATAATTTGTTATCTCTTTGCACGGGATAGAACATGTACCTATGATTCTAACTTCGACTATTATTTTCTAAACAACCAGCATTATCTCACAATTACATGTATTGCGACTAAAATCTGACTTCGTGATTACTTGGTTACCAGTTATGATTTATTGCCTACGGATCGAACATTAGGATTTGATCGTTCAACAATTACAAAAATATTAATTACAACAAATATAGTTCCACAATGACCTTACGCCTGTAAATATGGGTCATAGGGGGTGTCGTGTGCCCAATTATAACTTGGTGTATTATTCAGTAAGTTTTGCGTGTACCCATAGAAAATTAGACAACGCAACCCAGACCTTATGGGTACTTACGCTTAACGAAGTAGAAGTAATTATATGGGTAAAAGTAGTAACATTTGATTGAAGAAAGTGTATGATTCTCAAACTCGTGTTGTGCTTCGAAATAAGGTAATATTCAATATGAGTAAGCCTAAACTTCGATGTTTTCCTATATATAGTCCATTAAATGATAGTGGAAATTAACAATTAAAAAAGGGGAACAAAATGTTGTGATTTCATTTATTTTGATCTCAAACTTCTTCAGTAGAACCATTTGTTCTATAAAATTCCAATCCCCACAGTCTTATTTGATATTTTCTAATCAATAGACAAACTGACAACTATTTTCAAAACCTCAATCTTTTATAGTTCATGATTTATTAATGACAATGTTAAGCAAGGTCTTCTTGGGGTGTCATATTTTCAAAACAAAAAAGGCCGCATTTTTTAACTTACCTTCAGTCTTGTGAGCCTATCTTTTGGAGGAGTGAGATTTAGGAAACAAAAATGTGGGATATTGCTATGTTACAAATAAATATAGGATTCGGGTCGGATGCGGCTAATTTGTTATCTCTTTCCGCGGTATATAACATGTATTTAATATTGCCAACTTACACTATTATTTTCTAAAACCCCGGCATTATCTAATATATTGCGACCTAAAATTTGACTTCCTAATTACATGGTTACCAATTATGATTTATTGTCTATGGATCGAACAATAAGATTTAATCGACCAGCGGTTACAAAAAGATCAATAACAGCACATATAGTTCCCAAATGACCTTACGTCTGGAAGTAAGTTTTAAATATAGTTCCCAAATAACAGCACATATAGTTCCAAAGTAAGATTTGATCGAACATTAAGTTTTGAATGTACTGGGTAATTACGCTTAACAAAGTAGGACAAAAATTTCACAAAAAATGTACTAAATTATTGATCAAATAAAACGTTGAGGCAAGGTTTCTCAAATAAAGCGATGTAATGGAATATTTTGACCCATCAGAGTCGAAATAAAGAGTCACCAAATAGATTATATAACCCACCAACGCCCCACCACAAACAGAGGAATAGAGAGACAATGTGCCTAGCTAAAGATTGATCTGTGTTGTTATAGCTAGCCAATAGAGGTTGCTAGAACCTGTTGCTCCGTACGATTATACGGCAACCACTTGCTAAAAAAAATAGATACAAACCATTAGGTGGCATTTGTTTTCAGAGGAATAAACTGGGTTGCATTTTTTAGAAAACAACCGAAAATGGTTTCTCCTTTTAACTAATCAGAAGACCAATCCGATTAGGCACCGTCCGATTAGAAACGACAGTACCATATAAAAAAGAGGAAAAATGTTGGTCATTTTCGATTCTCGGCATATAGCAGACACCGAGCTCCTTCTCTGCGCCTCATCGCCTTCCCCCAACAAAAAAAGTAAACGGCTGGCCCTAGCGGAAAAGCAGTGGGGGAGGAG
Organism: Eragrostis curvula; assembly: GCA_007726485.1. Lineage (NCBI taxonomy): Eukaryota > Viridiplantae > Streptophyta > Magnoliopsida > Poales > Poaceae > Eragrostis > Eragrostis curvula. The sequence continues at coordinate 21,197,099 of RWGY01000026.1, forward strand.
AAGGGGTGGATCCAAAGAGCCTTGCTGACGACGGATCCCATGACGCATCGGCTGCCCATGCCGGATCCACGGGCCCAGTCTGTTTTGCCAGCCTTGCGGAACAATAGGTACAACTTTTGTTTCTTTATCCTTTGCTACATTCTTGCATAATCCTAGCGTCCTGGATGAGATTCTACTGGTTCTAGAGTTTTTTCTTTTGAGTCCTGGTCTTGGTTACATAAAGAAAATTATTAGATGGTAATGAACAAGCATCTCTAGATTTCAGCAAAGTCACAACTCTAGATTTGTGATAAGGTCGATTTTTTCGCTAATTTTCTTTTTGCTGATTGTTAATACCTTTCAGTGGTGTCGAAGCACCATGCAAGGTTTGCAAAGCTCTCAATTGCAGCAAGAGTGAACTACCGAATTTAAGTACTTTCGTGATTACTGATGGTGCTTGGAACAATACCCGTGCTGTAAGTAACTCAGATCATACCATATATGTTAAACACTCATTTCCATTTTTTTATATCTGGAACTGTTTAAAACAAATTACAAACGTACGCAGATCGTCCCATGCGATGCAAGGGTATACTTTAACAGCTTGGTAGGTGGCCAATTTGAAATGGTCAGCGCTAGGGGGTTGCACTACACTATAGAGTTGGAAAAGGATGCATCCAGGACTGTTCTCAGAGATGGCTGGCCTGACTTCGTTGATGACCATGAACTCTGCAAAGGAGACTCTGTTGTCATGATATATCAAGAAACAATGAAAAGTTTCCAGTGCATAGCTGTTGCTCAGAGTGGTGAAGAACGGTGTCCAGTGATGAGTGAAGGTGCAAGCTTTTTCAGTAAAAAAAAAACAACAAAAAAATTTGCTGCAAAATATAACTGATTACTTTATATTGCAGAGGAGATTGAAGAAGAACGGATGCACCGTTGCTTATACACTGCTCGGATGAAAGTGCTGACATGCGGGGAGCAAGATAAAGTAATTGCAGTCCTCTACAAGCTGCCACGAAACACCCTAAGGCCAATCATTCACAGGATGACAAAGACTAATGTTATGCACAACAGGCTGGTATGATTTCTTACCTTAAAAACTCTGATATATCAACAGAACCAGTATCTTTAACACAAGGAAAAAATTAATCTATAGTTTTCATCAAAATGTGTGCAGAAAATTAGCAAGAATTTGGTACGACTGCTATGCCTGGATCATGAAGGTACTGTTGTGATGAAGTTGCAGCCAGATGGAGATGAATATGAGGTTGAATACAGTGTTTCAACTGACGGCCGCGCAGCATTGTGTTGGGGAGATGTTGTGGATGTTCATCGGCCAAGGGTAGGATGTGTTATGATGTTGGTTCCATCCTTCAGAGCTGATAGTGTGGTTCTATCAACCTACTTCCCTTAGTCTGTGAGTGAGCGTTATAAAATTAAATTGTCTGTGGACAAGTAGACAATATGACCTTTGTTTCTGGGAAACAAGTTTGTTAGAACCGAACATATGTGGTTTTTAATATGTTCAACAAAAAAATATATTGTGTTCACCTATGTTGTGCGGGATTTGAAATGATGCATCGTCCTCATAATTGATCCATGAAGGATTCAATGTGTTAAATAAAATGTTGCATGCATAAAAAAAAGTGATACATGTCAGGGGCATAAAAGTGACTGGATCTGACACGGGGAATACAAAATATCATATATTCCTCCAAACAAAAAAATATAAAGGTGAAGCATTCGTTTGACTTGATATTAATCCTCGATTGTCTGCACATACATAGATGGCTGCTTCCCCCTGTTACCGTTCAATGTCATCAACTCGTATAGAATATACTCCTTGAACCCTTCCATGACGTCCTGTTGATGAATAAGTGTGGTGGTTAGGAAATAAAAATTTATTGCGTGCAAGAAAAAAATTTATAAAATAAATGAAAAATATAAAATTATATAGGTATATAGAATCCCATAGAAACAAAAAAGAGACGAAACCTGTGTTGGTTCATTGACAATGTTGAGTCCGTTGAAATTCTTAATACAATATAGTGTGTAGAAAGCTGATTCGGCACTGCAAAAATTAGGTTGACCAACAAAATAGAGGTGTAAATAGATTAGTACAAAAAATTTATGAAGACATGATTTATATTTAGTTGCACGGTTCAAAATAAAGTGCATACCTTGAGCAAGATACGGTCGCTGTTCTCACAACAGACCTACCCCATTCATCCCATATTTGGGTCCAACCGGAGAAAAGCTCGTTTATAGTTGATTTCAAGGACTTGTGTAGCTTCTCAATAGTGCCGTTGTGTTTGGAAATAATTTCGCTGTCGGGGCAATCAGTGGCCGAAGGATCAATGATGAATATCTCTCTCAGCTTCATATCCCAGAAATAACACCACCATGAATTCCTGACAAACACAGGTACCACTATCTGCATTTGCCAAAAATAACGATGTGAATGGTACTATCAAACTATTTTTCTATGAAAAATAAAAAGTATAGTAACGAAGAAATATAGTAATGCAAAAATAAAAAGTATAGTAGTGCAGAAAATATTACCATCTGGCATTGAGATAGCTCATAATTAACTGACTCTCCGACGAATTGCTCCCGGATTGATGTATTGTCCCATACAGATGCGTTTGCAAGAGTGTTTGTCTGTCAAAATGAGCATATACTTAATAACATCTTCAGTATAGAATAATGCAGGAAATAATAAATGTGACTACTGCATACTGCAAAGTCAGATTCGAGGAAATGACGCCAACGAAGTGACTGATCTTCTGGATATATGTAGTTCTCAATCTGTTTCATACGCCTGATGAGTGCATCAAATACTTCATGACTCATGACTGAACCTCCGGTGAAATTCTCTTTAATATCACCTCCAGATAACTCTATGTATCTCGGGGAATCATGCATTATCCAAAACCTGGTAAAAAAAAATACGGTACAAATCATATAACAAAAACAAAGGAATGCTCTAACGTCAGGATTAAAATAAAAAATTTAATACCTATCCAGTTCAGCACCGTCCGCTTTTTGTAGCCATTGGTACAGTGAATGGGTGACATGATGATCTCTTGCTGGGTAAAATACACCGAGAAACCATGGAGACCGTGCAAAACGTCCCATTTTAACTGCTTTCTTGTTCACAGGAGAGTCACTGAATTCTGCATCGAGAGTCTTCGCATTCAGGTTGATGGAATCCATGTCGCTGAAAATGCGAGCTGCAATCACGGCTTCGGAAAACATCATGTTTGATTTTGTTGGAGAAACCTTAGGGCTAATGGGTGCCATTTTAGAAGAAGCTGCTGGAGTCTTGAGTGCACATTCGTTAAAATCATACGGCACAATATGAGAATTTGGTGCCAACAATTCGTTTAGTTGATTGGATAACCCGTTCTGATGAAGATCAGTAAGGTTAGGGGTCTCACACAAAAACTGCTGTGCATTCCTGTTTATCCCTGCAAGTGAAACACATACATATTATATATATCATATATTCACATTTCACATTATATATATCGTTGTAACAGCAAATATGGATGTACATACCTTGAGAGCTAAAATTAGGATGTGACTGATTTGGTGCATTGTTTAAATCTCTGGTGCTCTGTTCAGTGCGAGCCAGTTTACTTTGGGGCCTTGTGTCATCATGTACAATCTCATGTGATCCATTACTTTTGTTGATCTCATCCAGTTTCCTTCTTCGGTCAGCACTAGTGTTTCCATTGTTTGTCGCAGTACTAACCCGAGACAGGAATTCAACGAATTTATCAGCAAGCCACATATTCTCATTTACTATGGCAGCAGCCAGTGCATTTTTGTACTTTGTTTCGTGCTGCAAACACCTAGCATTGTGTACCTTCATAGCATCAAGCAGTCCTGGATCAACCTTCAAAATGGAGAAAGGAAGAAAATATTTTTAAACATATGGTCGCATGCAGGAAAGTAATTTGAGTAGTTAGTGTTTGGATATGAAAAATAACAAAAACAAAAAAATCAGTCGAAAATGGATGTTGGTGATACCTTGTCTTGATATTTATTTCTAATGTACGCACTGAAATCAGGTATTGCACTGGAGCTTGGCAATACAGGGAAATTAGGTCCAACAGGTGCATCAACCGATTGAATAAAATCAGCATTGTTTTGTTTCCCCAAATCTTGGTTCGGGATAGTTCGTGCAGTATTAGCACCATTGCACGCATCAGGCGAAACAGGTAAAGGCACATATGTCTTATGCACTGGCTGCCTTTTTGATGAACCAATCAACAATGCATCTTTTTTCATGCTTACAAAACCAGGCGCGGCTTTAATATCTGACTTGGTATTTGAGCGCTGAATACCCTTTGTTTCATTCATTGAATCATCCTTCCCAATCGTCGGTGAGGATAGAGCCATGTAACAAGATTCAGAAGCTAAACGAACCTACACATTAAGGAAATCAATGAATATAAAAAATACAGAGTTCTTTGATTGAGAAAATAACGAAACAGCGCTACATACCCTGTGAATACCATACTGTGGACTCCCTTCTTTGGAGTTGTAACAGTTTGTTTCGGCAGCAATCATAGCTCGTATGGTCTTTGAATCGAAAACCCAGATTCTTGGGAATATGTTGTGTTTGAGTGAGAGGGTACCAAGGTTTAGGTTGTCCAGATAGAAAATCTTGCAGCAAAAAACAATAACACATAAGAGCCTTGTGAAAACAAGAAAGGATTAAAAGGTAAATAACGGTGCCAGTGATTGCAGGATATTGTGCACGAGTCCAAAAAAATGTACCTGAAGTAGAAACCCACAACAACTATAAATGGAAGAATCTTTCAACTCAGCACAATCCCATTGTAATAACCTGGCTGACTCAAATACATTTGCCACTATGTGAGAACACCAGTTCAGTAATTTTATCTGGTTAACATCAGAAGTAGCTGCCCATAAATCCGAGTTACCATATTTAATTTTCTTGTTGGGAGCAAGGAATCGAGACATAATCCACAACACAAAACAACTCTTGAACTGGTCACATTGTTCCCTTGATGCATTATTGGATAGCTGCTCTTTAACAATGCTCTCACAGAAATCAATCATGTCCTTCTCCTCAATATCCTGCCCAAAAACCCTCTGCACAAAACCTTTTTTCTGATCCAGACTCTTGAATACACAACTAGACACATCACGGCCAGCTGATGAGATACCTGTAATCCTCTCCATATGCTCCGCTTTTATCTCAATAGCATTTCCATCATTGAAGATGAGCTCACCAGTCCACCACCTAACTTTGCTTAGTAACCATATGGAAAAGTTCTTGTCTACATCGTCAAGTTCAGGTAAATCAATAAGGCCCCCAAAACCAATTTCCTGCACAAGGCTTTTCCTTTTTTCATCAAGAGATGTAAGGATCGATCTAACATGTCTTGCTGATATCTTAGTGTCCATTAGAACCTCTGCATCATTCTGGTTAGTGACACTTTCACTATGAAGGCAATCTTCTACATCACCATGTTGGCATGCATCTTCTGGTAGCAAACTAGTACTAGTCCATGGTGTTGGCTTCCCACCTGACTTCTCTAAAATTTTACGCCGCATGGGGTACAACTTCCCTAGGCAAAAAAAAATATGGGTAAAAAAGTCTCATTATAAGGAACGTTCAAATTGTTAAATAACAAACTGAAACAAACAAAGAAAGCGTGGGGGGGAGGGGGAGGAAGGGGGCACCATGAACTAGTTTTGCGAAATGAAATCAAAGGAATGTCACGCTTTTGGTCGATGGTGAGCTGCTGGAAGATCCAAAAAAGATTTTTGGCAAATATGTATAGTGAAGATTATACTTACTTGGCGGGACTTGTGGCTGGTGTTGGCTTGGCAAAATCGTTCCTGCAGCTGGGTCGTCGAACAAGGTGAGCAAGGTCTTCAGTTTTGAAAAATGTTAGGTCTACACTCTTGCAATAATGGTGCGCGTATCACCTAGGACATGGGTGACCGGTCCAGGGTACACAAACACGAATTGCTTTTAGTCGATTTGGACTCATATGCACAGCAGCTGGTGACATGAAAAAGTATAAAAGAGTTTGTGCAGAAAAGCAGAACAGGACAAGGCGCAGCAATCTGCTTTACCTCTTTTAGCTTTTACTGGCACCGTTACAAAGCGCAAGCTAAGAGGTACGGTGCTTTCCAATCCCGCTACATTTTAAAATTTGGATTGCCGCTTTGTGGTTAACTGTTTCCCACTGAAAAGAACTGACAGTACTAGGTACCAGCAACGCATGAAACGTTAAGTAGACAACGCTACTGGTGCCTGTCCATTGCGATGCAGAAAAGAAGTACTTTAAAACAAAACATATATGATAGTTGTGACGACACTAACGATAAAAATATCCGATACAAGAAAAAAACAGATAAAACCAAAGGGATCAGCATCCGTGTGTGAAACAAATCACGTCATAGTACGCAAAAATTACATATTGGATATACAATAGTTCAAATGGGGTACATGGGACATAATATCTCCTGCAGGGCCATTTTGTCCTAAAGCTTCCTGTACACTCCTTTTGTTTGGTAAATTTCATAAGATGCTTCGAGATCTTCCATAGCTTGAAGTACAAGAGTACCATTAGTGTGCTTCAAATTATCAAACATTTCTTCCATGGTAATCTACATGAAAAAAAATTGTCAGACAAAGGTGTTCCATCTAAAGAATAAAACGAATCATCATCGACGCAAGTAACTAAGCGAACAAACTTTGTACAATACCCCATCAGATATTGAGACATAGAATAGGACCGACTCTTTAATTTCATTAAACTCATCATCTTCATCCATGGATGTAGATTCAATCTGCGCATCTCGGGAAAAATCATCTGTGGGGAATGAATCCAGTTGGAGCTCGAGATATGAGGCCATTTCCTTAATGGAATGTATGAATATGACACTATACTTGCATATAAAGTTCTGCCAAGAAAAGAATAACCATTAAAAATGCATCGAACATATTTCAGTAACTTAATGAGTGAGCTGGCAGATAACAACACATCTGGACTTAATTTAGTAAGTGATATGGAATATTACAACACATGTGACTTCGTAGTTATATAAAACAAACAGAGAACTCTATAAAACTAAATATGAACTGATTAATTGTGCATCACAAGTACCTGATTTATGCCATCGATTTGTGATAAACGTTCAACATCGGACGGTCGATGCTTAGCAAGACTCCTAATAGCTTGGTCACCACACATTGCATATCTGATGGATCGTCAGTAATAATACTTGGTTTCAGACAAAAAATTAATAAAAAAAAAAACTTACGGAGCAACACCCTTGTCTTGAGACAGCTTCGCACGAACAATTATAAGCAAATGGTACAGCTTCATCTCAACCTATTTTTGTGGAAGTTTGATGTTAACAATAAGTATCAATGTTTTTAAAAAAAAAACAAGATGACAAATACAACTGTGTTAGCATTATGTCTTTGATACCTCAGATAGCTGGTCACCCTCGGGGTATGGTAGGGAATCTTGATAGCATTCCTCGGACTCGGGCCCAGATAAGTCTTCAAACTCAATCATCTCTTGTGATAGCTTAAGGACAAGTGAACATGGCTGGCTATGACTATTTTCAGACAGGAATCCTTCACCCTTATAGCTGATTCTATATAAAATGAAAATTATGTTATAGTTATTTAAATTAAAGCAGTAACCTGAAGGGCTACCATCCGATAAGAAAATAGGATAAAATATAACAACTGCACTTTGTTAATTCAGATATCACCATGTTGGTGGTAAAGTGAATTAATACCTTACTGAACGGTAATTGTCACGCACATCCTCTTGCAGAAATCCTGTCAAACAAAATATGGATAGTTGGCACAATATCAAAAATATAGTTTATTATATCTAAGAACTATAAAAAAAAGTAATCCAACCATTGGCAATCAACATCGTGCCGAGCGCTTTCCACCATTTGTGTGGGTGGTTTTTCCCAGAATTGTAAACAGACAGCCGGTTCAGGTTATTGCTAATGACTTTGCGCGACTGCAAATTAGTTATAAGCAATATTAGCATGCTGTTATATTTATGAAGGGATAGTAATGCATTTCCAGCTATTACCTTCGATCCTCGAAGGACATATATAGGAATGTTTAGTCCCCATTTGCCTCCACATTGTTTCACACAACTAAGGAAAAGCTTTGATTCTTCGCCAAGATCCCTCTCAATTTTCAATGAAGTACAGTTATCACAATTGCCTGTAGAAAGGTAACAGCATAAATATAGTGGAATTTAAAGTAAGGAAACAATAAATGAAAACTATAAACCTATACACCACATACCACAGTCCATCACAAGATCCTCCCCAAAATAGTTTAGTAAATGCCTTCTCCGGCATGTGGCAAGCACACAGTAATTCTGAGAAGCCATGAAGGCCTTTCGAATTTGAATCCGTTGGGCCTCCTAAAAAAAAATATGTGTAAACATATCTGAAAACACTATCTATAGAAAATAAAAAAAATGTTAAGTGCAATAAATTTGAGATTGTTGTAAGCGTGTAAGAAATCTTCCTTACGTCTGTTGTCACGGCGCAGTACCAATCGGCCTTGTTGAAGTCAATCCTGCTGTAGTATAGCCAACAAGTAGATGGTAATCCGTCTCGACCGCACCTGCCAGACTCTTGATAGTAGGACTCCAGGCTCTTTGGACATCCATAATGTATTACACAACGGATGTCGGGTTTGTCTATACCCATGCCGAAGGCAATTGTAGCAACCATTACTAGGACTTCGTCCCTGATGAAAGATCTGATGCAGACCAAAAAAGAATAAGCTGCTGATTACAAATGCGATATATAAAAAAATGAAAGAAACAACTTGAATGTTACATCTTTATGAATATTTGGATATAAATCAGAGAGACCTGTGTGCTTGCTCCCGTGCCTTGCTATCAAGCTGCCCATGGTAAAGACCACATTTGATTCCTTCCTCACATATAGATGCATGAATCTGCAATTATAATATGACAAATACATACCATGAAGAAAAACACATCTTAAAACTGGTGCGTAAAAGCATATCAAATCACATACTCCTTCATTATAACAAACCTGTTCAGTGTCTTTTATAGTAGTGCAATAGATTATAGTAGACTCTCCAGCTGTGCACCTTGCACGAATGTCCTTTACCATAACATTTATAAATGAACTTGACCGGTCACACACTTTCACACCATAAAATAGGTTTGGTCGATCAAATGATCCAATGTACACATATGGATTTATTAACCCAAGAGAAGATGCAATGTCATCGCGCACCCTGGTCAATGAAAGAAAAAAGGAATAAATTGTGCTGCCTCACAATAATAGTATTCTTTCTTCAATGTAAGACAGTGGCAAGTTATAGCTACCTTCCAGTGGCTGTTGCAGTCAATGCGACAAAGGGGACGCCGACTAGGAACTTCCTCAGTAAATGCAGGTTCTTGTATTCAACCCTTATTTTTTGAGTTCAAATATGGTGAGCTTATTTTGTGTATAGATGTATAACTGTGTATATAGTAAGCTACGGTAGGTGACATCTTATACCTGAAGTCGTGGCCCCATTCAGATATACAGTGTGCTTCATCAACAGCGATCAGACATATACCTCTCCTCATCAATTGCTCCCAAAATCTGTTGAGATAAGTTGGCCAAAAAAAAGGGTTAAAACAGTTTGGGTCCATGTAGCTACATGATAAAAGTGTAACTAATTACTATAATTTATGCATGCATGAATAATTTTTCGGGTGAGATATAATAACCCCTTGGGCAGAGACGTCGCTTTTTCAGGTGTCATATAGAGAACATCATAATAACCATCCTGTGCATGCTTCATCACTTGGGAATTCTTCTGCGAGCTTGCGAGGAAATCAGATTTGATCCCCTTCTGTGTAAGACTCATAACCTTTATTTTCAAAAAAACAAAAAATTTTTTTATAGATTTACAATTTATCCACATCTCCTGAAAAAGACTGATGACTTATACGAAAACAATTGGTACAGGTGTTAACCTGGTCCTGCATTAAAGACAGCAACGGACTGATAACCACTGCAGTTTTCCCGCACACCAGCGGTGGTATCTGATAACTGAATTGTAAAAAAAGGTGATTAAATATCAAAAGGATGGTGCATATAAAATACAGAAAATAAAGGCAGGTCACAAAAAAAGGAGTTCCCTTACCACATCGATTTCCCACCGCCAGTAGCTAGAACAACCAAACAATCAACCCCATCAAGCTCCTTCTGGATGATTTCCTTTTGATGAGGTCTGAAGCAAGAGTACCCGAAATATTTCTAGGATGTCAACGAAACAAAAAGATAATGAAAATCAGTATCAACCAATCGATGAAAAATAGGAAATTCAAGAGCAAACATGTAGTTTCTTGAAATAAAAAACGATGAAATTTTGTGGCAGTCTACCTTCAGAGCTGCCTCCATGTCTATAGGCTATCAATGAGGCGAAGTGAATAACATAACGCAAGGCAAAAGGCAAACAGTAGGGGATAGGGAACAAAGGGGGTCCTCGGAGAGACGGTTCGTGGGACTGAGACAAGCAAAAAAGCTGCACAAGCAAACAGCTCATAACGAGTTCTTTCCAGTTTATTGGTAAAATAAATTAACGGTAGTTTATATGACAACGGTCAAACGAGGACCAGGACAAACTGTTTTCAGAAAAGCACACGGTTATATGAGCAGAAGCAGAAAGAGACAAAAACAGAGTGCTCCTGTGGATCTTCATTGCGGGACAGGGAGATGCATGTGTGGGGACTAAATCAAGCATCTGACGTCTAACAGAAACAAAAATATGACACCTTCCATCTTCGTGAATCGTCCTTAAAAGCAGAGAACCCAAAGTTACTGTTCAGTATCCGGAAAAGAAGAAAAAAAAGGTTGTGTCCTCTGCTGCTTCCCAGTACACATCCATCCAATGTGGGACAGACCTGCCGATACTTCCAAATTTGCATGCACCTTTCATTGCGGGACAGGGAGATGCATGTGTGGGGACTAAATCAAGCATCTGACGTCTAACAGAAACAAAAATATGACACCTTCCATCTTCGTGAATCGTCCTTAAAAGCAGAGAACCCAAAGTTACTGTTCAGTATCCGGAAAAGAAGAAAAAAAAGGTGGTGTCCTCTGCTGCTTCCCAGTACACATCCATCCAATGTGGGACAGACCTTCCGATACTTCCAAATTTGCATGCACCTTTCTGGCCCATACAAAAGGAGCTCTGATTCAAACGATCTAAGTTTGCTGCTCTTTTGATGCTTTCACGTGGTCAAAAGAACAGTGCGACAGTATTGCTACAAGACAGTCAGGTTTCATCTTACAAAAAATTTTACAGCTGGTAATGGGCGTGGTAAAACGGTTAAACAGCACAAAAAGTTGGGGGACTTTGGACGGCACCTGTCCTGCTTGATACAGGATATGAGTACATAACTCACCTTCCACACAACCAAGAGCAACACAACTCACCTTCCCCACCCACTGCTCTCCGACTTCTTCAAACTTCCACACATCCAAGAGCAAAGAAGCTATACAATGTCGTCCGGGGTGCAAGATGACGGTCCGGAGTCGTGGGCGTGGCAGCTGGTTGCAGAGGTAATACATCTTCAGCTCAACATCATTTGAATTCCTGCACATCCTAAATCCTGTAGTCAAGTGTAGCTCATTGCAAATAAAAAGTGAGATTACAATGTTATATAGGAGATTTTTGGTGCTCCTGTAACATGTAGATACCTCTGTCACCATGACCTGCCTTACTATATGAGTTCAGTTTCTCGATCATTTAGACTATGCATATGCATTTGCAAAAAGCGAAATGCAAATAAAGAACATGACTTTTGCAACGTGTAGACACTATGTCATCCAATTTTTTCCACTGTTAATGAAAACCATGATCTAGTGCCCCAAAAAGAATATTGAATTTAAGATCAAATCATTTAGTGTCTGACCTGCAAGACCATGCTAAAACATTGAACATCCTGTAGTGCCCTGCAAGTAATATCCAACTATAGTCACTTGCCATACATTGTGGCAGGAGGGATGATGAAGGATTTCAATAGTAAAATTATTTTTGCTTTATCTTTACTGAAATACATGATCTACATTGATATAGATTGTGCCTAAAAATCAGGTAAGGGATTTCATTAGTGTTAATGGATATTGTGGCTGCAAAACTTGTAAATGATTTGTATTAGTCGAGTGTTTTGACATTACTTGTGCTGAACAACAAAAGCTTTGTTTATCTGCATTTTACTGCAATCAATAATGTAGACCAGTAGTAGTAATGCTAGTTACCTTCAACGCTTTGCAACAAGCTAACATGAACATGATCGCTGCAGGGATGCCGTCAAGACGTCTACGTCAAGCTGAAAAGCATATTCAAGAAAACATTGGAGCAAATGGGAGCTGTGAAGGCAACATTCCGCTATGAGATTTCACATGAAGAAAGATATGTTGTTCGTGTGAAGTTTGTGGTACCATCAACATGGTCGTCAACTGGTAGTGATGATGAGGTTGATATCGGAGGTGAAGAATCGTCTCAGGTTGAGAATGCTGAGAACAGTGCGTTGAAGAAAGCTTTTATCCACCTTGCACTCAAGCACAATATTGTTGTTGTCGACCTGAGCACAAAGATAACTGTCAAAAACAAGCAATCCATGGTGGATGCAACCAAAAAGCTTTTCAGGAGTTTCCAAGAAACTGAGCAACTAATGGACAAGTGGGGATCAGCTATGATGAAATTAGAAGTAGCAATGTCTGAAATAGAAGGGGTGATGAATAATTCCTTGCACCCAAAAGCAACTTATCGGCAGCAAATCATCTACTCTGAAGTTGTTGGTCACCTTAAACAAATAGAATCAGAGTCAGTGAGTTTTTACCAAGAAGGACGTGATAACCTGCTCAGCTATGATCGTGAGATGACTGACTTCAATGAAGAAACTAGGGCAAGGGATGCGCTTGCTAACACAATGGTAAGGGTATGTGCTGTGCTTTTTATGGTTATGTGTTAACATCTGCATATTATTCTGCATATCATTTCGTCTTCGCAATTAGTCTAGTAACAATAATAACCAACATAAATTTGATGAATTTTCTTCACTACAATATGCAGCTCCAACAAAAACAGGTAACATTCACCGGGAAAGACACTCTTGCGTCCATCCTATCATACTTTGGATTGGATGCTGCAAAGTACAGCAACAAGCCTAAGATTGGCACAGGGGCGTACAAAGGAGTTGCTAAACTATATCTACCGTCAATCGAAGGCATTGACTGCAGGGGGGATACAAGAGTCCCGGGGGAATGCCGCTCAACTGCTGAAGATGCAGAAGACAGTGCGGCAGTTAACGCAGTTACCTTCCTGGAGGAAAATTACAAGATCAAGACCATAGACCTTAACTACCAGCGAAGGATTGAGGTTGAGGCAGAGATGGCATTCATAGTTGAGATGGAGTGTAAGCTTAGGGCAATCAAAGAAAATGCTCTGCACTACTGGAAGAAAATGATGAAGTCAATTAAGGACACTAGGAAGATGTATGGTGAAGACTACAAAAAGACAACTTGCTTCCCATTGTGTGATATGCAGATTACTGCTCTTGAGATATGCAGCAAGATACTGGTTAAGTTGGGGCAGGAGTGTAACTTCCTGTACAACAAAGCTAAATAAGTAGGGGGGGGGGGGGGGGGGGCAGCTGAATCACATATGCACAGTGCTCTGCTACAAAAAAGATGTCATGTGCTACTAATCGACGTCCAGGGTCTTAGATGTGCAACAATATGTGTAACGAATTAAGTTTTTTGTAATGTGCAGCTATGCTAGCAGTTTGCCATCCCACAAAAACTATCAATTATTATACTTTGAGTGTTAAGAGTATTAACACATTTCTCCCCTGTAAAATCCTAAGTTGTTTGCCTTGTGAGATTGTTGAGGTTTTAGAGGTCAAATAATTTTACTACGATCAAATTCAAAGTGGACGTTACTACGAGTACTACAGGTGAACAAAATTTCAGTTGACACACATTAGCAGTACCAAAAGACGAAGCCTTCTGGAAAAATAAAGAAATTGAACCGAAGAGATATCTAAAAGATAAAGGAAAGGACGTTCGATGATCATGCGATTATTTTATACAATGCAAACAAACAACACAGCAGACTCCGGGCTGTCAGAAATAGAAAAAGCAACACACTGAAAAAAATGAAACAGCACAGACGCAAAAGTGGGCGCAGGAACCCACGACGCACAACACAAAGGGGGGGGGGGGGGGGGGGGGACGGGGGGACATTGTCCTAACATTGGATTCAAATTTGAACTCAAAACTTTTGGGGGGAAAATTTGAATCAAAAGCACAACGGGTACCTCTGTATCTAAAAGAGCCTTCACCTCAACATAACACCATCTCCAACATAGCAACAACTTGCTGTCCTAGAGCAAAGGGGAGAAGGACCAAGAAAGATGTCTGACTATGTTCCTTCGAGTCCGGAGCAGACCTCTTGCATCTCCGATCTCATCAATGGGACGAGCTCTGATGAAACAATTGTGCCTGACAGCTTCGAGGCATCTGAGGTTAGTAAATGAAAAGTTCAAATCTATGCTCCAAATGTATTTAGTTTAACTTGGTATTCACAACGCTGTAGGAAGAAGCAAACTCGGGCTACTCAGGGGACAATGAGGCTTCAAGTTCATCTCTTCTCACAGCGTCTGGTGAATCTCATGATAGCTTGCCGGGAGTGGGTTCCGAGGTAAATGATCAATTTTAAAAATTCTGCAGCGCATTACTTGCTTTTCCGCTAAATGGTTTCTCTAGGTTAGCTTGCGTTTGAGAATTGCAATTTTTAATCAGGGTGCGTCACCTCTACCTGCTGAGGATGGATTTGTTCCAATTGCACACCACGAGGTTCTGGCTGAAGATGTGAGAAACCTACTTTCCAGTTTTATTTTTCGAGACTACCTTATAGTTTCACTACAAAACTTTGAAACTTCCTAATATCACTACAGGATGAGGAACACCATGAAGCAACTGGTGATAGTGGAGAGGGTGCTGATGCAATTGGACAGGGCGATGAAGCTGCTGATGTAGTTGCCGCATCGTCGACCAACATCAATCCAGATGGTTTTGATGGAAATGAATCAGATGAGGTTACAAGCAATATGAAGCGGCGTAGGGTGTTTGGGTACAGCCCATCAAGACGAGCGCGTTTTTTCTGAAGCAAACTACTATTCTTTGCAGCTGTCTGTCTCGTTGAAGTGTAATCGCGGTTGTAATGTCAACTAGTGGAGTTTTGCTTTTGGATGTACCTTGAACTTCTACTGTATTGCTGACTATGTGGCATCCCGTTAATGAAATAATTGTATCTGCTGCAAACTTTTTTAATGGAACCACTACTTGTGTTGCATAAATATACTTCAGATGCTGTGTGAGTGGAATTTCATACTTCTCTCGTGTATACTTAATCTACATCTCCTTGGGTTGTTAAGTATATAAACAAATGGGTTGAGTGAATATGATATAAATATAAGTACACATTTATAAAAAAGCATCTGTATCCATACGACAAAAGCACAAAGATGAATCCGTACTTAGATTCGTCGCTAAAATTGGTTGGGACAGTACACTGCAAACTAGGACATGGATACTCTTTTTCAAAATACTTTGTGCATGTGCAAACAATAAACCACAGAGAAAAAAGCATAAGAGAAAAGGCATCTATGACAGTTTCCATTCCGGTACCTGCCTTTAACAGCTGCAGAACATGGCCCAGTGCAACAAAAAGAGATTCTTTATGTGCAAAACAAAAAAAATTGCCAAAAGAATCACAGTTTCGGTCCCGGTACCTGCCTTTAACAGCTGCAGAACATGGCCCAGTGCAACAAAAAGAGATTCTTTACGTGCAAAACAAAAAAAATTGCCAAAAGAGGGGAATTATGGTTTGTCTGAAAGCGGGCGACCGGACCGAGCATCATCGTAGATGGAGACAAGCAGTATAGCTGTTTATTTTTGTCGACAAGTTAACTGCAGTCAACAAAGGTTCTGCAGCGTGCGCAGGTCTGACTAGTACGTTGCTTTAGTTCAGAAACGAGGACAAGTCTGGCTAGTACGTTGGTCTAGTACGACAGCGCGCGCTGTCCTACTTGGTTGAGTTGTGCTACAATAAAACATACACGTTCCCGTCCAATCCATATGAAAGAAGATAAGTCATCTGGCAGACGGAAATTAGAAAATGAACGATTCGAAGATAGGGTCTATGAGACCACTTGGCTACTACTACGGTTGTGCGGAACGCCCTCTCCTGCACAAGGCCATTCTAACACTGCAAAAAAAAGGTGAGCTTCCTTGCAACCCATGGTTCTGCTGCAGGTGCAGACAAGGTTCCACCCCTCTGATTTGTGATTCCTTTGCAAATCTGATGATATTCGCTTGTGCAGATAAGGATCAAACCAAGATGGGGGGAGATCTGCGGCCTACCTCCGGGGGGGAAGCTAAGAAGGAGGGCGCAATGGGTGATGAAGGGGCGAACCAGAAGCATGTGATGCTCGGGAAGAAAGCTAGATCGACTACATCAAACTCCACCGATCCGACGGAGAGACATTGTGCTTCTCAGTCATCGACATCAAGGTCGGGGGCAAAGGCAGGATCCGAAACTCTCAAGGTAACATACAAGTTATGTTATTAATCTATCGGTGACTATTGCAGTATTTTTTACAAGATGTTTTAACGTTCAAAATATGATTCTAATTAGTATAGATCGTTTTGATACTAGAAACCGATGAACTTTCAAACAAAAAAAAAAACTAGATGGCATCTACGGTCTATTTCTATGAAATCTCCGAATACGGTAGCGAATGTACATTACTAACAAAAGTATGTTTGCTATATACATAGGCACACTGTTCTTTCAATATGAAGCCAGTAGCAAATCTGTTTAGCAAAATGAAGGGCGAAAAAGCTAAGCTACTCGACTCTATTGGTTTTTCTGGTTTGATGCACCTACCAATTGAAAAGGATGGTTCCAAAGGACGTACACAACGTCAGTTTGCTTTGTGGCTCCTAAAACATATGGATCCTGAATCTGGTGTTTTGGATTTGGGGGATAGAGGAATTATAATACTGGAACCTGAGGATGTCAATCATGTACTGGGAGTGTCGTGCAATGGGAACATCATTGTTGAATCAGGACATGATCTCACCCACGAGAATAAGCAGAAACTACAAAGCATTTTGCAGATGCATATTGGAGAGCCGTTTACCTTGAGTTCAATTGAAAGGATTCTGCTCGAGGATTACGAATCACCAATGTCAGCTTCAGATAAGGAAGCGTTCTTGGTTGCCGCAGCTATCTTTGCATCGAGTTATTTCCTTGCACCAAAAGGGCGACCTACAAAAATCAACAATGATATATTGCCATACCTACTGAATCCTAGCAATGTGTTCGAAATAAACTGGTCAGAGTATGTCCTAAGAATTTTGAAAGAGGCAGCTGGAAGAGTTAAGAGAGATGCATTATTGTCCCCAAGCTCCATAACATTAGACGGATGCTTATTGTTGCTACAGGTAACAAAACCTGAATAACCGAAATTCCTAAATGTTATTACTTGATTTATGTTAAATTTATGTTGACAATGCTTGTTGCAGGTGGTATATCTTGACAATCTTGAATTGGATGGGGAAAAGACAGACAACCACAATGTACCTAGGGTACAGCACTACACATATGAATTGATGGACAGGCTAAGCCGCCTCGACAAACATCCAGCGAAATCGGCTAACACAGAAACATATGGATACAACAAGGTAAACAAATCAATATCTCTCTGCCAAATTTGAGTAATTCACACCTACTTTACTGTATGAGACATTTTCTAACGACTTGTAATGGAATTAAAAAACAAACAGCTGCGGCCACAGAGTGAAGTGATTTACAAAAGACAGCCACCAGACAGCAGACGTCAAACAACTGGCTACAGCTCATGTGACTCAAATGAAGCATCGGTAAGCAAAAACTACAACAGGATAATTAGAAACCTGAGCTGCAAAATAAATAATATTCTTCCCCTTAATGTAAACAGATGGAGTTAATGCTAGATGGTATAATATCGTCGCATAAGAAGAAAATAGACAAGTGCATGAAAGAACTGTATGCTCTATACAAGGATGCTGACGAGATGCGCGACGTTTTAAAAGAAGCGGCTAGAAAATGGCAGAGTACATCACGGATAAATGATGATCCGATCAAGAACAGAAGAGAGTTTGATTTAAATACAGTGGCCGAAGGTAATAAATGCTGTGCTATTTATGCATCATAATCTTAAACAAATAAATGTTATTATTGTCTCTTTTTTTTCATTCCAATAAGTTGTTTAATTAGGTGTGGACCAGCATAGAGGTTGCTACAGGGCAAAAGTAATAAGCAGGAAGAGAAAGATTATCCCATTGGCAGGTAAAATTGCAACGGTGTAAATAAAATAATGTGTTGGTTTTTTTGTACAAAAGAAATAATGAAGTATCTTTGTTAGTTAAGCTGACTGGATTTAACCATACAGGCACAAGAATGGACGCATGTGAAGCAGATGTTCCTAATAAACATGAGAATCAAACTAACAAGAAGGAAGAAGGTGATGCTATAGAAAAAAATTCATTGACATGTGAAAAAAAATTGCATGTTATTACTTACATAACAAATGTTTGCTAATCTATGCAGAGGGTGAAGATAAGGTGAATCATATACCAGCTGCTGTGGAGAAATCAAATGATGGTAGTTTTCTGCAAATGACATACATACCTTAATGCATTTGCTACTTAGTTGTTGTCTTACATGTAGTGACATCGTGTATCTACAGGTAACAACCCAAAAGATATGAGGAAATGGAAGAGAGTTAAGCCTTTTGGGAACAAGCAGAAAAAAGGTGTTGGTTACATGCCGGCTATTTGAAAATGTAGAGGTACACATTCAGCATTTAATAATTAACATCTATTTACATTTTTTGTGAACAGGGGGTAGCCAGGGAGCAGCTGCTACAGAGAGCAGTACAAGCCTTTATATCTATGAACAAGTCAATGGTAAGAACTAAAACTGGAAGGAAACTAAACATGTTCTACAACACTGAAAATTATCTTATCAGTGCAGAATATAGCGAATTCAATATGATCATACTAAATTTCAACATGAAAAAAAAATACATGCAGGCGTAGATCATGAAGATAGCATGGCAAGCAGGACAGTGGACATGTCAACCTGCAACAACTACAGAAATACAGCTGAATTCGACATGGGTGTCCCAATACATGGACCACCACAAGGGAAGGTTGAAGCACTGTTTGAAGCTCTACTTGGGGAGTCAGAAACTGAGCTAGCCAGGTGCCAACTTTGTTATCTGAAACAGCAAAAATAAAGTCACCATGTGAATATTTTGTTTAACTTTGCTACAATAAGGTATTGATTTTTGCTGTAACAAACTGCAGATCATGGTACATGCATGACTATCCATTCAAGGTTCAACTGAGCGGGAAGAAGATGATAGAGGAACTCACTTCAAAGGACATGGGGGTGGAGATGGTAGATGCAATGTTCCGCCTATGTGCTGTCCAAGATGGGACCATATATGCAGGGAATGGATCCAACAGATGGCGCCATTTCCTACCAGCAAGATGGGCTGTAAGTATAAATGTATACATTGTGCAACTAAAAAATGTATTGAACATTCCTGATATTGGTGATCTTTACTATAATTACATAATACAGGTGGACATGGTGCTAGGCCTAAATGGTAAGCCAACAGACACAAAAATAAGCAGAATGTTCAATGGTGATCATATACTTTATGACGTAACAAAGTGCAGAATGGTGAGGATAGCAAAGTTGCATTTTAACAATGAAATGTTTATCTATATAAACAATTTTTAATTCTGATCAGCTAATGTCTGGTCGATTCTTGAACAGATAATTGTGCCGGTCCGTACAAAGGACACATGGTCAACATATATATGGGACTTCGCCAGAAAAGAAATAATTGTCCTCGACCCGGTTCTAATGGGTAGCCAAACAAGTGAAATAAGAATGCATCATGAGGGGATGGTTAACATTCTACACGAAGACTTGCTCACATGTATGGAGGTTTTCAACGGTTTTGATGTGACGGATCATGAGTACTCAAGGTGGACAAAAGTATACAACATCCGTGTTGATGGTCCTTTCCCAAGGTATCAAATGGAACTTTACATCCCTATCTTTGGGATACTATTTAATATTTGTTTTTTAACTTTAAGCTCTGAAAATAAAATATTTTTGCAGACAAAAGTCAGCAATGTACGCGTTACACTATGCACTATGCTTCAATGGGGAGAAACTGGCAGTGCCTTCAACCAAGGTACCATATAATAACATATTTTTCTACTTATGCAAAATGACCAGTTAATATCATAACCTGTTACGACGATATGCAGGATGATCTGAAGTATGATACAGCATCCTTGCTATATAATTTGCTGAGCATGCAAGGAAACAAAGGAGACCTGCCATCGTCTTTTGCCCATAAGCTAGACATTTGATGTCATCGGTTTTAATTACTACAATCAAGAAATCTATGTCTCCTGTAATTGGTTAGAGCAAATAGAACTTGTAACTGCTGCAGTCGAAGAGCGAACTATGGAATGTGACGTTTTTTCATTAACTATGAATGGCATATACGCCGTTATTTCTTTTCCATTGCGGCATGATGTAGCTTTAGTTTAGTATTTTTTCATTAACTATGGATGGCATATACACCATTATTTCTTTTCCATTGCGGCGTGATGTAGCTTTAGTTTAGCATCTTTCAACAAAAATATGAATGGCATAAAAAAAATGTGCTAACAATAGTATGCCGGAAACACGTCAAAATAGGAAACAATAATTGCAATCCACACGCCCATTCAAAACGTGACATAAAAAAAAGAAAAACAAAGTAGCGCACAGGCCAAAGTGTACCACTTCGGGAGCAAACCTTCGTTACTCAAAAAAGGGAGAAATGCAAGAAAAAAACGCATGGTTCCAGACCACCCCCAGGGAGCAAATCACGACATACAAAAGAAATTTAAATAACTTGTAAGCAGATAAAAGACAGAAACCCATACCAGGAAAAAAAAAAAGGGAAGCAAGAAAATGGTTGCCACTAGATGTCAAAAAACTGTACAAAAAGCATAACAATGGCAACTGCAACCCAGGGTACTGGACTGAGAAAAGCTGTGCCACTAGATGTCAAAAAACTGTACAAAAAGCATAACAATGGCAACTGCAACCCAGGGTACTGGACTGAGAAAAGCTGTAAAGCTATGCGGCATTGAATGCAGGAAAAACAAAAACTGTCAGTATGGGAGAAAGGATGCACTACCCCTACTCACATATTCCATCGTCTTCTTCCCCGCTACCCTGCCAAGGATGAACCTTCCATGGTGAGCTCCTACCAAGCACATCTTCCATTTCCCTCCCCTGTCAAAAAAAATAATAATCCTTACTATTAATTGTTGACAGATCAAGAGCGCCGTCAAGGATGGACGATCCTTTCATGTCATCTGTGCAAAGAAAATCAGTTCCATTGCAACACAGGAAGAACACCAATCTGCTACAATGTGATCCAATGGGCGGGGGCATGAGCAACAGTGCTGCTCCGAAGGTACATACCAACTTCTCCATTAAGTCAATACAATCAATCTTTGGAAAGTTCAAAGGGCAGAAAAGGGATCTAGTGACCAGTCTAGGTTTAGGGTGTCTCATGACATTAGACAAGCAACCAAGATGCTCTTTGCAAATGGTGCTGTGTTTATTGTCTAGATTCGATCCAAAGAGATGCACTATTAAGCTGAGGGGAGAGGAGGAACTTCAGATTAAAGAAAAAGATGTGCATTTGGTGCTTGGTCTACATCAAGGACAAAAGAAAATATTAAAAGCACCAGGTGGAAGATCAACAGGGTGGGACAAGATCAAAAAAATTCTAGGCTTGCCAGAGATGTTTGACTCTTTGCCAATGTCGGTGCTTGAGAGCATATTGAAAAAGGATTATCCATCAGCCATGACCCAAGAGGAAAAAGATGCATTCACTGTGGCTGTGATTCTATATGCAGATGCATACTTTCTTTCACCAAAGGGGAGCAATGCAAGGGTTAACACAGAATTGTATGGATACGTATCAACCACTACTAATATTCCTCAATTAAACTTGTGCGAGTATGTCCTGAAGTCAATATGCGAATCAGCAAAGAGCGTACAGAGATCACTGTCCTGTGGCAACAAGTATATCAGAACTGATGGGTGTCTACTATTCCTTATGGTAAGGTTGATTTTACATTTCGATACATCTAAGTACAATATTCTGAAAAAAACACTTAATTGACCTCAATTCTTCTCTGAGCAGGTCTACTATCTAGACAACATGGACTTCGGCAGCATTAACAGGAGACATGAGAAGCTGCCAAGGATAACAGATTACGGATATGACTTTATGAAGTTACTGGTGTCAATAGACAAGAGGAAGGTTGTAGCAACAGGAATCGATAGCTATGGCAGTGTCAAGGTAAAAGTGATTACCTTTAGCAAATGAATACACCTTCACTATCTGAAACATAACTAGAATTGCATGTCTCCGCTTATTGCAGGCACGCCCATCATCAGCTGTGATATACTCCAGAAACAATAAAGGAGGATGCGTTGGAAGACCTGCAGAGGAGCAAGATATAAAGGGCAATGAGGTAACAACCAAAAAATGATCTGTAGAAAATTATAATTCGTTTGCTAATTTAGATAGAGCATAATAATACGCATGCACAAAATGACAGGAAAGTGGATTGCAGAATACATATCCAGACAACACCGAAGATACAATAGATAACTACTTGCAGAGATTCAAGGAAGAAATCAACATTTCAACAAACAAGCTGTTGCACAATGTATCAGAGTTTTGCAGGAACCATGCAAACAAATGTGATTTTGACCATGGCCTAAGCGCGCGTGTCAGCGGAAAAGGGAGTAAAACAAGCATAGGTATATGTCTATAATTCTGTATTTTACTAACATGTAACAACTACTCATTTTTAACTATACACATTTGAAATTCAGGGCGGGCAATTGGCACATCGTACAGTGGTCATATGCACAGCTACCGGCGCCAAGTAAAACCATCAATCATTAACATGACATCAGCAAAGAAATTATACTCAGATGCAGGTACGCAAAGTTATCTACTACACGAATATGTGATACATTAAAAAGTAACTCCCCATCCAAAAATATATATTTAGGAATAAAGGATGATGAAGACAGGGGTCTCCATTTCCGATCAACCATAGACGACCAACAAAGTGTGAGCACAATGTGCATCAATCCAGAAAATAGTCAAAGCAGCCAGTTGCATCGACCATCAACTGAGGCAACGAACACATGGGGCAATTCAAGCATCCATACTTTGCCAACAGATTCAGCTGATAACGGTAATGACCGAAAAAATAAAATTATACTGACTCTACCATATTTAGCTAAAATTGTTTTACAAATAATAATAACATATTGTTTGCAATACAGATAGTGTCAGTAAATCAGGGTGTTCTCAAAGATCTATATTGTTAATCGACAATTTCATAATAAATGCTGGCAACGGTGAGTTGTTAAAAATAATTGAGTATTTTTTGTATTTACTATGCATGCAGAATTATGTTCCAAATGACAATTTTATAATCTATGGTATGAACATCAACAGGTATCGTCGGTAATGCCACTGCGCAAGCACGCATGTCGTTAGAAACGACATCCTCATGTAGCAGCCTCTCCGGAATAGTATCGACAGAATCAGGTGAATGGAAGAAATAAAATAATAAACTACGTATAGCGCCAAACAAACAAAATGCCTCAGTTTTATTATGTCTGCTCAGGGGATCAGTCAAACAATTATGATGGGCCGTGTGGCCACAAGTCACCATCAGGAGGCTATTCAGAAAAACGCCTTTCTTCCGTGAATAACATAGGCGACATGGTTGTTGTATATGACATCGATAGCAATGAAATCAACATAGTTACCAATACATCATACGGGGCTTCACCATTCAAACTGGGAATGCATCACCCTACATCCCCATGGAAAACTGTTATGCATTTGCTTTGGTCCCTGCAAAATATTAGTGAAGAATGTGCTGGAAGGTATGACTGAACTGTTTTCTGTTGTTCTGCACAAACAAATAAAAGAAATGGCATTCCTTTAGCGTCTAACCGTTTGTTTCATTTAAAAAAAAATGATACAGGATTTGGTTATCAATAAAAGAGAATGTCAATGTGGAGTTGGATGGCACTGAATTGCAACAACAATTCACGTGTGCGGCAGACTTAACAATCAAAACTATGGATGTGATAATGACAATGTACCAGCGCATGGACAACAAAATGTATGAAGGTTGCAAATCTAAAAGATGGAGACATTACTTACAAGCAAGGTGGACGGTCAGTAACATACCAAGATTACTACTACGTTTATAATATAAAGTCTTAATCTATTTTAGTTTTGAAACTATCTATTACCAACTGGACTATGCAACACCAAAAACAGGATGAAGTGTTATCATGCTTAACCACTAACACTTGGGATGGCGTGCACAATATATTTACAAATGGACAATCAACATACAATATTCAAGAATGCAGAATGGTGAGTAATTTCCGTCTTCCGTTATATACAATGTAACCAACTTTCTATCAGTATAATAATTATAGCCAACAATTACTGTTAGTGAAATCATTTTAAGCTGAAGGGGCACTGGTTTTGAAATGGGGAAAACAATTTAACTTGACTATTTCAACAATCTAGAATTTAACATATAACTTTAACAACGCGCAGGTGATTCTACCGGTCCTGGTGTCTGCAAGTTGGTGCTTATATATTTGGGACTTCAAGCTAAAAATGATAACTGTGATCGAGCCGACAGAACTAATAACCACTAGTGCCACGCTAGAGAGTGATCATCAGTACATGATAGATAAGCTCCATAAGGCAATGCTAATTTGCATGGATGCGGAGCAAGGTGAATGCAGCAGTGCAGCTCCTGAATGGCAGTACAGTTTCAACACATCTCACAGCACAACTACAATCAGGTATGCAAATCTATTAATCTAGACTATGGATTGAACAATAGATAATTAAAAAAAACAGTGAAACAGACATGTCAATGGGACAGTTTCAATTCGTCTAGTTAATATTTTTATGTCTACACCTGCAGCATATTATCAGGAATAAACACTGCATTTTGCGCAAGGTACTTCGATGGGGAGAGAGTTACACAAGAACTGACCTCGGTATTTCCATATGACTACTAAGTACTTGCTGCAATTAACACAACCTGCTTGATTAACCGCCAAAAAAAAATAATTGCTACCGTGCAGGGCTCAACACAGATGTTCTGTGGCGACATACTATGTCAACTACTGAGAATGGAAGGAAACATGGGCAAACCACCGGATGACGTGGAGAGCGCAATACTGGTCGCTACTTAGCATATGTTGCTGTGTTGTTGCATATAAGTGGCTGATACCATCTAAGTCAAGTACTGTGTCCATGCATGTATCAGGCCTCCAGTTAGTTTAAAATTCAGCTCAAATTTGGCAATATTATAATACTCATATTGGAGATTTACACGGCTGCCACAACAAACCATGTGTTACAGATGTGTGTGACAAACAAAATACTTGTCCAAGTATGAGACAGCTAGTTACAAATAAAACTGTTATTGTAAAGCACTAACGTCCGTACTTAACTACGTGGCTATTTAGTGGACAAGGTTGTTTGGACACCAAAATAACTTATTTTGAACAACGTGATTTCTATTTATCATTTTTCGGTACGAAACAACATACATGTAACCACACGGCAAAACAAAACTGAAAACATTGTATTGGCTAATGGGCATACGTGATTTTTGCTTGAATATTTAGGCAAAAGTAATCAAAAGAGAAAAACACAAAAGAGACCAGAAAATAACTAAAAATCAATCATATATTAACTAACAGAAACAGCAAACTTGACGACATTTGTTAAACAACCCAACCAGCGCATACACTTGTTTCGAACTGCAATGAAACAATCAAACGATCAAACTAGTAAGGATTTGCTAACGAGATAGAAAAATAAAAATAAAACAACTAACATCCATTTGCAGTTGAAGCGACGGCGCCCGGCTAAACCAAACTGCCTCTCAGGGGGGTCATCCTCCTTCGCAACAAGGTCACTCAAAACAGAAACTTTATCCATCAATTCTTCTTTCTCCTTCCTAAGTGAAACTAGCTCCAGGTGGCAAGCAGCAACTTCTTCCTTCAGCATGTCAATGGTGGCCGAATGACAATACTGTACTAAATCCTCGCCGTATGACTTCAGCTGATCTTGCCACAACCAGGTATAGCAAGCCTACAAAAAGGATATCAATTGATCGTTAGCAAACAAAAAAAACCAATAAAAACACAAGTTTCGTAGCTCAGGAAAAAAAATATATAATCGAAGACGGGATATTAACTGTGATTGGAAACTTACCCGGGTTTTTCGCCCACAACATATAAATTCACGATCAGGGTTGCGGTCAGACGCAGATTTGCGAACGGTGGCGGGGACACCACATGCGCACATGAACTCTGGTGCTTCGGAATATGAAGTATCATCACCAGTGTTGTAATTAGCGGGCACAGAAAACTCCCGCTCACTGACCTTTTTCTGCATATCCATCTGAAAAAATGGAAGGGGAAACCAATAATTAAAATATAAATTACATTACGAGATCCAAACTGTTGCATAGAAAGCTAAAATAGGGGCACAATTAAGAGACGAAATTACTAATGTTGCGGAAGCAATCACCTGTGATGTTGATCTGAATTTCCCCTAACGATTCACCAAGCAGAAATATGAATGAGCTTTGAAATTAGAGCTATTCCGGAAGTGAAAATACAACCAACGGAGTTTTCGGAAGTCAATCGAGGGATGCTGCAGGCTTGATTCGACAGATGCAAGAACACATCGGATTGCAGGGATTCGATGAAAAACAGAATGAAATCTGGGACAGATGCGGACAATTTTAGACGGATGAAACACGGAGTTGATGCAATCCGGAACAAGAACACGGAAAATAACTTCGGATTAAACTTTGATTTCAGATCCGGACCGGCCAATGGACCTAATTTCAGATCGAGGAAAAGGAGGAAGGTAGACGAGTGTGGGTACCATCTGAAAAAAGGTGAAAAGCAGGAAAAGGAAAGTGTGCTGAAACTGCGGAAAAGGTTTAGTGGTTCAGAAGCATGACAGCATAAAAGAGAACTGGGTTGTGGGACCATATACCCAACGCGTCAGGAGGAGACTAACGGGCTAACGATGGCAGACGGATAATGAAAGGCGGAGATCTAACAGGTACCGAATTGGACGGTAGCAGATAGTGCATGCTGAGCATACATATGCGACGAAGTGTTTTCGATGTAATTATGATATTCTCTCAAGGTTAATTGGACTTCAAGTCATACAGCGACACTTGGCCCCTTTAGTCACTACAGGGAATACTTAAGATAGGGCCTAATGATGTAGTTAATGGTTAAGTAAGTTTGGATTGCAAGTAAAACTTCTTAGATGCATAGTAGGCATCCACAGTTAAATGCGGCGACTTTTGTTAACTTGTTAGGCTTCACAAATTGGGGCTTTGCTGAACTAACTAATGTTGGTGACAATTTGTTCACAACCATCGTCTACAGTGTTAAAGAGCAAAACAATACACATCAAAATGGAAAGTGGCAGGACCTCCTGAGCTCTGCTTCCTCGTTCAAGAAAATGGCGTAATGGATTTCCCATGCTAACAAATACTATCTTCCTGGTCATTGGTTTCCAAAACAAGAATGACGGTATCAGGATTCTGATTTCTGACTGAAATGTGAGTCCTACACTAGTATTAGCTGAAGTGGCGCTGTATTGTACCTGTCCCCAGTGGCCCTGCTATCTGAAGCGGCTATCAAGTGGAAACTTTGCTTTGCTTTGGGAGCTGGCTGTTCCCATTCTTGACTGATGGCGATGGTGCGCCTGCAGTAAACTACAGATTCGTGTGCACACTGCAGCTAGGACATCACTACGTATAGCAGACACGCTAGTCATGCTGCATTTGCTAGTCCCTATCCTGTTTCAGCATCTCCACTTCGGACGGGGGCACTGCTTCTCGACAGTGTCAATTACGTCGTTGATCCTGCTATGCTCTGCTTCGGACATCCTGGTGCCCTCCACCGTTTTAGATGGCGGGAGAGGCCTTGGGCCGTTGTTTTAATGGGCCTCCAATTATCAGGCGTACAAGTTTTGCTGAATCCGACTGGAAGATGAGGCCCATAACCAACCCCAAAATACAAGCCCGACCTCAATGGAACCAAGTAATTTTCTCCCACCTTCACTCAAAATAGCATCTTTTTTTTGGACTGTATTCAGATTCAGATTGTGGCGGTCAGGCATTTAGCTGCGTACAATGGTTAATATAATTTTTCTCCTCTCGAAAAATAAAGAAAAAACATTCGTAGGTTGGACATCTGTGTCATATTACTAACATTTCTTTTGATCCTCACCAGAAAGAAGGGGGAAAAAAAGGGAATTATTTTGATCACCCAACCATGCTGACTGCATGCAGCTAAGCACCTTACCCCTGGCATTGGTATTCATCTGGCCATCGTTACCGGTCACTCCTAAAAGAGCAAGGACAGATAATAATACAGGTATAATAACTTCTACATGACCCTCGATTTAGATCTACACAAGTGAAGAAGCTGCAGTTCCAGTGTGCGTTGAACTGGCAATCTTGTTGGGTGCCGCTGGATCGGCGGGCGGGGCTGGCATCCCATGTGTGCATCGTCTTCAGCCTCCACCAACCATCTGAGCCTCTTCCTGTTGGTCTCATTCAACCAACGCTGTTGTACTCCTAGCTGCGAGCAAATCATCTCTGGGCCACCCCGTTTTCATCTTGTACCGACTGAACTGGGGTCGTCCCATGAGCAACTCCTATCTTTTCACTTTAGCAAAAAGGACACTTACCTTTTTGACCAGGAACCGTGCGCCATCCTATTATCAGCGACTAGTTGTAGATTGGACATGGTGACAATCCTGTCTTGACTAAGAAGAACAGTTTACTCGCTGTTACTGTACCTGGGATTTCCAGGTTAAGTTGAGGCAGGTCCCTCGCGTTCGTGACACCATTATGTGGATAGTGATCACACAGCGCCGCAATAAGCAAGCAGTGTCCCCCACCTTGCAAGCAGATTAGCAGTGGCAAGTTGCGATATCCTTTTCAGCGCAGCAAGCCAGCAAGTCGCACTCGCGCCACCAAATTATACCCCGCTATAATACGATCGTGCGATCATTTGGTGGCGTCGGGCCACTGGGTTCGTAATTTCACTGACGTGGCCGTGACGTCCCATGAAAAATCCAGAAACAAATGTTCTGCATGAGTTATTATTATCCAAGAAGAAAAAGGAGAATGTTTTGGCTGGCGGCTGCCTCGTGCCAACCTTTCAGCTCCGGATAGCCTTCCTTCAAATTCATATCATCTGTCTGCATTGAGAGTATTATCCTTTAATTCCACAATGCATAGAGAGTGGTGAGCGCTGAAGACTTTAGCGCATCCATCCAAACACTAGCCGAGACAGGAGCATCAAGGCGCGGCGATCCATGCGACCAGCGCTACCAACTCGGCATGGAATAATCAGGCATGGGTAGCCGGTCAACTCTCTCACTGGGACGAGGATTAGCGGCAGCGGATTAAAGTAATAGCAGTGGCGAGCCAGACAGGCAGTGAGATTCCGTGGCTAGCTGAGCTCGCGAGTGGAGAATCACACGCCGGGAGAGCTGACAAAAATGGCGTGGGGCCGTGGACCAGGGGAGCTCATTATTTTCAAGGACGGCGGCTGCTTTTCGCGATGCCCTCCGCCTGGTCCTGCACCCGGCTGGTTGTTGGAGACCATGCGTTTGCATGTGCCACGAGCGTAGCCTCTTCTGCTGGCCTTGTGGATTGCCCAACACTTGCTGATCAAAATGAGATTGTTTCTAGTGTGCACTTTAAAAGAGGTCACAGGGTCGAGTGGCCTCCCGCCAAAATGAGATTGTTTCTAGTGCGCGATTTACTTGTGACTAATGTAGTAGGAGTAATGTCGATCCTACTAATGAAAAACTCGATCTGCCGGGGTAAGACCGCCCCCGACGGCATTTGGTTAAGAAGAAGAGCCTCTCACACAGACCGAGAAAACCCCCGAACCCCCTCCCCGATCCTACACAGGGACTCAGCTGGCCGTTGTAAGCTCCGGCGCGAGTCTTTACCATGTGCTTTGACCCGGGAAAAGGGATTTTTTTTATACTGCAGTGAACAGTACCATTTTTCAGACACTGCTCACTGCAGCGGTGCCGCAGCTGGGAATCGAACCCGGGCCGACAGGAGCGAAGCTCCCGGAGCCCACCGGCTCTGGCCACTCGGGCTCTCCCAACGTTGGCAATGTCGATCCTACTAATGAAGCATTGTCTGATCTCATGGTTGTTGAGTACTGCTGGTAATCAGTAGTAAAATGTAAATGACGCAGCTAATTTGCTCTCCTGTGAGTCGTAGTAGGAAGAACAGTATAACACAGAGGACGACATCGTTTTCTGCTTAGATAGAGGGGGGCTTTGGTGGCACAGTAAACCGTTTTTATTGCCAGTGGACCAATGTGTAAACATGAAGCAAAGCCTTTACTCACCACTACCTGCCCAGCTTTCTTCTACCGTACACAAACTTGATCGATCATCTTACTCCATTGACCACAGGTCCCTGCCTCGTACGAAATGGGTAACTGTAGTTTGCCATGGACCAACGACCTTCCGATCTCATGTTAAGCCTAACAAATCAGAAACAATCCACGAAAAACAAATCAGAAACAACAAACGCAAAAAGTTAACAACAGATTTCAGAGATGCTACCACCTGCATTACTTGGCTTGAATGCTGAAGAGCTACTGCCAGTAGACGCAAGGCAAGAAACATCAGGCATTTGTTACGGCGTGGCCCACTCGCAGGAAATGAGTCACCAACCGCAGGACAGCTACGTCTTCCCTTCCTAGTACTACTAGGCCATCCCACCCAGCTGAATCTCAGTGACATCACCGGATATGATTCTTCTTTTTATCCTCCGACGCCCCCACCGGAAAATGATGCCACCGGAAAAGTTACTCATCATCGTGCTGCCGCTGGCGCGGGTCATCTTGCTATTTTTTGAGGGGAAAATAGGACGGGCAGGAATGGAGCCGCGGAAACAGGGAGCGTGCTCGCGATTCATGGAGCTAATAAAAGTCTGAGGAATCAGCAGTGCTGTGCTCCAGCGAGCGAGCCCCGTATGGTGGTATGGGCCAAGGCCGCAGCATCCAAGTGCCAACAACCGAAACTGAATTCCCTGTCCTGGATTCACAGTCGAAACCGATGGTCCCGTTCTGTTTTTCAGTGAAACTGGGTCAGCTCCTCCTCCGTGTCAGCCTTCGCGTTCATTCTCCGCCGAGACCAGATTCCGACCGAAGTAAAAATTGAGTGTACGTAGAAATCATAGCTGCATTGCCGAGTTCCTTCCACCTCGTATTTTCGATGTCAATGGCCAACCCTCGAGTTTGCATGCATCTCGGTGTTACTAATGGTCAAATCTACGTTTTTGTGTCAATGCAAGTTCCCCCATGTGTGTGTGTCATGAACACTTGCGGTGTGTTCCCCGGTTAAATAACAGTAGACAGGATCATTGAACACCACTGATACCTACTCTACCACCATCATTAGTGATACTGGACCTCAAGTACAAAAGGGAGCACATAAACACTTGATCCAATAACTAGGCCTACCCTCAGGCCCCAAACCTTCCCAAAAGGACAAACTCAAAGGCGATAACAGGTGATTTGTAATGATTCCACAACCTTTTCTTAAAAAAATCATGGTGGTCTCTTAACATTTCCCGGAATTTATAGTACGAAAAATATCTCCAAAATCGACACCTTTCTTGATAAACATATTGGCACCAGTTTGTTTTGTTTATTAAGCCCATTGGGGGATTAGCATCAGCTCAGCTGTTCCACGTGATCGCCCCTACTCCCGATCTCACCGAACATGTTGCTCATATTTTTTGTGCCCAAGACGCAGCGGTTGACGTCGTCGCATCGGTGAAGGCGCAAACAAGAATGGCAAGCAGGCAAGTCCACGCCCCGCGCCCGGCACGGCCGAGAACACGGACGACCAACAAAACACCGCGGCCTGACGGCAACAGCAAGCGAGCACAAAACACACACACACGCACGCACCTGCGGCGCTTGACCCGAGCACAAGCAGCCGCACGACACAACACACAACAGGCGGCGCGGGCGCGGCTTGCTTCTCCCACCCACCACACCGCACCACCGGCACTTGCTCCTCGTGCCGCCGCGCTGCCTTTCCTCCTCCTCCCTCCCGTCCCTTTCGCCCCGCACCTTGTCGGAGACCGACGCGCCCCCCTCCCTCCGCTCCCTGCTCTCCACGGGTCGGCGTCGCCTCCACGTCCTCTTCCACTCCACCTCACTCCCCGCCTCCATCAGCCGCCTTCTCCCCTCCCCCCTCCTCTTCCTTGCGGAGGCGGCAACCAGAGCACCCTCCCTCCCACAGACTGAGCCGGCAGCGCACCTGCTCCCACTCCCACCAGAAAGTAGCCGTTGCGGCGTCTATAGCATGAGGCCAGCGCCGAGGCGGTGAGGGAGGACAGACAGACACCATGCCGCTCGTCAGGTTCGAGGTGCGGAATGAGGTCGGCCTCGGGGACCCCGGCCTCTACGGCGGACCGGCGGCGGCGGCCGCGGCTGCTGCGGGGAAGAAAGGAGCCGGGGCGGAGGAGGAGGAGCCCAAGGCGCTGCTCGAGGGCGTCGCCGTCGCGGGCCTCGTCGGGATCCTGCGCCAGCTCGGAGATCTCGCGGAGTAAGGCCCCTCTCCCTCCCTGCGTGCCGCGCTCTGCTTTATGTGTGCTTCGATTCCGCAGTTGTGTGTTTCGCCGTGGTACCCGGGAGGGATCTGGTGTACTAAGTGGGACGCAGCTCCCGGCGAGGATTTGGATTCTGGCTAGGGTGCTTGGTTTCAGCTCCTGATTGGAGCAGTAGGATCTGGCGTGCGTTGAGCTGGTTGGATTCGGTTGCGGCGAACGAGCGGTATGCTGTGCTATACTAATTGTTGTCGCCGTGCTCCTGTGTTCCGGTGGCCAATGAAAATTCCGGCGAACGAGCGGTATGCTGTGCTATACGAATTGTTGTCGCCGTGCTCCTGTGTTCCGGTGGCCAATGAAAATTCTGGCACTATCTGGAAGGAACTGAATGTCTCTTTGTAGCAGTGGCGGCATTCGGTTCTGTTATCGGGGATCTAGTGTTAGGACCGAATTGGATAGTGCTAAAGTCTCACGTTTTGGGAACGGCATTTGGCGTAACGGCTAAGCCTGCCGGTATCAGTTAGTCCATTTTTGGCCGTATTCGATCAGTTTAGAGAGGCATGCCTCGCCGAATTGGTTGGTATTGTTGGTGTTTTTTGGGCGTTGACGCCGATTTTTATATTAGATATAATTGATGTGTCTGGTGATGCTCAAAGGTTATGTTTTAGATTGTTTAGTGGATAGCTGGGTGCATTTGGGGCTAGGTATTGAATGCGCGTGCTCGATAAGGTTTGGCTAATCAGGGCTTGAGACTCTCCATGTCTCCTGGCAATTTCCATTTTTTTGGTATTGAAATATTGTTCCTACTTGAGGAACTTGGTTTTTGGCTATTAGTGATCCTATAATTTTATCTTTTGTTGCATAAATGATCTGTACAGTGAGTCCGACATACTGTATCGTGGTTCTTGTTAATTGTTATACTACTCTATGTTTCGTAAAAGAAACTGGTGGATTGACGCGCTCGCTTTCATCTGTGGGTGTCATTTAAGTTCTCACTAAGCATGTCTATTGGTTGAATCTTCTATTTACCATATCTAGCGGTTAAATTTACTGTTCCAGTTTGTGATTACTCCACCTAATATACACTTTGGTCGTACAGATTTGCGGCGGATGTTTTTCATGACCTTCATGAGCAAGTAATAGCTACATCAGCCAGGGGGCGCAGGGTGCTAACTCGAGTGCAAAACATTGAAGCAGCACTTCCATCTCTTGAAAAAGCTGTGAAGAATCAGAAGAGCCACATACATTTTGCCTATGTACCAGGTAGTCCCGTGTTTACTTCATCGATGTCAAAATACACTGTTCAGAAGTCGAATCACCATGCTAAGGGTTAGCTTTTGTATTCAAATTCGCTTTACATTGATCACATAATCTTTTTAGATAGAAGGTTAAATTGCCAACATATGGATATGGATATAAGAGCATCTAGGGGCGATATCCAGCACACTCTTGTAATTGAATGTCTATTGCCCATACCCAATGCTTTGATTTAGGACCATCTTGCAGTTTTACTGATTTTGCTGGTAAACCACAGGCTCTGATTGGCACACTCAACTTCAAAATGAGCAAAACCACCTGCTTTCCAGTGATCTGCCTCGCTTTATGATGGATTCCTACGAAGAATGCCGAGATCCACCACGACTTTACCTTCTCGATAAGTAAGGACTAACTTTTCCATTAATAAGCACCTTTTTGGTATCTAAAACTATTACCTTTCAGATTTGATAATGCTGGCGCGGGGGCTTGTTTAAAGAGATATTCTGATCCATCCTACTTCAAGAAAGCATGGGATATGATGAGCGCAGACAAGAATGCAAATCTCAAAAGAGAAAAAAGATCTCAGAAAATCAAGGTTCCACTCTTCATCCCAGTTTTTGGAGTTCATATCTGCACTCAGCTTCTACTCTTCATCGATATGTGCACTTGGTTCTCTTAATCTCACAATTTTTACACACAAGGACATCTAACACACTAAATGAACGCTTGACATTGCTGGACCACTTATTGTACCGATGTATAACAATGACTAGATACCGCCATTTTGTTCTTCATGCGCAATTAATTTGCAATTCGAATTACCATGCACATTATTGTTTTTTTAGGTTTAAGAACTTCATGGGAAAGTTTCATAGAAATGTTATCAACTGTAAGTTTTGTTTGCCGTTCAAGAAGAAAATAACAACTTTCTTAAAATGTGGTGAAGAATCAAGTCTGTCATTTATTTGAATCTCTTTGGTAGTTTCTTTTCTGCTGTAATGTATCCGTTCATAAATTCGTAGGATTACACATGTGGTCATTGATAATTGCTAAATTCATTGACGAATCATCCCGCTTCATTGCTTAAGTTATTGAAGGGTTGTGGCTTGTTAATGTTTGGGACTAGTTTGTCATGTTGGAAATTTACTGAAAATAAGCCTATGAA
Organism: Eragrostis curvula; assembly: GCA_007726485.1. Taxonomy (NCBI): domain Eukaryota; kingdom Viridiplantae; phylum Streptophyta; class Magnoliopsida; order Poales; family Poaceae; genus Eragrostis; species Eragrostis curvula. The sequence goes on from RWGY01000026.1 coordinate 21,232,494, forward strand.
CTTGGACAGAGAAAAGGATCGCGACTAAGGGAGCCATATCCTGGACAAACGATATCCAGGCATAGGAGTGGAGAATTGCAGCGATCGCGTACTGCTGTTCAACTTACTAACAGGTATTACACATCTCAAGCTTGAAAATATAATAATTTTATATTTCTTTATCTTCCTTGCTTTTTCTCATATATATTTGAACAATATATCGAGAACTGCATTTTTAATAGCCGGTTTCTCCAGCAGGCAGTTTGCATCTCCCAGCACTGATGGCCAGAGCTTTTCGGAGCATAGGTCTACACCGGATGCAGTGTCCAATCCTGACAATATAAGCAGATCTTCATCATTTAGTTCAAAGGCACGATTGAGTTTTGTAGAACAAGTTTTGGATACAAAGCCTTCTGCAGTTCCTCATGAGAATGGTCATGAAAAGTCATCAAATGTTAAGATGCAGAAGCGCAGTGTTTCCCTGTCGCCTGCACTACTTAATGGTACTAGTGTTAAGGAATCGAGTGATAGTTTGAAGCAAACTTCCCTGCCAGATGACATGGTCGCTAGACCACCTTCTGTAAAATGGGATGAGAAGTCTGCAATTATCATGTCTACAAGTTCTGTCTATTGTGACGATGTTGTTATGGATAAAGCTGATGATTCAGAACCTAATCATATTAGCCTTGGGCAGAAAGGAATTGGTCATAGAGAGATAGATACTTTGGTGCAGCAAGAGCCCTCGCTTCAAAAGACGAAACTGTCATTACTGTCGTCAGGCTTAAACCACCACGATGATATTCCAGGTGAAGCAGACAACTACCTGGATGCACTTAATACACTGGAATCAGAGACAGAAACTGAACCTGAAGTTCAAACCAAAAGTCAAGTGATTTCGGCTCCTTCCTTCAATGCCTTAGCTCCTCAAGTGGACACAGTTGATAATATTGTTTCACAGCATCCTGACTCTTCTGTTTCTGAATTTCCTGACACGTGCCAAGATGCTGATCTGACCTGTACTTCTGAAATTCTGGGTTTGTCCAATGCAGATCCTCTTGAGGTTTCACAGGTAGCAGATTCAGATCATACAGCTGCATTTCCCAAAACAGGCTCATCTGACATTAATAATGTCCATGAGAGTGATGGAGAAGGTTCTTATGGAGATCCTTCTGATATTTCAGAGCCAGAATCACAAGTCCATATAGCTGTACCTCCTGATCAGGGATCCCTTGTGTCCGACATAGTATCTGAGAGCAAGGCAGAAGATGGTCCTGGAGATTTCCCTAAGATTTCAGGACCAGGGTTGTCTGCTTGTGCTGTTATTCATTCAATTAAAGAGTCCTCTGGTGCCAACCAAATCGTTGATAGTAACACTGGTGAAGTTACCAATTATATGGGGTCCGGACCTACAAGTTCTGACACGCTGACTGACATGCCCTTCCAGAAAGCATTTTCTGATGCAAGCTCACCTGATGGTACCACTGGTGACTCATATGTTGTTTCTGAAAGTAAAAATACACCTCAGGATGATCCTGGGAGGAACCTTGATAAAGCAAGTGAAGTTTCTGATTTTCAGAGCGAGCCTTTTAATGAGCCATTGGATAATAGATGTGCAACTGTAGACATTCCTACAAATAGCTGTTCTACTTCTGTTGGATCATCCTCTGTTAAACTCTGGACAAATGCTGGACTCTTTGGACTTGAACCATCTAAGCCTCCAGTATTTGGTGCCCAAGATGGTCCAAGGGAGAACTCCCCACCCGATTCTAAAGAGCTGCAACAGGGGCTTTCATCCGACTACGCAGGCTTGCATAGTGCAAATCCTACTGAATCGGCAGTTGTAGATGTATCAAATGGAAACACATCAATTACTACCAGCTTTGTGGGGAAACTTGTTGGCATCCGTCCTGGTTCTGCAAACTCCAATAGTTCAGGAGCTAATCAATTAGCAGCAAGGACACCGGATTCAGTTCATAGTCAAACAGATGGGCACTCAGATTGTTCCTCGTCTTTTGAGCACAATGAACACAAGAATTCGATTGGCAAGCATACTTCAATAAGTGAGCTTTTAGAATCTGAAGAAAATGCTGAAAATGGGGCCGGGACATACTCGAGCACTGATATAGATGGGAGGAATAACATGCATATGGTGTCTGCATCGAGCTTTTCAAGCATTGCTCAAAGATTTCTTGCTAATACACTTCAGAGAAGAGCATCTCCCAAATATAATGATATTGCTACATCAGCAAGGACAAACACTGATGCAAGTGCCAATGATCAATCTACCTTAAATCATGTTGTGGAACGAAGTGAAACAGTATTCAAGGAATCTCAATTTGAGAAGAATGCAGAAAATGGAATGAATGGATTGTCCAAATCTTCAATCTTTTCTAGCCGTCGTTACTCTGAGAAATCTTCCCCACCACTTGAGTATATGAAAATATCTTTTCACCCTATGAGTTCATTTGAAACGTCAAAGATGAATCTGGATTTGTGTGATGGCAGTCTTAATGACAACTCCGATGATATGATGTTACCAACATTTCAGTTACTTTCAGAGGTTTCCGTTCCTCAGCCAGGCAGCGGTTCTGAATCAGAAGATGACACTTTTGGTAGATCTTATAGTTATTCTTCGTATGATGATCTAAGTCCACGTTTATATTCCAACTCTGAGGTGTGGGATCATGAAGATGGAGTTGGACTGGAGGAACATGAGTTGTATGATGATTCAAATCAGTCAGCAGCACCTATATCTAGCTATATGGAATTCGAGCAAATGAACTTATCTGGCATTAAGTCAACTATGTCACTTCCCGAAATTGGGGATCAGGATGCACTAGGAACATTAGAACCTCATACAGTTGAGGAACTTCCAAATTTTGATACTTTGATTCCCAGAAGTGATAATCAAAATGGTGAAATCTCCATACCACATAACCCAGTGAATTTGCCACTGGATGAAGATCAGTTACCACCACCTCCACCTCTTCCCCCCATGCAGTGGAGGATGATGAAGCAAACAACTTCGCTAGAAGAAGAAAAGGGCACTCCAGCTAAAGATATGTTTAGGAAACCATCAAGCCTACCTCATGTTGATACTTCTGCCCAGGAAGAACATCATCCACCGGATGCATCGCCTGATACACAGGGACATGCTAAGGAAGTGGTATGGATTGTTTATTTGCTTCACTTTATTTGAATACTTATGTTGTCTTGGTGATCAAATTATATGAACCTGGTGTGTAGGATGTTCAAAAAATTGATGGGACAAATGGAATTAGTAATCTTCCTGGTGTCGTTGAGATGAAATCAAGTTTGCTCCAGCAGATCAGAGATAAGGTTTGTTCTGCTCTTTCCTTGAATTCAAATATCTATGATTCTCTCCAGTCACAAATGCGTGGTGCTTTGGACCAAGGGCAGTCAGGTTCTTGAAACTTTGACTTTCAGTTACTTTGAAAGCAACAAAAAAAATTTCTCGGGTGCGCAGGAGATTTGCGCATCATTATATTAAGAGGTAGAATAGAAGTCCAAAATGGACGATTTACATTAAGTTTTTGTGACTGGGGGAGTATGTTATGAGCTTGTAACTGATGGTAGGACAAAAAATATAATGGATGTGTACCTTGAATCTGAGGAACTGGGACAACGCTGTCTGACCAACAGCATGTTCAACACATAAAGCCCACACAACACTTAAAAGGCCTATGGCCCATTTTTTGGCAACAACTATAAAATGGCTAAAAGCTCCCATATTGATCAGTTAATTTTTGAAAATAGAAATATCTGTACCAAATTTATTGCATTTGACTGTGCATATATTTTTATTTTTTTAATTTATTTTACACAACGAATTATTGCAGTCAGAGCAGCTGAGGCTGAATGGACATGAAAAATCAAAAGATGTAGGCAGTAACATTAAAAATTTGGATGAAAGGGAGGAGTTGCTTCAGCAAATCAGGAGCAAGGTATCTTGAATATCTGGACTGTTGAACCCTGTAACATTTGATTTCTAGATAACTACTGGAGTCCCTCTCCTTACAAGGTCTAACCAACTGTTTGCATTATGCAGACCTTCAATTTAAGACGTACAAATGCATCTAAGACAGACACGTCATCGCAGTCCACTGCCAATTCCAATGTTGTAGCAATTTTGGAGAAGGCAAACGCAATCCGGCAGGTTGGTATTCTGCTATTTCTCCCATCATGTTATTATTACTTTTTGGCTATTATTCCGTTCCCCCCTGATTATTTCCGCGTTACCAGGCTGTGGCCAGTGAGGATGGATGTGATGATGATAACTGGAGTGATATATGACAACTTAACTGTGGATGCATATTGTGGTCTTTTTTTGTATATTTACAAGATGAAGTGAAGAAATGTGAATAACATCTTTTTCGTCATTGTAATTAGATTTTGCAGGTCTGTTTCAGTTCCTTTATTTAGTCCATAATTAGTGTATGCTGCAGTAGCCGGTAGGTCTCTATGGCTGTGGAAATGTTAGATCACTTCCACATCATGTAAATCTGTTTTATTATTTATTATGATAGTGAGATCAACTGATATAAAATAAGCTTAGTCCTGCTAAGCTATCTTTTCTAGCTGTACTAAAGATCTCTCTCAGCAATGATAATAATGGGGCATATTGTTGGAAAAGGTTATATTTCTGTTTGCTGGCCTCGGCAAAGGCAATACTTTCTGTTTGTTGGGACATGTTTTGATGGTGTGTTTGTTAAAATATTGTCATTAGATCGTAGGTGTAAACGCAAGCAATAGTTGGAGTAGAATTTACCAGATGCTTCTACAAATTGTAAATTTTTGCAAGTTCTGGACACTGAGAATGTTTTGATAATATATCAGTTTAGCCACTTGGCCACCGCGGAGACAGTGATAGTAGCAGACGCGACACGCCGACACCAGAGGTTCCTCTCTCGCTTCTCTTCCGATTTAAAACCCGTGGTGTTTCTGTGTCCCGAGATGACCGATGTGCTTGGCACGTTCAGATCATCGCCGAGCTCCCCGACGACACAGTTTTAGGCGCGTACATCATCTCCATGGCCACCGCGCCGTTTGACGTGCTCACCGTCGAGCTGCTGCAGCTGGTGTGCAGCGTCAAGAGTCGGGCCGCTGTTCGAAAAGCTCGCCGACCTTCAGCAGGGGGCCGTCACCATGGAGCTCCTCTTCTCCATCCACTAGTACAGTACGGAACGGATGGCGGCAAGCAGGAAATCATGATCGGGTACTCGGACTCCGGCAAGGACGGCGGCCGTACGTCGGCGGCATGCCATCTGTACAAAAATGATATGGTTTATAATCAAATCCAGGGTTAAGTGAACCAAATGAAAGGGGTTAAGTAGACTCCAGGCATACATGGAGATAGTTAAGTGAACTTATTCCTAATTTTTAATGAGTCAAAATCCCTGCAAGATTTAGGGTCTTAATTTTTTTGTAAAAAAAGGCATTCAAATAAAAGAGATCCAACATCTCTGTTGAATGTAGTAAAATCCTTCTATATGTGAGATCAAACTTGTCAAAGTACAACCAAATTTCTCGAAAGTTCCAACTCCAAACATGCTTGTGAATAATTACCACTTCACCATTGCTTATGAGCCAAGGTAACCCATATGGATAGATCTAAACTCTGACGTACTTTATCAAAGAACATGATAAGTGAAGAGGAGGAGCTTTTCTCAAAAGAAGGCGAAAACTAGTCAGGCCGCCATATGCATTTCTGCTTTTTCGTGTCGGCTTGGCGCGGCCAAACTCCAAAGAGCGAGGCCAAAATCCAGAGATTTAGAAGCCCACACGGCCCTTCCCCCTCGAAGCCCCGAAGCTGAAGGAAGAAGGCACAACGAGCTAGGACCCTCCGGCCATGTCGCTCTCGTCGGCGCGCCAGCGCCGGGCCACGGCGGCGTCGCCGCTCTCCGACGACGGGTACTCCAAGGACGCCAAGGACCGCAAGCGTACCACCGGCGGCGGCGAGGACGAGGGCATCAAGTGGTTCCTCCCGTTCCTGGCGCTCGGGCTCCTCCGCCACATGAGCGCGTCCTCCAACCTGATCCACGACTGCGACGAGGTCTTCAACTACTGGGAGCCCCTCCACTTCCTCCTCTACCGCTCCGGCTTCCAGACCTGGGAGTACAGGTAGCCTCTTGGACCTCACCGCCTAAACCCTAGCTGTGTAGGACATTTTGCTGCTTGGTATTGTTCAGCGGGTTGGCCTGTTATCTGAGTTGGGGCAGGAGAGGGTTGTAAGGTAGCTTTGACAAGTGATTTGAATTTATTTGTCGGGCTTTTGAAGATCTATGCCGTAATTAGGAATGGTTTGATTTGGGAGTGTTTGTCTGAGTGATTTCAGGTTATACGCGAATGTACTGCCTTAAAGGAACGATATATAGGAGTAAAAAAATCCAGTAATTTTGTACTCGATTATATTTCAAACGTCAAAATAGCAGTCTAGATTTTGTGGGAGAGTGGTGAAGCTCAAGGAAGTGCTCAGCATTGTCTATTGCCAACTTGCTGTTGTTCAACTGATTTCCAGGTTCCCTAGTGATAGTGATGAGGTTTGGGGTGTGCAAGTTTGCAACCTGCTAATGGAAAGAGATATTAAGCTGTGAATATTGGTTTTTGATTCTTGTTCTGGGGCTTGTATGGTGATTTATAGCCATTTTTTTGGGGGGTGGGGGGTGTCTGAAGTTCCATTTAACAAGTGATTTCGAATGGGTCAAGACTCTGGCATGAAAGTATTAATGTCGTTGAGGTCAGTCATAAACAAGCTTGAGGTATGACAATTAATGATAAAGTCATTGGATTTTTGTTTGATGGGTGTTATGTTGTGAATCTCACTGGAATGGGTGATTCACAATAATGTAGAGAGCCAGCGTAACGATTGAAATGTAATTTGGCAACTGTTTGTTTCAGATTTAAGATCCGTCTAAAAAACAGATGCCTAGCATGCCCTCCCCCTTCTGCCTAGCACCTAATAGCTGCCTTCACATTTCCATTTCGCGTTTCGTACCTGTAATACTCCATCTGCATCTGAATGCAATGATTTTTGTAAGGCAATGTTTTGTATGCAAGATTTTCTGCACGACGTATGAGATTGATAAATTCGTGCATTTTCTTTCCTTGCAGTTCTGACTTTGCTCTTAGGTCGTATTTGTACCTTTTCATTCATGCTCTTGTAGCTGGGCCTGCTTCATTGCTCTTTGGTGAGCATAAGGTTTGTATAAGGTTTTACTCATTTTTTTTCTTCACATGCTTGGATTTGCTTAAGGTGTTTCACTAGCCAATTTGTGTCTATCACTAATTATAACCTTTTCTTTTTTTATTATAAAGGTTCGTGTGTTCTACTCAGTGAGACTCTTTCTTGGTCTTATTTCAACTATAACGGAAACTATCCTGGTGGTTGCTCTTTCAAGAAGATATGGAAAGAGGGTTGCTTGTTATGTTCTTGCTATGCTATGCTTAACCAGCGGTTGCTTTTTTGCCAGTACCAGTATGTTTCTCTTCTTAAATGCAATTTTCTATGCTCATATGGAAATTACATTGTAGGTGTGTATTTATTCCATCTAAAGTGATAGCTTATCTCATTTATATATCTGTTCCAGGTTTCCTGCCAAGTTCGTTCTCCATGTATGCTGTAACACTTTCATCTGCACTCTTCCTTCTTGAGAAATATGCTGCAGCAGTCTCAGTTGCAGCTGCTGGAGTAATCCTTGGTTGGCCTTTCTCAATTTTGGTGGTCCTCCCTGTTACTGTTTACTCATTAATTAGAGGACCTTTTAAAAGAGTTTTCCTGTCTGGATTTCTGACTTCAGGGTGCCTTCTCGTAAGTAAAATCCGCCGGATTTCACTATTTTACAGTATATGAAAAAAATTATCTGATCATAACAATTTTATGCTAGGTTCTTTCATTTGTTGCGGATTACTACTGCTATGGCCGAACCACGTTCTCAGTGTTCAATCTTCTGAAATATAATGTTCTTGGTGGTGGTGAAAGTCACCTGTATGGAACAGAGGGGCCTTTATTCTACTTCAGGAATGGATTCAATAATTTCAATTTTGCTTTCATCCTGGCTCTTCTGTTCGTTGGGGTTGTACCATTTGCAAGGAAGAAATATGCTCCTGACCTACTGATAGTTGTCTCCCCCGTCTATATCTGGTTGGCTTTTATGTCTTTGCAGGCACACAAAGAAGAAAGGTAAGCATTGATTGCAATTTGCACTTAATCAATTGAGCATTGGAATAATATAAGAAAAGTCTCCATTTCAGCAGAACAATACTTCTCTGCATGAAGAACGTATAGAGCCAACTAGAATTGCTAATTTATGTTTGCCTATGAACCTTAGCATATAGGCTGCTTTAATGTGGTGTAGCTGGAGAACTTGCATCTATGTGACATCTGATCCTTTTTATTATAGGATATATTATTTTCCTGCATTAACCAGTTCATTTTTGTGAGATGCAAAAGTAAGATGCCAAACTTTGGTGTAACATGAAATTTTCTAAGTACTCCCTCCAGATTTTTTTTCCTTGGCGTTAGGGCAGATTCCATAGTTCAAAATTAAACTACACGAACTGCCCTAACCTAAACAAATAGAGCACGGAGGTAGCATGTGTTTGGCTTGGATATATTTCTGTTGGTGAGTTGCACATTTAAACTTAATTCACACAATTTCTAGTAGGATAGCCTTGAAATCCACTTATATTTTATATAAAAAAAATTGTGGTTGGAAGTTGTAGCTACTAAATTTAAAGTAGATGCCAGATTCTTTATATCTCATCATCATTATTTTGGTCTATGTATGAAAATAGAAACATTGTAATGGGCTATGGAAAATAAAATGAAAACAACTACTTGAAGAATCTTTCTTGGTGTTCTCCTAGTCTCACTTGTTAATGATAAAAATACACGTGCAACATATGGAAACTAACCCACATTCTCTGATCTGTTTGTGCAGATTTCTCTATCCAATTTATCCATTGATATGTGTTGCAGCTGCAGCTGTTATTGATAGCTTTCCTGACTTTTTTCATGACAAATATTCATCCCAACAGTCTATCTTTGAAAAGGTTAGCTTGGACAGTTGAATTGCATTTTCTCCTTTCACCTCATTATCTGGGAATGGGTTATAAAGTTGTTTCATGATGCATGTGGCAGATTGCCAGGGGCTTGCGACCTTTGGTCCTTGGCTTTATTTTGTGTGCGTCCCACAGCCGAACATTTTCCATGTTGAATGGATACGGTGCTCCTCTGCAGATTTATCAGCACCTAGAATATCATGAAGATACTGGGCCTGGTAAGAATCTACCAATGTTTACACCTTTTGCTTTGATTGATTTAGTGCTTGCCTACTATGCTATGAAAGGACACATGCCAGAGAGGTTATTTCCTTGTGTCATTGCTTCTACTGCCTTGCTGCAAAGCTACCAATGAAGAGGCAGACTTGTACTATTTTATCCTCGCAACGCCAGGAGCTGTAATGTAATTGTTTTAGCTCAACTTCTGTACCTGTCTGTTTACAGGGTCTATTCTCTGTGTTGGGAGTGAGTGGCATCGCTATCCGTCATCATTTTTCATACCCTCCTATATCGGTGAAGTTCGGTGGATAGACGATGGCTTCCGTGGGCTGCTTCCATTACCCTTCAATGAGACCCTGGGAGGCACCACTGCTGCTCCATCATACTTCAATAACAAGAATAAGGCCTCAGAAGAGCAATATGTATTTACCTTTCTGATTGAAGTCTTGCAATGCATTTTTCCTCTAAAGAAGCACTGAGAGCAACCCTTGAATGCTTTTGGTTGCAGCTTAAAGACATTGGAGCATGTAGCTTACTGGTGGAGCTTGATCTAAGGCGGCCTTATCCCTCACGTGGAAGTGATCTGTCAACATGGGAGGTAGATTCACACTCTTAATCTCCTTACGGACGCTTAGAATTCCAGTTCAATTTTCACCGTCTAACAAATCTTATCAACTCCAGACATTGGCAGCATTACCGTTCCTAGATAGAGAGCTTTCCCCTCCATTATACCGGTCTTTCTTCATACCGCACCGATGGCAACAAAACAATGTTTTTGGCCTGTACAAGTTGCTGAGGAGGCTGCGTACTGACCAACTGTAATCCAGAGCCTCCTGTTCTGGAGAGGAGAGCTTGCATTTGCTTCGTTGAGCTATATTTTCCTGATCAAATGATCAGCAGATTGTGTTACAAAGATGTTCTGATCTAACTGGGTTTCCTAGTGTGTAATGACCTGATGTGTGTAGACTGATCTTTTCCATCATTCAAGTCTTGTAACCGGAACTAGTCCTTGAGCCTTATGAGGATGAGCGTGTTATAGGACCCATCTGTGCGTCGCGTCTTCTGCGACCTGAAGAATGCTCTGTAGCCACTAGCCCAATTGTCGTGGGTTTGGATTGCTAGTTGAATTTTGGCCAATGAAAGACTACTCTTGAAACCTTATAATTTTCTTTTTTTGGCGAACTTGAAACCTTATGAATTATTACACTAGTTTTTTTGTTGATGATGCGAGGATAACTTGTTTAGTTCATAAATACATCAAACATATTAAAACATCATTAATGAAAGGAGTATTCTCTTTGAGAAATAATCAAAAGGGGTTGTAGGACTGTAGGAGTGGCTTGGGCTGTGTTTTCCTCTGAACTCGATGTTCCGGTGGTCGAACACCGGAGCCGGTGGGCTTCTAGGAATGGCAAGATGGCAATACTGTCGGTGACGGGCGAAGGGAGGGCCGTCGAGTTGGTGCGCACGGCGGTGGCCCACGCGGTGAAGAAGATGATCATGGACTGCCCGTCGGCGACCAGGTGCTGGGTTACGGTGCCGATCGCCAGCCCACCGCACTTGGACCATGTGAGCTGCACCTGGAAGAGCGGCTCGTCATCGCATTCCTGCGCCACAGTAAGTGCATGTTCGCGTGTTATAATTTTTTTTAGTAAAGAGTACAACTCAGACGCTCACAACACACGCATACTCACTTTTATGAACACACGTATGCAAATTCTACTCCTATAAGCATCTTCGAAGACTATACCGGCACATCCTAGATATTGACGAAGTCACCACTGGCGTCTCGCTGTCGACGGGAGCGTCGCTTACCACTGAAAGCACAATGCCTTTAAATTCTAAAAAATTCGCTCCCACGAGGAGTTAAACCCGGACTTGAGGTGCTACTGAGACTCTTATAACCGCTAGGCTACAGGCCCTTTCGCTTGCGTATTATAACTTGATATATCATTGCTTTGAAAACCTGTGGAAAATAGAAATGAAAAAAAAAAATGACTGAAGATCACACCGGCATACATGTGTAGATGAGTACCATAGACATGTACCGTAAGTGAAAGAGCGAGCAAAGAACACTTTCTACTAGCTAGTCACCTTGTTGGCCTTGGGGTACAGCTCGTTGACGTGCTTCGGCCTCGATGACGAGCATCACGGCGTCGTTGAACAATCAATTTGGTGGTGATGGGTTGGTGATAGGTGTTCGTTTCCTTGGTTAAAATTTTAGTTATTTTAAATCTTGTTATTTAAGGGTATTAAATAAAGTCTAATTATAAAATTAATTGTAGAACTTTATACTATTTCACGAGACGAATCTAATAAAAGTAATTAAACTGTGATTAGAAGATAATTACTGTAGCATCATTGTAGTAAAACATAGATTAATTAGGCTCGTTAAATTCGTCTCGTAAATTAGCTCTCATCTGTAAAAAATTTTGTAATTAGACTTTATTTAATACTTCTAAATGGTAAGATTCTCTTTGATGTGATAGAGTTAAAATTTTAGCCAAACAAACGAAGAGGGCACGGACAGAGGGAGTATTCTTTTTGAGAACTAGACGCTGCGGCGCGCCCTTGGCGCGCCCATCTCTCACTATAGATGAGGTTTGAATATTTGACGACAGGCCTGATTCAAGAACGAAAGCAGCAAAAGCACATGCAGTTGTACATGGGTGGGTCTGCTTCATTTCTACCATTCGTTGCCCATAGGCATTGGGCCGTCGAGCTGGATTTGACACGCGATGGTGTATTTTTGCATGACAAGAACCAATATGTCGGCATCGCTGTATGGTTACGCGCCAAGGGCGCGCCTGTCTTGCCCTTTACACGAGGTGTAAATCCTTGAGCATTGGCCGTGAGTTCAAATGTGAAAATATAACGAGCCCATGGGCCTGTTTCTTTGCCATTGTTTGTTAGCCACGGTTGACATTGGGCCATGAAGTCGAAATTGGTATTGGAACGAGGACCCTCGACACGAACATGTATTTCTCGCTCAACCAACGCAGGAAGCAAGAGCCAGGAACGCAAAGCAGGGAAAACCGCTAAAGACAGACCAACACCCCATGCAAAACATAATTGCCCCAAGACCAGCTAACCACCGACACAACAGTAGAGTGAAAGTCGTCAGCCTCTGCATGTTTCAATTGACCAAAAACTATTTGACCAACATAAATGGTGAGTCAGAGTATCATAGTCGTATGGAATGTCAAATACAAGGAAACACAATTTGAATGGAAGAAGCATTTGGACACTACGTTCCATGCGGAGCAAGATACATTGAAAATGGTCCCAGGTGTCGCCGCATGCGTGCGACTACGCGTGTTCACGCTCGAGCATCACTATGGCGAGCATGTGTACTTTGCACAGGCATCCTCATGCAAGCAACTTTTGCAGTGATATTTTGGGCGGCCTTGACGTTGTCGGATGGAGTACAATATTTATTTTTATTCTGGTTGTTTTGGACTATGCTGGAGCTAATTGTGTGCGGCTAAATTGAGCCCTATTCCTTGCTTTGCTTGTATGGTCAGCGATTCTTTTATTTTCTTTCGCCATTGCGAGTAATTGATTGAGTGCGACTAATTAGCGATTCTGGTTGTGTAACCGCACACTCACTCTCTGTAAAAATGCCCTCGAACCAGTGAGCTTAGTAAAGTAGATAGCATTTTGTTACTTGATTACAAGCTCCGTTAGGGAGAGAGAAGAGGTACGGAGAAAGCGTACAAGAATGCCTGGTTGATACATGTGTCCATGGAATTAGTCTCGGTCAAGCGCTAGGGCTTGCATGCAGCGTGCTGGCTTTTGAAGCTCCATTCTGAAATGGAGAAACATGGTGGTAGACTCTGATGCGTCAAACACACCAGCACAAAGTCGGTAAAACAGACAATTTATTGTCAAATTGCTCAATTGTCAATGATATATATGTGACTTCGACAATACATATCACGTCGTTGGATCGTCAAGCCAAGCACCCAAACCAGAACTCTCATAGAAAAAGGACGGCGCGAGGGTTACATATAGTAAACACAAGTGGCCCGATGCATGTCGCATGAAATATCTGCACACCCAGGTCAAAAGCATGCAACCAATAACACGACGCCATGTGTTCATCAAATTGGTCTCAACCTTAAACAACTTCTGAGAAGCGAAAGGTAAAAAAATAGACACGCACGACGAACCTGGATGTGGCCAACCCAGGCACAAAGTCAACAGGAGATGAAGTCAAGGTAGTAGAAGACAAACTGCGCATGGTATGAAGCTGGCCCAACGTCAATGACATTTGACTTTAACATACGGATGGTATGGAGCTGCCCAAATGTCAATGACATTTGACTTTGACATACGGGAAGGGACAATGTCAAATCTCCAGGCAGGTATATTTCTCCAGATACACTATGACATAGAAATATTTGTAGTCATGAGACGGCTAACACAAAAAATTTCAGAACTAAAATGTTCCCTACCTAGCATGTAAACAGGCATTTCAGTGAAGTTCATAGGAAATATACTCTTTTGGTGGTATATACTTAACAAACTGCTTCAGGGGATTATAAACAAATTAACATCAAACATATCACATGGTACCAACAACTTGTGATGACCACGCCAAGACCAATTCAACCAGCTGATTTTCTCTCAAAGTTGTAGCTAGGAGTCAAGGTAGCATGCAGCAAGTATCCATGTATGCTAGACTTTGAGTTTGTTTGATAGCAAGTCAAAGGTAATGTGAACACTATGAAGAGGAACCAAATGTTGATCGGCAGCATTCTTCAGGTCATGCAGTCGGTGGCAAAAGACTTTAGCTAGCTAGCTACCTGCTGCCTACACTACACCACAGCAGACAATTAACAACTCTAGTGAGTCGGTAAAAATAGACTAATAGCGACACACTATAAGTCGGTAAAAGTTTACGATAGACTATAAGTCGGCAATTGTCTATTTAGCGAGTGACTATGTGTCGGTAAAAATTTCACTGAATAGCAACTGAAGATGGGTCGGTAAACCTATCTAACTGCATCCAAAGGTGAGTCGGGAAAAGAGGATGTCAAAATGAGGGATCAAAATGCACAGGTGGTGTTTCTTCCATAGTGCGGGCGTCCTTTCTTCCACCAAGCCACCGCCCGCCTCGTTCTTTTCAATTTCTGGGCCAGTCTCCTCTCAAACGCCGCCGCCCTCCATCGTCCTGCGCCGCCCCTCCCCTCCGGCGCTCATCCGCAGCCAAGAAGTCGCGCGGCGGCCCGGGGAACCCGTGCCTCGGCCAGATCTCCGCCGCCCCCGCCTCCTCCGCCATCACCGCTGCCGCCGTCCATCGTCCCCGCGCCGCTTCTCCCTGCCGGTGCGCATCGGCGGCAAGCGAAGTCGTGCGGCGACCCGGGGAACCCGTGCCTCGGCCGGATCTACGCCGTCCCGGCCTCCTCCGCCATCCCCACCGCCCCGAGCTCGGTGTCCGCCGTCCATGTCGAGGTCGTCTTCCACGAGGCCCTCCGTCTGCCCCCAAACTCGTCCCGGCTGCTCGACGCCGTCTATCCCGGCCTGCTCGCCGCCGGTTCATGTCTTGTGTGGCGTTGCTAGAATTACACTTTTATTTGCTGTGATGGAGCATTGCAGAAACACACATGATGCATTATAGTTTAGTCTGGAATTCTTAAGTTGTTTCTGTTTACAGTAAGACCTGTTTTACCTGTTTACAACGAACTTTCATAATTTCTCATTTTGAGGAGAGTACATCTCGTTGCTGTACAAGTTTCATGTTTCTTCTTTCGCTTCCAGGTCTCCAAAGAACTGATGGAGAGGGGAATTCTGCCTGCATTGCGGTGGCCACATGGATGCACGCTATGTGCTTGTGGAATTGCTGCAGCAGGCGCTGGGTCTTGGGGTCAGCTCTCATAAGGCAAGATGACTTAGCATTCACGTTTTCCTGTACTAGTTGACATTTGTAGTGTTCTTATTTCATTTTCCAGCCAATTAGCAGTTGGAATGGTACAGCTCCATGAGCTGCCTTAGCTCTTCCAGTTACAACTGCCTGCTGCAAGCTTTTTCCTTTTATCACTTAATTCCAGGTACAGCTGACATCAATTGATTCAAAGCATGTGCATATATCTGTCTATCACTTGTTTTTTTTTTTCTTTTATACGTCATATATCTGTAGCTTTAGCGTTAATTTTCCTATTTCCTGTAATTTGTAGAGCCTTCTCCTGCAGATGATAGCGGTGCTAGATGGAGGATCGTCCTCCTGTTGCAATGATTTCCATGTGGAGTTCAGGTTCAGTTCTACTCATTCTTTGTGTCTCTGTCTATTGGATAATGCACTGAACTACTGATGCTTGAAGTAAGCTTTTCTGGGGTTCTTGCTAGTAACATTTTTTTCTCCTTGCAAGTTCTACTATAGTCAATCTTGAAAGCACAAAAGGGGTGAGAGAATTATCAATAAAGGCAGAATTTCGGCTGGCAAGTTGAGGTCCTGTGTTGTGTCTCCTAGAGGAATCATGCAAACATAACCTTCAGATTGTAGTTGTAGCTTCCATAACACTAGATTGAATAGTTTTCCCTTTTATTATCTACTACAATTATGTATGTTCATCACTTGTACGAATCAAAGAATCTTATTATTCAAGGGGAATTTGTATATATATTCTCTGCAGTGGGTTCATTTGATGATTCTATTTCTGAAATGCATTGGTGAATTAGGTTTAAGAAGCAATTTTTTTTAAAGAAAAAATATTGTTGGCGATGGACGGTGGGTCGGTAAATGTATATATAACGTCTAACTATGTGTCGGTAATTCATTGGAAGTAGCAACTGACGGTGGGTCGATAAAAAGTGGTGCGTCGCTAAAAGTTTTACCGACGCCACTTACAACGACTCACCAGGAGAGTCGGTAAATGTCTTTACCGACTTATGGTAAGTCGGTAAAAGCCGTTTTAGCGACTCACCGTCAGTTGCCGATTGTGTGCTGTGGTGTAGTGCTACTTCAACTTTGATGGCTGCATGCATTACTTGCAAACTGCTAGAAGGTTGGACGAAGTGCATGCATGACCATAATATCTCTAATGCATATGCCAAGGTCTATAATATACACACACGTTTATCCATTAAATGTTTTAAAGAGAGAGAAGAGGGTATTTGAACCCATGATTTTTTTATTTTCATCTAAGTAATCATCACACATATGTCTTTACCAATAATCATTTCCTTTTATTTTACGCATGGGACGAGATCTGATATTATAATCTTTTGATCAGTAAATAAATTGTGTTATAATGAACTGTTGCTGCATATTAGTTTCCATTCATCTTGTGAGATTCAAACTACCGGGACATAGAAAACATAAGAAAGAACAAAACAGAGAAATGCTTCCAGTAGAAAGTTTGATTCTAATGCCATTGAACTATAATCATCACCTTAACCAAGCTAGCTAATGAATGACTTTTCTGACGACACCAAGCAGGTATCACTAACTTAAGACTCAGCTGACGCAAGGGAAGGGACTCCTGACAACATGCCTCCCGTTGGAACGCTGGTGACTCTCACCGTGAATGGCCTCCAGTACCGACACGATGCACTCGTCTTCCTGGGTTCCTCCTCGTCGTCGTCGTCACCCTCCGCTTCACGCTCTCCTCCGTCCGAGGTGATGAGGAGCATGCTCCGGATGCGCTCACCGAGCGTGGTGATCTCGGCCGCGCTCCCCGCACGACGTCCGGGATGAGGTCCGGGCGGTCCTCATAGAAAAGCCACGCACACACCACGGGCCGCCCGGCACCGTCGACCGCCGTGTCCATGCCCAGCTCATCGACCTCCGTCGGCAGCAGCTGCGCCGGCCTCGTCGTGTCGTCCTTGACGGTGCTGAGGTCTGCCGCTTCAGCTCTTTCACGTTATCCAGCACCTCGGTCAGCAGTGACGCCTTGTCCATCTGCAATCACCAAGCACATACAGTGGAGTGAATGGATGAGAAATATAATCCGCGTGAATATTTTCACAGGACACATGCATGATGATTAATGTCGCTTAGAGATCACCGAGCACGGCTCCACCCACCAGACGGTCTAGCAGCCGCTGGCATGCTCGATGGGGCGCCGGCACCGCGGTCACGGCTTCGTGTACACCACGACACAATCGGCGCTCGCCGCTTCCGCGTCGAGCAGCCTCCGCGTAGCTCGCCGGCCAGTGCGCGACGCCACCACACCACCAGCAGAAGCCGTGCCCTCACCACCAGACCAGGTTTGCGCCCAAACCAGCAAGCACAAACGACAGTGAATAAAGAAGACAGGTCAACAACAAAGGAGCAAATGCAAGGGATGAGGACGATAGGTGAGGGCTGGAGGGCAATTTATAGAAATTCAGGACGAGTAGTCAACAAGGTTGAGCTCTTCCATCCGGACAAGGTCAAAGAAACACGGCAACCAGTTGAAAAAAAAACCCGACAAGCTGCTGGTTTAAACTTCCTCTCTGATTGGTTGCGGTTGACAAAAGAGGAGCAGTTATCCAGAATCGTTGGATCAAAGAACAAAGAATCAAACGGCGCTAAAATTTTCAGGCGACGTGGCCCGTGCGAGCGGAGGCGAAACCGGTGCTGCTATTCTCGTTTTAGATTAATCAGAAGGGGTTGTACGACTGTAGTGCTGAAGTATGTTGCTGCTGACGAGCGCTGTTTTCGAAAGTTTTCTGCAATTTTACGTACTTCGCTATTAACCGTAGTTGATGGGACAATCTCGAGCGGTTTTCAGCAACGCGCACGGGCAGACAACACAACACGGGGCAAACGCGCACGGCAACCGTCCGTCTCCCGCGCCGCTTTCTTCCAAACCGTCGCGCGACGCCGGCAACACCATCTCAAGACGCAGAAATATATACTTCCCACCTCTTCCATCATCAAGCGCGCAGTCTGGCAACCATGGGTCGCGCGTCCGCCGACCACTCCGTCTCCTGCCGCGACGCCCCAGCCCGCCGCCGGCGACGAGGCTTCCATCTCCGCCGGCGACGCTCACCAACCCCCACTTCCCCTGACGCAACCTCCCAAGAACTCAACCCTTTGTCCTCCGCCGCTTCAGTCTCCCAACAACTGCCCTTCCTCCCCTACCCGGACACAGCCACCGGCTCCAGCGTCGTCGCCGTCGTCGTGCCTCTCCCACGTCTTCCGCGGCGACCCCGGCGAGTGCCCCGACGCCCACCTCGGCCGCTTCGACCGCGCCTGCCGCGCGAACGGCGACGCGACCTCGGCAACCGCCGCCCGCATCTTCCCCGCGTCCCTCGACGCCGACGCCGCGGTGTGGTACGAACTCACAACCGCCGCCGGCGCCGTCGAGGACGACTCGTCATCGTCGCCGCCGCCGTGGGACGCCGTCCGCGCGGCGTTCCTCGACTTCTTCCGCCCGCCGGGCGCCGCGGACCGGGCGCGCGCCGAGATCAGGAGCCTGAGGCAGCGCCCCGGCGAGGCCGTCCGCCGGTACCACCTCCGCATGCAGGGCATCCTCCGGCGGTTCCCGGACCGCGGCGCCGACGACGTCCCCGACGCGTTCCTGAAGGACGCGTTCGTCGGCGGCCTCGACGGCGAGTTCCAGGACTGGGTGGTGGCGCAGCGGCCGGCGACGCTGGACGAGGCCTTGTCGCTGGCCGTGACGTGGGAGCGCGCCGAGAGCGTGCGCGCGGCGCGGCGCGCGGCGAAGCAGGCGTGGCGCGGCGGCGGCGAGGAGTGCGCGTTCTGCGGGGTGGAAGGGCACGAGGAGGCAAAATGCGAGGCGCGGAGCGGGATGAGGGAGCTCTGGCGGAGGAGCAGCAGCAGAGGGAGGCCAGGAGGCGCCGTGGCGGCGAACGAAGACGGGGAGGAGGCGGGAGGCGGGAGCGGGAGCACGACGCTGGCGCGGCTCGGAAGCACGCGCTCGACGCAGTACCGGTGCCGGAAGCACCGGGGCTCCAAGAAGGCTGCTGCGGAAAGCGAGGTTGGCGGTGGCGAAGGGAACGGCCGCGGCCGCGCACAAGTGACTGAACTTACTAACCTTATCAATATCATGGATTTTTAGCTAAGTTGATCATTCAGTGGAACTTAATTGTCACATTCCAATCTCATTAGCACTAGGTTGAATTTCTGCTAGTTATGTGTACCAAATAATGTAATGCCTACTATTTGAGCGTGGAGTGGGTGAGGAGTGCGTGTCCTTGATGTACCCGTAATAGAAGAAGAAGAAGACAAGTAATTGTAATATTTTCAAATTGATTTTTACTTGTTGCTGAAGAATGCCTGTATTTGTTGAGTGTAATGACCATTTCCTTCTCAGCTTGTTTATTGAGTTTGACTATTTAGAGGCATAAGAGTTTACTGTTACCAGATTTTGTAGTTCTCCGCTATTCAGCATAAGAAACTAGTGTCAATTAGGTGGGAGAGGGAGATAGCTTGGTTAACTTCTGAACTTCAGGTTCTCCAGATTCAGTGCTATGCTATATTGGAAAGACGAGTCCAGGCTGTGGGAATATCACTGCACGCAAGCCTTGTTGCCTGCACACTTGTACATACAAGCCAATTGTTCAGGGTATAAGCCTAGTGAAGACCATGCTGGCTTCGATCGGGCCCTTCTTCCTAAAAACAATCATGATCTGGACATCTGGTGTATAGCTCTGATCAATCTTTAGAATTTATGTTACAACTAGGAGGTGCAGAGTTGCATTCTGATTACAATGTTGTACTCCTACATCACTTGCATGCATCCAAGAGGTAAGATTCAACAATCCACCGCTAGCCACAACTAGATAGGACGAGCAAAATCAAAATCTGTCAACATTGCAGCAATGGTCAAGCCCACCGCATACCACAATGCTGCAGCTTATGAGCACAACCAGCATCCTTGACGACATCTTAGGGACCAAGATAAAAGACTTTGGAATGCATACATTGGTGCAAAGGAATTATGAATAACAGGACAATCAGGTTGTGGACACTGTAAATAACAACGATGAATCACAAGTAAGATGTTAAGTATCTATTAGTTTCGTAGTATGAACACTAAATTGAGAAACGGAAAAGCCACAGAAATTCTTCGGTGGCTGATTGTCAAATGTCTGCTTCATCACGAAGAATGGAACACGAGAAACAAATGCCGAGTAAGAAATTCCCTCCAACAGCTTTGTAATAAAATTGCTCTTCTGTTTGTAAGAATGTAAGACGTGCATCCTGATGAACTGGATCGCGGAAGCCTTTAGTGATGGTCATGTCTTCCCGTGAACAATCCAGTTCGGTTTACGCATAGTCAGTTAGACACCACTCGATTTACACGTGGCTTCACCGGGGTCTTAGAAGGGCTCACCCTGAACATCCCACAAAGTACACCAGCATTAGCAAATATCAAATATACAAAGCTTTTGGATCTCAGATACATAAATGGACAGAAATGTGAGAACGGGTCATGCCTGACAGGAAGAGTTCCTAGAATCATCCCGCTGCAATTCAGAGCCATAATGGCACCCTCAGCCTGTGATTGACAGAGTTACCAGTTACAATCGAAAACTTAATCTAAAGCAAGTACTCCGATATGAAAGGATACGTTTTTTTTATTATTATCATACAAAAATCTGCCTAGCTGCTCCAAGATTGGTCAAGTTACTTTTTTAAAAAAAATGAAAGGACCAAATAAAATGTATGAGCATGATCGTGTTTCAGACCAATATACAAGTAACAGAAGCAAGGAGCACCACGGATGATTAACTAATTGTCACTAGTCACTGTATTGAAAGTATCAATGTATCACAGGACCCTTCATTCACATGCTATGAACTGAGCCTAACTCAGTTGGTTAAAGGATGTGGATGTACACCCTTATTATCCAAGTTCAAGTCACTCTTCGACATGAATTCGGGTGCCTATTTCTTCTTAATTAAAAGCCACCTAGCTCCTCTTAGGTTCAGGTTTTTTTCCCCCCTTCATTCAAATGTTATAAAAAATCTTGAAACTACGCCCAGTTTACTTGTACTAAACATAAAATGGATTCTGAACGACATGCAGCATGATAATGTTAGCAGAACTGTTGGGATAACAGGAGCCAACTAGTGACGGTGTTGCATTTTTTGCGTCATGTGTATGTAAAATGGAGCTCGATTCAGAAGATGCAAAATAGACACACTAAACTAGTTAATTGTGCAATCCAAAGAAAAATCAGTTCTTACATGGACAAACTCAACAAAAGCGATCCTTGTGGAATGTACATTATCACCTAGAAGTCTCAATCGAGAAACCTGCAAAGGAAACCCGTTTTAGTGGGCAAAACTGATAAAACCCACTTTAGAAGGCAAAATATACAACAATTGATCGATATAAAATGGTGCGGTTGGTTTGATGGAGTTGGCCCTAGGAACTCCAGCACTCACCTCACCACAGAGTTCCTCAAAGAAATTCTTCACATCTAATTGAGTAACCTGCATGACAAGAGGCAAACAAATGTTACCAGCATCCTAATTTGATAGCATTAGCTTCAGAAACTTGCAGCCCTAGATCAAGGACCACAAAATATGAAGTATCAATGAAAAACAGATGAGTGAAAGACAATGAACTTGAGGAATTCGAAAAAGAGATTGGTACCATTTTATCTATATTTGTACAAGTAAACAGTTCGTATAACCATTTCCTTCTCATCCTCCGTCTATATCATAAAACAAGCAAATACCAGTGTTAGCATATTAAGGAATAGTAGAATACATAGTGGTGGCAAGGCATGAAACAACAAGTGTCAGGCTGATTACCCTGGGAAGATACTTTGGATTCACAGGTAAAATAGCTGTCTTTGAGGGCAAAACTCTAACAGGGTAGAAACCAAAAATTGTGCCATCAAGGCTAAGCGCAGCCCTTGCGCTATCTGTACAATAAATGGACTTAAAATTCATCAAACCGTTGACTGATAACAGAAAATGCATTTGATTAGCTGGTGAAAGTGTAATACCCTCATCTGCGAACTCAATGAATGCAAACCTAAGAACTGAGTGGGGATCACCGCAAATTCTGCAATCAACAATCTAAGAGAGAGAACATGAGTTATGCTTCACATATCTGAAAATCCTCAGCTCATAATTTCAGTTGCAACTTTTTCTAATCTTTCATTTCCCACATGAGTATCCTTACAGTTAAAATAACTTACTTGCCCACAGTTGACAAAGATATCAGCAAGTCTCTCCTCTGTCACCTAACAGATGGTCAACATCATTAGATCTAACAACAACTATGATACTATATAATATATACAAATGGTACTAAGGCAATCATCAACTACTCACAGTATGGTCAATTTCTGAGACATAAACAGTTCGCCGAATGCTGTCCTCTCTTTCTGCACGCCTCCCCCTATCATTTATTCTCCTCCTTCCTTGGGTGAGGTATCCGTTCCTCCTCTGAAGAACAAAAAACATTCCTTACATCAAACCTCTGAAAGCGATCTTCCCATCCAATATTAGCCCTTACAGAACAGTTAATCATCAAGTAAATCCTATGAAATAAAATAAACAATACGGCACCTTGCAAATCACATTAAAAGAAATCAGAAACCATGTCGATGTGACCACAAGTTTAGTCTCAAATGTTTCTGTATGAATATATAAATCAAAATGGCTAAATACGGTTCAATTTGGATACTGAACAGATATTCCAACTTTATAAGATTTCCCTATATTGTAAGCATAATTGAGGAATAGTAAAGGGACAAAGGACTATTATTCCATAACAGCAAATATGCTCTAAATAACTCACATACCTACTATGTCTGACAGGGTCAGAAACAAGCATACATAGGCGAAGATATAGAAAATATCCGACAAAAATGTGATTTCCACAAAAACAAAAAATGGATCAGTAAGATTTGAAGCCGAAAATTTCGAAGATTTATTAAATGAACCAATTTTTCCACCGGTGTGACAAGCACCATCCAATCAATCACACATACGAACTGAGCATCATAAATAAAAAAATGCACAGACAGTGCATCATCAGTCCCAGTAGAGTATCCCATGAAGATCAAGACTTTTACATCGAAAGGAGGGCAAACCTTTAGCCAAAGGACGCCAACCACCGCACTACGGGAACCACCAACCGATAACGCAATTCAACACAAAAGATAAGAACGATTTCAATCTCCACGGAATAACTGAGGGGAGAAGCGATCCAATTTTAGACGAAAATACATCCGCAGGACCGATCCAAACCTCACACGAGAAAACAATACAGAGAGTTGCAGAATTATACCCTGCGCTGCTGGTTCTCAATGTAGAAAGCGGCATCCGGGGAGGAGTCCTTGATCCCCCCATTCCCGCCTCCGATCGTGTAGTAGTCGAACACCGGCGCGTCCGCCGACAGCGCCTTCTTGGACAGCGACGAAACAGCCGCCGCCGCCGCGGCAGAGGAGGGGACGAACTCCTTGGCGGCAGGGTTCAGCTTTGACAGCAGGTCCACCAGCTTCTGCACGCCCGCCTGGTACTCCACCTCCTTGGCCGCCACAGAAGCCGATCCCTCCGCCACCGCCGCCATCCTGGGAGACGAAACTGGACGGCGGCCGATCTTAGTCAAATCGCGGCCGGATTGGTGGGCGCAACACAAACGGACTGGATTCTACTGGCGCGAGGCCATCCTGCGGCTCCGGGCAACAGAAAGAAGAATGATGCGGGCAGCAGTGGCGCGACGCGCGAAGCTCGTGCACTTGGCAATGGCGTCGGTGGGGTGAGCGAGCGAGCGAGCCGCGGGCGGACGGGTTTTACTAGTGCGCTCCGGTTTACAAGGTTTTGGCCATTTCCAGGGGTGGGAAATACGCGCAAGAACGGGGAACGGAAACGGAGGCGTGATGAGGGGCACCACCCGCGTGGACGTTGTCTATGCACCGGGAGGCGTGAAGCACGTGTATTGTGACTGACATAGCACGGGACCATGAGTCCATGACCCGACCCCTGAAGATGGCGAACAGTTGAAAGCAGAAGCAGGGGATGGAGACCACTACGGTCTCGTCAAATACGGGGATTCAAGGCTTACGTACTCTGTTGAAATGCGTAATTTTTCTTCAGATAGTATAGTATGTTTCTCGTGTTGAACGTTGCACAGTGGAAAATGGGAGACGATGACAAGAGAATAGACATGGAGTGTCTGTTCCTAACCAATGGGTTCTGAACTGAGATGAGGCTTGTAAAGATGAGATTACGTTAGTGTTTTAATTTCCTGTATTAACTGGGCCCATGACGTTGCAAAGGGAGGCATATATTTATTAGCTCATCAAAACATACCACAATTTTGCAGCAAAGCATGAAAGGTTAGATATAGGTCTAGTCTGAGGTGTACGCACAGACAACCATGCCCAGGATAAATAAAGAGCAAATTCCTTATTTGATCCTAAAAAAGTTCGCGGTTCCTTTCTTGGCCTAATCTGAAAAAAAGTTTCCTTTATGACCCAAAACGCAACTTTCGTTCCCTTTTTGGCCCTTCCGTCAATTTTGAGGGTTAACGGTGTTAAATGGAGGCTGAAATGACCATTTTGCCCCTGAATTGAATAAAAATATAAAAATTATTTTCAAAATTATTTAGTTGTTCTGAAATTCCAGAAAAACATAATTTCGAAATTATTTAATTGTTCTGGAACCAGAAAAACATAATTTCGAAAATGGTTTTTTTTGTAATTTCAGAACAATTAAATAATTTCGAAAATAAATTTTACATTTTTATTCAATTCAGGGGCAAAATGGTCATTTCAACCCCTATTTAACACCGTTAACACTCAAAATTGACGGAAGGGCAAAAAGAGAACGAAAGTTGCGTTTTGGGTCATAGAGGGAACTTTTTTTCAGATTGGGCCAAAAAAAGAACCGCGAACTTTTTTAGGGCCAAATAAGAAATTTGCTCATAATAAAAGAATAGCAAGATGCCATTGAAAACACGACCTGCTCTGTCTAGTCTGAAGTTTACGCATGACCAATCAAGTACTTTTTTTTTCGCTCGAGAAATCGACCATATAACTTACACCCAAGAGGACAAGAACTCATGTAGCAACTTTTAGACTCGAGATAAAGTTTATTCTGTTAAACAAAGTTTGAGGACCAAAGAAGAAAGTCTAAGCATTCGTGGAATCATGGTGGAATGAGTCACGGCAGTTGTGGCGCTCTCCAACTGAATCTTTCCTGAGGGAGGAATCACATTCAAAAATCCACTGGCCTTGAACTGGAAAAAATAAGCTATAAATAAACATATTTTCTTGCGTGCATAATTTATGGATGAAATTTTTATGATCAGGGACGTTCCAGAGAGACAGTTTTCAATGAGGATATGCATGTTATTTTTAGCCCAAGAAGCTCCAGAAACAGAGATGACAGGGGCAATACGGGTTCAATTCAAAGTTGTACGGAAGGTTGATCGAGTCTCTAGCCTTAGTACCACTTACGCTTGGTTCGGCACCATGATAATTGATAACCTCTAGAAGAACTTTCATTTAGGTACACCTTTTGGATTAAGTTGAAATCTTCTTATCGTTAGTTTGATGACAATGTCAGCACATAACTTTGTGTGCATAAGTTTCAAACTTCGATGAGATAGATTAGACGGGCACCTCTCTCCTTTATTAAGTTCGTTATTAAAACAATATTCGAACTAGTTTATGCGAAACAACGAGAAGCTGAGGGTGGAGCATGTGCACTTGTTTATGAGAAAACAAGGGGGCAAATGCACGGACGGCGAAGCTGCTGCCTGCTGGAATCTGAAATTCGGGACTGTAAAAAACAATGTCCCGTCTTGGACGGAATAGGACTGATTCTCTGGCATTTCTCCCCCGTTCTGTTTTGCTTCCGTGAGGAGCAAATTGACAGCGAATTCGGCCCTACGTAACAATTCTCGTCTCTGATCAACTGACCAAACGATTGGGACGAAATAGTGCCATAATCAACTGCCTGATCAGACAACGCTAATTTATAGAGTATTTAAAAAGGGAGTTAAAGAATACCATTTGTGATAGCTCCAAGTGCCAACACCGAGGAATCCAAGGCAGATGAGGAGGCCTGTGATGGTTTGTGCAGCATTTTGCTCCGCAATTTGCGCCAAAATTTACCATGAACAATATTCGATCAGATTATGCAAGAGCGTGCAAGACTTCCTTCCTCCCTTTTGATTTAACAGCTGTGTACGCGTGAAATGAGACGACATTCTACCGGTACAAGGAAAAGGAAATAAGGAAGACTTAAAGAAGGCACCAGCTTTGAGTATGAATCCTCTAATCTCGGTAGCTTGTGTCACAAAACAGCATGCGAGCGCCCTAGATGAGGGGAAAGAGAGCCATCGTAGAGACTTCCATTTCCGAGCTAACGAATGCAAGTTGGAGAAGGAAGCACAGCCTGTACTTGCTTTGTAAGAATTGATTTGCCCCAGGAACTGAACATGTTTAGTCCAAACCTATGTCAACGCTTGTACCGCTGTACTGTTTGCGTTGCATTATGGAACATGTGACTCGGATGCAGGCCTGAAGATAGTACAGATACTAGTGAAGATATTTGTTTGGAGAACGATATACTCTAATGATAAACCACTCGAGAGCCGTATGAATGTTAGTCCTACTCCAACGGCAGAACCGATCTTGTGTTGATGCTTTTGTATCGTGCTGTAACTGCTGTTAGTGGACCTGGTTATTCTAAAACTACAATTGTGGAAGAACAGTATTACTGTTGCCAACTGCTTTGTTTTGCAAGCAGCTGGCGGCTAAAAGGTCATGATTAAGCAACATGCATGGCCAGTTGACCAGCCAAACGAATCTAAAGGCATGTAATAGATTAAAGACAAGCATCACTTTACTTTCTAGCCAAGGAGTTTGCCGCTTTAGTGTGGCGATCAAAGCAACGGCTTATGTACTTTGCTCATGGACGAATAAATTCCATCAAACATGATCATTAATCGGTATGGAACAATCTGGGACAAAAAGCGTGGCAAGAAACAAAAGGGATCTAAACCATGCTCTACAACCCACAATATATGCGAGGATGGTTGAAAATGCCAAGAACAGAATCATGCACGACTCAAAAACGCAGGAAGGGTAGAAAATTGACAAAATGAAGGCAAATTTACACCATTGGCAGTACTATTGAACATTGTTCATTGAACAGATCATCACTTCATCAGTCTTTATACATGAAGCTCCATGTTTCATCTTTACAAACTTTAGCACAAACATGAAGTGTTCTGGCCGCCAATGTCACTACCATCCTTCATTTGCCATCTAGATTAGTGCATGAAGCTTCATGTTTGATCTTTACAAGCTTGAGCACAAACACAAAGCGTTCTAGGCGCCAATGTCACTACCATCCACCATTTGCATCTAGGTTAGAAGGTATGCATGGTACTCTTACATGTCTGTTGTTAGAGGCTGGAAATCAGACCTCGCCCTGGTGCTAGAACAGGGTGTATCCCCTGGGGTATGAAATGTCGACCTGTGGACAATTCATTCCAGAGTCTGCATTTCCATGAGTCCAGCCATGACCATGACTTGGCATAGGCGGCTGTTGGAGCAATGTGCCTGCCACACTAGTTGCCATGCCTGATGCGGTGCCTTGGCGAAATGCATCGTATCCCCCAGTGGACATGTAGCTACTGGTAGATCCATCCAAATATGAAGGCTGCTGATATGATGTGCAACTTACTGAAGGAGGCGCCCATTGCAAGAACCCACTAGGATAAGGTGATACCTGAGCGTGATTTGACAAACCAGAGTAGGTTCCTGGAAACTGTGCACGTCTCCAGATAGTATCAGTTGAACTGAGTGGTGAAGAGATGCTCACATTTTTATCTTGTGTGACATCTCCATCATCCAGGCAATGAGACACCATGCTAATGATGTGTGGTTCATCTGTGATGCCACAAGAATCTTGCACCAGGGCATCTGTTGTGGAGCACAGTTCAGAGTGAGTCGAGGAGCACAATGATACAAATTTGCCTGAATCAGAAGAATGCTGAAGCTTCTCAAATCCAGGAGGGCAGCTAACTTGTTTCTTTCTTCCTTTTCCATCTGGTGCCGCCAAATCAGTGGATGATACTACACTGACTGGTTTTGATAATGGAATGCCATCCGAAGACTGATTAGCTGGCCTAGTTATTTCCCTGTTGAACAAGCAGTGAGGCGCTCCCTGTGCTGAATTTTGACATTTACTATCAGTGGAAGGTGCCTGACTATTAAGAATGTTACGGCCAAGACTTGCTTTTGCTAGACCTGTATTAGAAGTATTAGAAACAGGTGCATTTTGTTGATTTCCCAGCTGCAACTGATTTTGTGATGCCAACTTTCCATTTGAACCTGAAAGGTAGCATGGCCTAGCTGATGTTTGAGATTTCACATCGGACGTAGAAACATTACTGAGCATAGGTTTGCCACTCATAGTATGCACTGCAGTTGAACTGTTTGACACAGTGTTCTTCAAAAGCTGCTTCTGGTTTCCAAGAGCTAGCTTTGCACTGATATCTGAGCTTTCATTCTTTTTCTCTTCTTGAGCATGAGATTCAACACTTTTTGAAGCCAATAGATGCGATGATTGCTCTGGTTTCTGGGAAACTATATTCACATTCTGACTTCTTGGAATTGTAATGCTGTCACTCTGCTCATTTTTTGTGAAAGTAGGTTTTGTGGAAGTTGAAGTACCATTACCAATTTGTGCTGTTGCTTTAGACCAAGTATCAGTAGAAGCCGTCTGCCTGGAAAGTACAGTAAAACGACGACCTGATCCACCTTGCCCTTGTGAAACTACACTAACATACTGTGGCTTTTGTAGAGAAATGTCAGATGTTCCATTTTCTGCAGAGGTCATTTGTTTGGAATTTGAAGTGCCATTTCCTGACTGTGCAGATGCTTTATTATTATTAGATGTCAACTGTTCATTGATGTTCCCCTTTTGACTGCCAGATGAAAGACATAAATCCCTGCAACACAAACAATAAGGACGGTCAAAAGGACTGGATGTTTCTTTCCTTAAAAAAAGGGACTCTAAGGTTAGTATATACATCAGGATTAGCTCCTAGCGAACAAAGATTTTACCGTGAAATGGCTGGCAGTAAATCAGGATTCTTGGCAGCACCACTTGGAAGTAATCTGTCACCACTGCTGCAAAACTTTCCATAGAAGAACCCACAGTTAGTACAAATATCGGCAACAATAATACATAAAAACTAAGTCTCTAACACAACCAAATTCCTTCCGCACTAGCAATCTAGCATAACCAAAAAACGAATTTATTTAACGAAATGATCAAACAAAATTTAACTCTTACATCTTTTGAGGTTTCACTACAAACTGTAGCTCTTGAATTGCAGTGTCCTGGAGGGGGTAAAGTGCTTCCTGAACGATGTTGGATACCCTTCATATCCATTCCCATCAATTGCTGAAGCCTGAACTCCAGAAATAAACAAAGGACGTTCAAATAAACATGAGGGTGATTTTGGTAACGCAATTTATATGTGAACCTAAGGTTCCAGTGGCAGAGTTAGACCCAAAAAGTAGGAGCAGTCGTATGTATTAAGACTGTTGCTTCTCCATGAATGCATAAATAGAGAGAAAAATTAGAAAGTCGATTTGAGGCTGATTTGCATGCATATGGTAGAAATTTGCATGAAGGAAGCAAGGGCCTAGCTGGCCCTCTCCTGGATCCATCAGTGACTACATCGAATGTTTGCACTGTAATATCCTCCTTCAATAGTAGGCTCAGTAATTACACTACATGGCAGAATTGACAGACTTCGGTGCATGGACATGCTAACAGCAGCATCAGGAACCGTCAAGTCTACACAAATCTACTGAGTCTGATTTAACAGACAGTTTTCTGTTTGCTCAGCTGGTAATCCAAGAGGTATGGAAGTAAGGAAGTTTAAAATTGCGAAGAAACATAATGTACATATCTTCAGCTAGTTTTGTTAACCCTAGCAACCTAACAAGCATAAAACAGATCATGCAAGACCCCAGGGTTAATATTGAAAAACTAGGGACTTCTCTTCTATTTGATTTACTTTAGTTTGAGCTAGGGCCCTCTAAAATCACCACTGTGGTGCTTCACCCGAGCTCTAATGTCTTCTGCTTTTAGGAGCCCCTACGAGATGTAAGGGTTCAACTGTGTCATGTGTCCTATCATCTTTTAGTTTGCATATATCAAAGTGTGCATTGGCATGTGTGGTTATAAAACAATGCATGTTAACAATACCAAACTTCAGAAGCCTAACAGATGTTGGTCGTTCCATTTTATTCATGCAGAGCATTTACTATTTCAGCCATAAAAACTGGTCCGATAAAAAAACCACTAGTACTTTAGCTCTTAATTAGTGTACCCAATCAAACCATCGTATTAACGAGTATGTAATAAAACGGCAGTATCAATATGTACCTTGAACAAAACACTGAAACATCGTCCCTGCTACAAATATCTTCTGGTGCTGCTTTATAGTGCACATATGAACAGTTTTGCTTAAAGCAAGGCTGGGTCAAAACATAGCCAATTATCAGAAAAAGAAGCCAGCATTTGCAGGTTAGAGAAGTTAAGGCTAGGAATAATACATACTCTATTGCTTAGCCATATATGGCAATATCTTGTAACACCAAAGGTTGCTCTACATGATCAGCATATAGAAAGTAAGTCAGAGCATAGATGTATTTCTTTAAGTAGACAGCAGCAAATTTGAAGACAGCTTACTTTAAAGTTCTACCATCTAAGATGTAACCATTAATCGCCTGTATGCATCGGGCAGCCTCCTCTTCCTTTGAGAATGTAACATATCTGAAAAGGAATCCAGGCAAATAATTACTCAGAAACATCTTAACTCAAAATATAATACAAATAATTACGGTTGCTAAGAGCAAAGTGTTGCTCTAGAGAAAATTTGTCTGATCAGCACTAAGTTTCCTGGTGCAGGATCACATTCAATTTCACAGAGAAAAGTGGTCTTTCCATGACGCCATAAAGTGGAAGGGCATGCAAGCAAATTTCAATATATCAAGACCCTCTTTTGGAAAATCAATGCGTTTTGCCCGCAGATATGCTAAAGAATACTTTACAATTAGTAGTGGTTCCTATTAGACCAGGTTCCCTTCTAGAGGACCATATTTCAGGTTTGAAGTTCTACATCCACATGACTTACACACGGCCAGAGTCAGGAATCTGTTGATTCGCTCCAACATTATCGATAACAATACTTTCTATTTTTCCATATTGTCCAAGAAAATTCTTCTGTTTAAGCACCTGCATAAATAGCATACAGTTAGCATTATCCTGTATACATCCAAATGTCTTCCATAACTCTTACAATGCAAAAACACTACCCTCGGACTGGCCAACTCAGAAGGCATCCCGACAATATAAACAAGCTTCCGCTGAATCACACGAACATTGTTTGGATCTTTTGGTTCTTCTGCCACTGCAGACTGAATGTTTGACGATTTTGGCTTATGAGACTTGTTTTGTTCCTTTTGCAAGTTCAATTTATCAGCACAAAGTCCCTTCAAACTGGCATATAAGGAAACAAGTGAAGATATAACTCGGGTCAAGCAATATTATTGCGATTTAGTTAAAAAAGATTCATAAAGTATCATTCTTCTGAAATGAAAATGGATGTATCCCGAAGATATGGATCTTTTTGAGACATAACATTGCCTTTTTGGAGAAAAATTGCATACATTTTGCTGCTAACGCTTGTCCCCATGATCCTATCCTTGTTATAGACAGAACGACATCCAGGGCACCTCCCGCCAGATTCGTCCTTATGATTCATTTCCATTATATGATGCCAACACCATAAACATATCTGCATGTTCCAAGAAAAGGATGTCATTTTACTATAACCATGACCTACTAAAAAGGTACAAATAAAATATAAAATCCTAAAGGCACGACATAGAAAGCATTTATTATACTTCATCTGACTCTCCTGTTAGATAAACTAGGAATGAAAGAACTTTGCAATGAAGATCCATGCTTATATGCTTACAGTTGAATTCAGAAATACACCACATTTTTATTATTTAATTAAAACGAGCAAGATTGACCTCCAGAAGCCTTTCGTTCTTTTTTTTTTTCAAAAAATAAAGTTCACTGATCATAAGAAAGACATGTACTTGTTACCCATTTATTTAGCATGTGATAAATCAAACTAAAACAACATCCAATAGAATGTATTTTCAGGATTACCAGGAACTCCTAGTAAGCAGGATATGACAAATAAATCTAAATAAAAATAAAAACCAAAGGGAAAATGAGAACTAAATTTTATGCACACCAAAATTTACTCAAGCTATCGGTTTTCACCTCATATCCACATTTACAAGGCTTCAGTTCCTTATCTGTCAAATCCATCTCCTCCAAGCAAAGTGGACATTTCTCTCTACTAGTTGGGGCACTCATGGTGGCTCCACTCAGTACTTAAAGCTGCAGGATAACTGAAAAAGGAAGAGCACTCTTACTATAAAATAACTAAATATAAAATCTATAGTATCAGCCGATAATTAACTAAAATTTGGCATCAGAAAGATGAACGAGCGAGACTATTAGGTTAGACAAATGCAGTCATACCCATCAGTCATATCCACAAAGAACAAATGTTGGTTTATTGACATAATAATGCATAGCCTGCTTCAAGAGGCATCCTCAGCATTCTTTCAGCTGAGCAAAAGGCATTGTGACCAGAGAACATATATATGAAACAAATTTATAACCGTACAATGATATACGCCTGAAAGCCTCAGGAGTTTGAGAGACAACATTCTCAAATAGAAAGACGACACTAAAGTGTGAACTAGGGTGAATAACCATGTGAGGAACCCCCAATAACAGTACCATTGTGCAAAATCTGACCAAAGAATATGTCAACTTTATGGAGACTAATTAGAAAAGCCCAGCATAACTTAGACCACCTAGGAGAGTTGTCATTTTCCATTCATAACAGAATCAAAACACCCGATAAGTTTCATAGCACGTTAGCACACTCATACATGGAAGACAGAAAGCCCAAACTAGCTCTGAGAAGCTTGCAAAATACTAGTTGTGTGGCTAGTTACTTCTTAAACAGATCATTTCGTTTAAGAACTTTGCACCATCGGTAAACAGCACTGAGAAAATGCACGCTATATCTTCCCAACAATTCAGGGGTCCACTCACAAATCTGCAAGTTGAAGAGGTGCATGCAGCAAAAGCACACCTAAAATGGAACTCTAGGAAACTAATGTTCCCTTAATCGCATGATAAGAGTTTAATAGCCCAAAATCAAGCTAATCTAGATTAACCCAGTTTTCATTATCCCGCCTAAAATCACTAGGGCAAATAGGACAGAGACATCGTGATCAATAAATTCACACCCACCAAAATTCCACCGAACTGAATCGAATTTTTCCTTCTAGGTGTCGATTCGGGTAAATCAAAACAATGCTGATTTACTTCAGAGGCGACTAAATCCACAATACTTCTTCAACAAAACCGACTTCCGTAGCAGCCCCAAATAACCAAACAACTTAACTAAAAAACAAGTGAAACATCCACATTTCACCGTGATCAAACCCCATAAATGATCGCGCCCAGCAGCCGCTTCCACCAGTAAAGCGGCACCCAAAACTACCAAAAAACCCACAAAAATTTCGCACCCCCAAAAAAAGGCAACCGCCACAACAAGCCCTAGAGCTATCCACCACTGCGCCCGGCTCCAAACAACAATCCCGCCGCTACAACCGACCACAAAACCGAAAACCCTCGCTCGAATGGCCCCCCAAAAACGGCCACATTGCGATGATCGGAAGCCCTAGAGCGAGGCGGGTGGGGAATCGCGATCGGAAGTTGGGAGCGGATAGAGAACTCACGCCGGTGGAGAGGATGGGATCGGGGAGGCCCTCCCCCTCGGGATTAGGGTTTCACGCTCCCTTCTCCTCCCCTCAGATACTCTTCCCCGCCGCTTCCCCCCTTCGCAGCCGTCGCCTAAAACCCGAGGAGCTTTCGCGACCTGCTCTTTTTGTTTTTTATTACTCGGGGTCTCAAAATCTTTTGAGTCCAAAGGGAAGAGAAGGGTGGTCTTTAATAATTGGCACCATGACTGGCCGCCGGACCCGCCCCCACCGCGATACGTGGCCCTCCCATTCTCACACCGACACGTAGGACCAGATGATACATGGGGTCTTGTGGCGGTGACTTGGGCTGGACGAGAACGGCGTGAAAGCATTGCCCGTCAGGTCTTTTCTTGTTCTCTGACGAGGCCGTGTACTTTTGGGCGATGCTCATTTCCTCATGCCATCCTCGCGCGGTCGTGGGCCCTCTGCCACCCAAGGACCACATGTCAGTCGAGGAACCTCCCGTACAGGCGTGGCCACAGGGATGGCTTGTCGTTTCCGAGGGCGCATCCGTAAATCCGCGCGAGAGAGACCCACACGCAAGCGTTTGCGTTATCCACTGCAGTGTGGGGCTAGATATTTGCGTGCCCCACCTGTTAATGAGACGTAAAGGGAAGCGGATAGTGAGCTGGCTTCCATTGAAGGCAGGAGATATCGTGTGGTGGTGGGGAGTTGGGGAAAGTGACTCCTGTTCCGGTCGCAGCCGCTGCGGCACCGTGGGACGTGGCCCCCGGCCGGGTTCGAACTTGGACTTATTCAACGGGTTGATGGATACGGGCCCAGGAACCGGAGCGCAGAAGCAGGTTCATGGGAGAAATTTGCAGTTGTTGCAGTCTTGCAGGGAGCCAGGGAGCACGGACCATCTCTAAGATACAGATTGTGCAAAGGACCATTGTCCTTATTTTGAGGGTTTTTTTGGGCGGCCTCGGACTTTCTCCTAACAAAAACGGCTCGCGGTGACTCGGATAAGTTTTTTTCTTTTCTTGCGGTGACCCGGAGAAGTTTCAATTCATTTCGTGAACGGTATGCTACAGTTACAAAGATCCCAATAAACCGGAGCCGTTTTGGAAGGAGAAACATTTTCGAGAAAAAGCATCGCTAAACGTGTCGTCTTCACTTTCGTCATGCAGTTTGATTATATTTTCATCTTCAGAAATGACCAAATAAGCCTCAAGGGTCGTCTCATGCCATATGAATACATTCATCCACTATAGTCTTCCCTCCTTTTCTATCGGACTTCAAGTCATCAAACGCGATAGAAAGCGAACACCATAGCCCAAGCCCAACGTCGCTTGTTGACAACACGGCCGAGACCTATGGCACGGACATCTCGAGAAGGAGAGGACTTTGTTTGTCTTTCTTGAAATCTTTTGAGCTTTTCTTAGATTGTCGAGGTTGTTTCACTCAACAGCGACATAGGTTGGTAAACGACGAGATGTTGTTGGTTGCGTGTGCGTTGTTGTTTCTCATGTTATGTTTGTTGGCGTAGTGTGATGTTGTCGGTGGCGAAGCCAGAATCAGGCCATAAGGTTTTTTTGGGAGGGGTCTGACTTTCTCCTAACAAAAACGGCTCGCGGAGATCCGGATAAGTTTTTTATTTTTTGCGATGATCCGGAGAAGTTTTCAAATCATTTTGAGAACGGTTTGCTACAGTTACAAAGGCCCCAAAAAACCGGAGTCATTTTGGAAGGAGAAATCTTATCATGAAAACCCATCACTAAACATGCCGTCCTCACTTTCGTCATGCGGTTTGATTAGATCTTCATCTTCAGAAAGACCAAATAAGCCTCTTGGGTTCTGTTCTCCCACTCTAGTCCCCCCTCCTTTTCTATCAGACTTTCTATACGGCAAGGATGTCTTGAGAAGGAGAGGACTTTGCTTGTATTTCTTGAAATCCTTTTGAGCTTTTCTTGAACTGTCGAGGTTGTTTCACTCGGCAACATGCTGTCAGTTGTGTGGACGTTGTTGCTTCTCATGTTATGTGTCGTGACGTAGTGTGATCTTGTTAGTGGTGGAGCCAGGATCAAGCCATATTGTGGACCAAAAATTAATGCAACAAGCTTGTTGGGCTTGATCTCATGGTGGGTCGCATCCCACTTGTCCACCCAGCTAGACTCGGCATTGGTATCTCAACGTTTGCTTCCTATCTTATTATGCCATTTACATGCTTGGGCTTGCTTCTGTTATATACGCATTTTTCGTGTATGCGGCACTTATGTGTTACTCTAGTGGCAGAGTGAACTTGAGAGGGGCCTGACCCAAAGCTCTAACTTTTGTCATTAGTGTTTATATAAGAGTAGTTACTAAAGTCAAATCGCTGATAGTTTCAATTTTTGAATGCGTATAATGCTAAAATTAAACTATACAAGTAGCCAAAAAAATTATTAACGCTTGTGATTGAACAATTTTTCATCAACCTAAATGCATTGAAAGGCCCTTCTGAAAATAAACTTGGGTCCATTTCGTGGGACTGGTTAAGGAATGGGCCCCCGGCTCGTTACGCCGGCTCGGTCGCTGCCGGCGTTTCCCCTTCCACTTGCACGTACGCGCGTGCATGCCGCGCGGTCATCCCACGTACGCGAGTATACTGGCTGGCATGGCATGCCTGACCCTGAACCGTGTGCGTGAATGGAACGGGGCGCCGCTGTTTCCGTAGACCGTGAACACTCTCGCTAGCCACGTAAGTTCGAACGGGGCCGGCCATGGGGGAAACGAACGGCTCGCATCCAAATCGACTCCTTTGAGTTTGAGAGCAACGTAGTTTGGCCGGGCGGCGCACGGCCACGGCCACGGCGAACCCTCTTTGTAGTTGTACGTTTTGCATCTCTATTTGTTGCTTTGAAATTCAGGAGACAAGGCCAAATGCTGCGAGATGAAACCTACAGAGCATTGTTCTCTCTTAAAAAGAAAAAAGAAAAGAAAAAAAAGAACATTGTTCTCTGGTGATGGTGCCCTTGGTTGAAACCTGCTGGACAGAGGATGCTTAAGCTACTTGGACGCGACCCTCAAAAAAAAAAAAAAAAAAAAAAACTACTTGGACGCGCTTACATACATGCATCCTGGAATTTGTGCATCACTTGGAAGTAGGGAATAGATAATTAGCAAGTAATTTACTGTGTCAGAAATCACAAATTATGATCAGCGAGAAAAAGGGATCGGCGAAGCAAAGGTAGTAGAGCGCGCCCACTGAACAACAGTTTTCATTAAAATGGAAAGCTCACTGGCAATGACATAATCAGAGATCGATACAGCACAAACTGAACCTGTGAATTCTGTGAACAAGTGCAACATCTGCGCTATATCACATCAATAATTTCGATTCTCCATTAAAATGGAAGTTCTGTTTCCTCCGTCAGAAATAGTACATTGCTTGCACGGCCACTGAATCAGAGTATCATCAACATCAATATCTGCTGAGTCAGAGTGCAAACTCTGCGCTCTATCACACCAACATCTAGCAAGGAAAATTTTGACCTTTAAACATGCTGTCTGCTCTATGATGGCATGTCTTCTAGAGTTCTAGTATTGGATTTTTTTTTTCTGAATTTGAACACGAAGAAATTGTCTGTACTTACCAATGCTTACGAGACTAAGTCCATACTGCTTACCTAGCTAGAAAACCAAGCAAGACGAATAAGTGTGGGTACCGTAGCAGCGCGAAGAGATCAGCCACTGAATGCGGGAGGCATACAGGTCTGCGTATTGCTTCTCCAGCGCTAGCTAGGGCTGATGCTACCGGCGATCGATCTTGATCTTTCGGCGAACAACAACGAATGAGGCCATAGTTACCGAACCTAGGTAAAAAGTTTTTTTTTAAAAAAGTTTAAGACTATTGTGGTAGATGGATTGATCGTCGAAATAGTGGAAATTGAACCTAGTGATAGTATGTGATACCTACCATTTTGCAACGCATATGCGACTCTTCGACGATTGAACCTAATTTGGGAGTTTAAGAACCCTGTTATCATCACACAGCGCACAGCTATATTTTGAGCAAACGAGGACGACAAAGACATGCGCAGTCGGACGAGATGATATTTTCAGGGAAACAGATCAACAAAACAAAAATCAATCATGATAGGCACACTTGCAGTAGCAGAGCACTGCGAAGAAAATACATAATTACTAGATGATAGACAACTCTAATCAAACCAGAACAACACAAGCTCGCTCAGGGCTGATTAACTAATTTGCCCCGGCTGATCCAGGATCCTGGTCGTCTTCATCATGTTCGAGCCTTCGAGGACTCGAGGTACATGACGAATTCCTCGATCTGCGGACCAACAAGAACTTAATCTATATATCCTTCTTCTCGTAATCGTGGAGGATCTTGAGGCAGTCCTCCATCTCCGGCATGAGGCCGGCCGGCGGCGGGTACTTCCTGGCGACTCTGGCGATGCGCTTCTCCAACTCAGTGTCCGGGTCGTACTTGTGCAGTATCCCGGCGCGGCGGTACTCGTCCTCCACCTCCACCTCCGTCATGTCGTTGTACTGCTCCACGACCTTCATCGCCGCATCGAGAAACGTCCGCGCCGCCCTCTTCTCGTCCGGCGTAAACTTCTTCTTCTTCTTTAGGCCAACGCTGCTGCTGACAGTGCCAAGGTTCGGGTTCGCCTCTGTCTCCCCGTGGTGCGTGGCGTCACCGGCGGCGGTCTGCGCTGCGGGGATCTTGGACCTCGCTTCGTTCTACGGCTTTACGAACTGATTTCGTGAATGCAAGTAAGGGTGTGTTTGTTGCACCTGTTTAGACCCCTCTAAAATTTAACTCTAAAGAGAATCTTATTATTTATAAGTATTAAATAAAGTCTAATAACAAAATCTTTTTACAGATGGGTATATCTTTACGAGACGAATCTAATAAGCCTAATTAATCTATGTTTTGCTACCGTGATGCTACAGTAAATATCGTCTAATCACGGCTTAACTACCCTCGTTAAATTCGTCTCGCGATTTAGAGGGGGGTTCTGCAGTTAGTTTTGTAATTAAATTTTATTTAAGACAAGATTCTTTTTGTTTAAACCTCTCTAAATTTTAGACTCTAAAACGCCGAACACGCCCTAAGGCGCTGTTTATCGCAGGATTTCGTTGGTTTGTTTGTGTGCGACGCCTCGACGTGGCGGTCCATATTTATAGGGCCGGACAAGGCTCGTGATTGTCCGACTCCGACGCGAACTGGTGCCTCCCGACTCGGGCCTGGGTACCGCTGTGATTTGCGTGAATCGCACGCGGTGACTGCCGTTGGTGGTGGCCCAATCAGTGTACAGCGGAGTTGCGATTTCACTCTGTAGTGAACTAGGGCGCAGCACATTGACGGAGGCTCGCACACGTGCTTTCTGAGCAAACGACGATGGAAAAACAAAGGCATGAAGTTCGACGAGGACAAGGGAGCACAGTGACAACGTGACAAATAAAGACTGCGACGATAATACCATAACATTCACATACATGATCGGAGGAACGCCCTCCTGGAGGTGATATTACAGGTTCACTATACTGAAATTTCTGAATACAGTGCCACATGAATCAGCCGAAGCCTAGACGTGTGCTAATTTAAGTAGTATCACGACTTCACGAGTCTGATGCCACGGGAGCCTCGTCCGCTTCGTCTTCCTCGAGGTACTTGAGGTATTCGTCGAGGTGTGGAGCGACAGACTTGGGCGGAGGGCAGGCCCGGGCACAGCTCGAGCGTAGCGCTTCTGCCACTCCTTGTCCGGGTCGTACCTGTGCAGCTTCCCGGCCCTGCGGTACTCCTCCACCACGTCCTCCTCCGACATGGCATGGCATGGTACCGCAACGCTTCCGCGTACGCCGCCTCGGCAAACCTCAGGGCCGCCGCCCTCTCCTCCGGCGTCATCTTCCGGCGGGTGCCAAAGATGGGGATGGCCTCCTTCCCCACCGTCTGGGCTTGGCCGGCTGAAGTCTTCGTACTCGCGCCGTCTTTCTTCTCCATGGATTCCCTTCACTTCTGCTTTGATCTGATTTGCCAACGGATTCACTGCTAACAGAGACTCCCTAGTTCTCCCAACTCGCAACGCGAACGCCGTGTGTCGTTGTTGGTGTGTACTCAGTGTGCCTCCGGTGAATATTTATGCACGCCACTCGTGACCGCCAGCTTTTGTAGTCCGGCTCGGAAGTCGGAAACTCTGCCCCGAGTCGATCGGACTCGAGCGTGGATGCCACGCAGTGACGTGCCAGCCCAGCCAGCGGTGGCCCACTTCTGTTTTTCCTTTTGAAGCAAGGCGGTCCACTTCTTTACGAGAGGGTCGGTTAGAGCGAGTACAATTGTTGAGACAAGCAGTTGTCTTATAGACAAGCAAATAGACAAATTATATAACTCACTTGTCTCAACATTACTACTAGGCCCACCTGCAGTCCCACTACCATCCCATGCGACCGTCGCTGCAGTTTGCGACAAGGCAGGCTTCTCTCTCCAACTTTTGCCTGCAAAATCTGACAAACTCTGATCTTGCTTGGCTATTCGACACCTATTGGGCCTGCTCTTAGACTGACTCCGACAGCGGAGGAGCCCTATAACCTATACAAGGTGCCAACAGTATCAAACAAACAACACCTAAAAACATTGATCTCCAACAGAAGACCTACTACCTTCTTCTTCCTCCTCCCTCTCGCCAACGGAGCAGTCGCCGCACACGGCTCCGTGCCAACGCCACCACCGTCTCCTCCCAATCTGCAACGCCTGCTGCTCCGGTTGCCATTTCTTTGACGCAATCCCTCGAACACCTGCTGCGCTCCCCCTAATCTTGCATCAGTGAAAGCAAAATTGCTCCCCAAATCGAGCTCTCTGCTCCCTCACAACGACTCCCAGTCAATCAAGAGCACAAACACAAATCTTTTGAAGAAATAAAGAGCACAAACACAAGAGAAATTCCCAAACCAATTCGTTGTTCAGAGATACAGAAGTGGAATCAGAAAAGGACAGCAGAGATGGACGAGTTGCAACAAAGGGCAGCGACGTCCAGCCGCCTCCGGCTTCCTCGCTCCGCGTCGCGTCATGGCGCTCGTCCAGCCGCCTCCGGCCTCCTCGCTCCCCGTCGCGCCATGGCGCCATGGGAGGAGAGGAGACAGCGGGACGGCCCCTGCGCCACCGCCCCTCCGCGGCCAGGTGCGCTGCCGGCGTTCGAGGAGGCCCTCTCCTATGGCGAGGCCTCCGATAGTCCACCCCCGGAAGCCGCCCGCTCCTTTGCGATTCGAGGAAGAATTTCATGGGAGGCCGGCAGACGCGGCAGGGAGGAGGAGGGTTATTTCACGATTTGCCATGAGTTAAGGTTGGATTCCACGATTTACCATCTCTAAGTCTTGAATCTACAATTTGCCATCATTTAGTCTTGATGTCTGTTGATTTGGTATTTTTTCCTTTACTATTTGGATTAGATTTTTTACCGGACTAATTTACCCTTCTCTTCTTTCCTCTTCTCACCGTTCCCACCTGAACACAGAACACATCACATCATCTTCCCGTTCCGCTCGAACAGCACCCAAGCAAACCTAACCCTAGCGAGCCGACTCGGGCTGGACGAGGCGAGCGGACGGGCCTGCGGCGGGGCGGGCTGTACGCGCGGACGGCGAGCGGGGGTCGCGCGCGGCGGGCGCGGCTCGCGAGCGGCGCGGCGCGCGGACGGCGCGGCACGTACGCGGCGGGCGCGGCTCGCGAGCGACGCGGCGCGCGGACGGCGAGCGGGGGTCGCGCGCGGCTGGCGCGGCTCGCGAGCGACGCGGCGCGCGGAGTAGCGTGCGCGGCGGGCGAGGCAGGCTTGTGTGCAGTCGGCAGCAGCCATGGATGGTGAAGTGGAAGACAACGCCGGGTGAGCCCTGTTTTTCCAATGCAGAAATTGCCTTATTTCAAGTGTAGATGTTACCTTGTCTCAATCTAACTAGTAAATTCGCCCTGTGTCAATAGGAACGAGTGTGAGATGCAATTCAAAATTAGCATCACGATCCCGGGTTATAAAGCTGTTCTTGATGATGGCAGTAGAATTGATTTGGAGTCTAAGGATCACATTTGGGATGTGAATGTAGGCAGTGGCTACTCAATGATGAAATTTTTGAATGATTTAGCAAGCAAAGCTATTTGGGGCAGTTGTCAGGAGCCGGTTTGCTGGTTTTGGAACATTGAAAAGCAGGGATTATGTAAAGTTGTCACAGATGCAGAT
This sequence comes from Eragrostis curvula, assembly GCA_007726485.1. Classification (NCBI taxonomy): domain Eukaryota; kingdom Viridiplantae; phylum Streptophyta; class Magnoliopsida; order Poales; family Poaceae; genus Eragrostis; species Eragrostis curvula. The sequence continues at coordinate 21,274,762 of RWGY01000026.1, forward strand.
TTGAATTGTGCATTTGAAATGTATTGGTCCAGCAAGATTGTCACTATGGTTGTTGAGTTCGAAATCAAACCTGGATATCAAAGTAGCATTAGATTGGAACAAAAGTTGGAGATAGCAAGAATGGTGAAAGATTGGGCCCAAGCTGCTGCTGACGATGATGCAAGTGAGACGGAAAGTTCAGATTCTGAAAAGGATACACATGATGATAATGTCGACCCTGTTTTGAAGGATGATGTTGATATATTCATGGATGATGACCAGGTATTTGTGTCTCTAGGGCTGCGAGCTGAGGAAGTATTAGTTAGAAACAACATCAATGACAAAGGTGGGGCTGAACAAAATCGGGCAGATACCATTGATGCTGAAATTCTAGTTGATGATCGGGCAGATGTTGAGCCAACCATTGTAATTGATAAGGAAAATCCAAAGATCAAGGTACATCAGTGTTTCCCTTGTATGGATGATTTCCACGCCGCACTCAGACAACATGCAGTGAAAGAGCAGTTTGAGGTGCATAAGATCAAGACCGATAAGAAGAGATATAGGGCTGAATGTAAAGCTGCAGGTTGTAAGTGGAGGATTGTGGCAAATAAGTTGAATGGGCAGCCAACAGTGCAAATTACAATGATTCCAAATGAGCATGATTGTATTTCTACTTCTAAAGTCAAAAGCTCCATGGCAACTAAAAATTGGGTTGCAGAGAGGGTTGTTGGTTGGCTGAGGAAGAAACCATCTCTTGGTGCAGCTGAGTTGCAAGATAGATTGCTAGATAAGTACAATGTTGAGGTCGGCTATGGGACAGTGTGGAATGGAATGCAGATTGCACATGATGCAATATTTGGTACTTGGGAAGACAGCTTTAAGGTTTTCTTCAATTTCAAGGCTGAACTCCTCCAACGGTGTCCTGGTTCAATTTGTGAAATTTCAACCAAGGTAATTGATGGGCAAGTCTACTTTGACAAGGTTTTCATGGCTATGAAACCATGCATCGACGGTTTCAAGAATGGATGTAGGCCTTATCTTGGTATTGATTCAACGGCACTTAATGGGAAGTATCGTGGGCAGTTGGCATCAGCTATAGCTCTAGATGGACACAATTGGATGTATCCGGTTGCGTGGGCTGTCTTTGAGAAGGAATCTAGTGAAAGTTGGACCTGGTTCATGAAATGCTTAAAGGAGGCAATTGGACATCCACCAAATTTAGCTATTTCAACAGATGCATGTAAAGGTTTGGATGCAGCTGTCAAGGCGAAATTCCCAGGCATTGAACATAGGGAATGCATGAGACACCTTTGGACAAATTTCAAGAAGAAGTTTCGTAGAGATGTCTTCGATCATCACATGTGGCCGGCAGCAAGGTCTTACAAGGCTGAAAAGTTTGCATACCATTATGGAAAAGTTCTTGCTGCCAGCCCGGAAGTTATAAAGTTCATGAAGCAACATCATAATCATTTGTGGAGCAGATCACAGTTCTCAAATGAGGTCAAATGTGATTACGTGAACAACAACCTTGCTGAAAGTTTCAACAATTGGGTTAAGAAGATAAAGGACTTAACATTAGTTGAGTTGATGGATAGATTGCGGCAAATGACAATGGAATTGTGGGAAAAGAGGAGAAAGATTGGGGACAAACTTCATGGGACTATCCTAGATTCAGTACTCAAGCAACTCAAAGCTAAAACAAGAGAAACTTCTCACATGAAGGTTTGCAAAGGACCAGATAGTGCTGAAGTATTCGGCAACCATAAGGACTTGACACCATGGAGGGAAATTGTTGATTTGGCCCTTCGTACTTGTACTTGTGGGGAGTGGCAAATGACGGGAAAGCCTTGTCTTCATGCTTTGGCTACTATTCAAAGTGAGAGAAATCTTCAGATTGACTCTTTTGTCCATGAGTACTACTCTATGGAGAGATTTAGAGCTGCATATAGTGGTAAAATTCCACATATGACGGATAAGACACAATGGCCACAAGCGGATGTTGGCTTTGTGCTGCTGCCACCTCCATTAAAAAGAGGTCCTGGAAGACAAAGGAAAAACAGATTCAAAGCCAGCCATGAACAAGGTGCAAAAAGACAACAAAAATGCAAGAAATGTGGTGAATTTGGCCACCGAGAGGAGTGCTGTCCACAAAACAGTCCTAATAAGAGGTAATGCAAGTGTGTACATTGTTTCAAATGCATAGCTATGTAATGGATTTGGGACTAACAAAAGCTTTCTTGCAGGAAGAGAGCCAAGCAGCCAAAAAGACCGGTGATAATACCAGCTGAAACCATCTCCCCAGGTTCAATCACTCGAAGGATGATCGATTTGACACAACAAGAAGAAGATGTAGTGCCATCTTCTACTACCCATGCTAAACGTCTTTTGGTGCTCTCTCAAGAAGGGCAAGGCACAACTTAGATGTATTTTGTGCGTTCCAATGATCTTTTGTCTATGTCAATTGAATTACTAAATGTATGACCAAACTATGTATGGTCATGTATGATTGATATGGTTTAGGAGCATGTATGGTCGAACTATCTACTTGGCTGAACACTAATGTATGGTCAGATTTGGAAGCATGAATGCTTACTGCATTCAATGACTTCACTAATCATATTAGCTTATTGGCTTCAGTTTGTGATTTTTGGATTTTTTTTATTTTTCAATGTTATTTTCAGCTAGGGGTAGAAAGGTCATTTCTATGTCAGATTTTGGTGTCAATATGCATGATAGTGGGCTGTGGACTAAATGATGGCAAATTGTGGATTCAAGGCTTAGAGATGGTAAATCGTGGAATCCAACCTTAACTCATGGCAAATCGTGAAATAACCCGGAGGAAGAAGGTCGCGCCCGGGAGAGGCTCGATATGTGGGGTGCGGGGCGAGTTACTCCCAAAATGAGTATACTACTTGGGTCATCTGTTGGAGAAGAGTTTTTCAGGTTTTATCACCTATTTTGAGTATGATGTGTGAAATAGGGTAGCTGTTGGAGTCAGTCTTAGCGCGTGTGCACACGCTGCTATGCGCCCCGAGTCTGATTCGTGTAGTTGTGTCTCGCCGTGCATGGCAGTGGCACGAAGAGATGTTCCAGACTCCCAGCGCGACGCAGAGGTCCCGTTGGGTTATCCTATCCTTCGATAAAGTGCGAAGAATCTTTTTTTTTTTGCGAGGGATAAAGTGTGAAGAAGCAACGCTGCTCACCAATGGAGGGTAGCCGTGGCTGGGCCGCTGCCCTCTCAGGTCACGCGCCGAAAGCTGCGCGGCGCCGCGGTAGTGCTACTAGTCTACTAGTACGCGACAGGTAGCCCATGCCTAAGCACAGAATCGGCACGGATGCTGCTGCACGGAAATTCGTCATTCGCGAGAGAGGGTGGCTCAGCTTCAATTTTGTGATGGTTGCTGCAAGCATGCAAAGCATGGATCAGTGACCATTGCATAAGCTTGCAGTACGTCAAGTGGAGAATGAGGATGAGACAAGTTCCCAACGAGAATGAGGCCAAGCAGGCTTTGCTTCGCTCGTGATTAAAATTTTGGACCAAACAATTCATAAGTGATGGACCGAAGTCTTTTTGGGTGCTTATTTCGAAAAATTAGAAAGATAATGTTTATTACTCAGTTTGATAGTTGTACTATTTCTATTTGTCCTTGAACAATTTAATAGCAGACTCACTTGCCTCATGGACAGTGATCCGTTGCCGTAACGTGTGGTCACTGACACGTGAGCCTGGTCTCACAGGTCAGTGACCACTGCACAAGCTTAGAGTACATCAGTGGATACTCGTCCTTGCCTCATTTGGAGCGCATGTATCTGACTTGGGCTATGTGTATGACTCATGAGCCATACCCCACCCCAGAGTTTGTATCGTTCCTTGTCTCCGGCGATCTGCCTAGAACACGTAATTAAGGGAAGGTCTTTCCGATTAAAAAAAAAATGGTGATGCGCGAGGATTGCAAGCTCCGCGAGGAGTTCTTGATCACTAGACAGGATGACGGTACTGAGCTCCACCCTCAATGCACTAAATACATTTTAACATGTGATTATTTTCATCCAATTTTTGTAACTTGCATGAATTTATTGTATCCTTTTATTACCGCTTAGGGAAATAGAGATGTTGTACCCTTTAAATCGTTTACAAAACAGAGTAAAAGGAAAAAAAAAAGTAGCAACAGCAATATGCTGGTTCTTCAACTAAACCCTCCTTTCCAGTTTCCCACCGTAACAAGCAGATCAACCAGGGACCAAATTGCAGGAAACCACAGGGCTCTCCTGGCAACAATCCTTCCTCTCCGCTCTATATCCTGCGGTGGCTGGCTTCTGTTATCTTTATAAATAGAGGCCCCACCTTTTCGGACATCACAACGAGACCCTCGCATAATTCCTCTCCACACCTTCGTGCTCACAGAATTCGCAATCCAGCCCTCGCCCCACCCCGTCCCGTTACGCCTTTCCCGCCACGATGGCCTCCGGTTCAGGGAAGGACCAAGACGCCACCCAAGACCCGGTCTATGGACCGTTCGAGGAGTCCACCGCCGCCGCCGCGCAGGCGGTTCCGCCTCCCCCTGCTCCGCCCGCCGAGAACCTCCATGAGCGACCTGGTGAGGGAGGAGGGAGCCTCTCCCCAGACACCGCGGCGGCGGAGGAGGCAGCGGCAGCGGCCGACAGAAAGGGCGAGAAGGTCGCGACTACTTCCCCTTCCTCGCCTTCTTCCCCGTCAAGGTACGCGGGCAGCATCGCCCGGCCCGCCGCTCCCTTCGACTCCATCTCTGCGGGCGAGGACTCGAGCTTCGCCTTGGCGGTGGACAGCTGCAGGGAGGGGACGGTCTCATGGAAGGAGCCGTTGGTGGGAGAGATCGGGGCGGTGCCGAAGGTGGTGAGGCCGATCGATCTGAAGAACGTCTTCGACACCTTGCTGCAAGATCAGAAGGCGATCAAGGATCCGGAGCGGCCATTGGCCGCGGCGGAGGAGCAAAAGAAGGGGCAGGTACGGTTTCTTGTGCGTTCTTGGGTGATTCTTAAATTGCTTGTGGTTTGGGCGTCTGAATCCTGTAATCTTGTGGATGATTGGTGTGATGAGCCAAGAAATCTGTTTGGCGTTCTTGGGTTGAGAGCCAATTCGGTATCTTGGAGAATCCGAATCGAGGTTTTGGGATCCTTCAGCGATTCTTGGTTTCGGTTTGTGCAGAATCCATTTGGTAGATAAGTAGTAGATTAGTTTCTTGGAACATCGCGTTCTTGGAAACTTATTGCTGGAAATTTTTGTTCTTGAAAGACTTGAATTTCTTGGGTTAAGTCGCGTTTGGTGTGTCTATATCGTTCAAGGTTTAACTCCTTGGCGTTTCTTTGTTTATTACGATTACTAGTGCTCGAATCTTTTTTCCTGTGCCCCCGCCGTTATATCTGTTCTGCTGCCTACTGTAGTTCGGCTTGGATTGTGCGGGTGTTCTGTATTGCTGAAGAACTTTGATCTAAGTTCTGGGATTATTGGCGAATTTTATTATTTCGGGAATGTTTAGACAGTTTGGACAGGGGAACCTGTTACTGGTGCACAGGTCTTGTACTCTTGTTATTTCCCTGAATCCTGCAGTTTCATGTTGGAAACTTTTGTTCTTGGGTGTAGTTAGCTAAGCCCAGGTTGGTTTCCTAAACATATTGATTTGTGGACGTCCAAACATATTAAGAAACATTCCATTTCTGCAAATCAGTATGTTTTACTTATAACCTGTTAATGCAATACTTACCAGCGTGATCATTTCAAAGTTGTATATCTGCGATGTGATATTAAGACTGCATTGCATCTACATAGAAACTTGCTCCTCTATTAGAGTTTGTGAACATTTTGGTTCCTGTTCTGATGCCGTTTAGCTCATATTTATTTTTCTTGGGGGACCTGGTCTGGTTCTTAGGTGGTTGAAATCATTGGTTCAAGAAATTAATGATATATTGTGTTTTGGTTAGGAAGGATCACCTTTTTAAGGAGCTGGTCCTGCTAGGCATTTTTAATGTACTTGCTGCAGCGTAAAATTGGCTTTGTTTGCTGAAGTTGGATAAATTGGCCAATTTCTTGGTCTATCTATGAAAAATAGTTGATTCCATTAACAATCTGTTTTCTGTAACCACAGCCTGCTGGGACTAGTTTTCTGGTCAATGTGAGGTTGCCCGTACAGCGTACAGAGCGTAGGGAACCTCCACCAGCAAAGGTGTGTGTATATCATACATGTGAGGATTTGGCATCTATGTTTGTTATAAATGTTCTGCTCATCATCATAATGTATTGCAGGTTAATTTCAAGGACAAGAAACTTTCCTGTAGTCCTCCTGAGGGTCGTCCTAATGGTCCAAAAGTGGACGTGGTAAGCATTGCATTTTGAATTTGTATTTTAATGGCATGTGTATGCTGTGCCATAAAACATATCGATTTGTATCTTAGCAGGTGAATGCTAAACCAGACGATTATTACAAGACGGGCCTGTCTCTGGTGGAGGGAACTATAGCTACACTGAAAGGAAAGGTTGCTGGGATCTTGAGTGACTCAAACGTTAGCTCATCTGATATCAGGAGGATGGCAAGGAAGATCGGCAGAAGAGAAAAACACCTGAAATCAGTCAAGGAAGTCTTAACATTGATGTAAGTAATTTGCATTTCCTGTTTTTTTTTTCCATATCCGGTTTTGTAAGTAACCTGCAATTCCTGGTTTTGCATATCCAGAAACAATTTTTTTAAGTACTTGTGCAACAGTTTTAGGCTTGCAAAAAGGAAGAAAAAATAATTAGAGGAGTTGACAGTAGTCTTCACGTGATTTTTATTTATTTTTACAATTTCGAAAAGTTTTGGACTGTGCGTGATTGCCTTGAATGATATCACATTCAATTTTATCTCATGAGGCCTTTAGACGGTAATGTCACAAGATACATAATTTATGGCTGTTGCCCTTGCTTTTGGTGATGGCCAATGGGTTAACATATACACACAGTTACTGGTTTACTGCTCTTGGTTCTCTCGGTTCTGTTGGCCTGTGGGTTCTCTTGGTACTGATGACTAACTTAGACTGGTAAACAGAGGTTTCATACTTGATATAATAAGTAAGTTGAGGAAAGAAGTCTGAGATACATGAAGCTTATTATATGTTCATTGGCTTACAATTGTAGATGTATTATAATTTATAACTTGAATGCTTTGTTACAGTGAAAGAGGTGAGTTGGAGGCTGCCCAGGCGGCGGAAGGACTGGCGGTGGAAGGGCTGGCAGCTGCAGGGGAAGCGCAATGCCAGGCGGCGGAAGCTCAAGACCTGGCAGCTGCCGGAGAAGCGCAAGGCCTGCCGGCGGAAGGCCCGGCAGCTGCTGATGAAGCGCAAGGACTGGCGGCGGAAGGCCCGGCAGCTGCTGATGAAGCGCAAGGATTGGCGGCTGCTGGGTAAGCGCAAGGACTGGCTTCCGGGGATGCTCGAGTATCTGGATGCTGAATCTACAAAATCATTTGGCGAGACCTTGTTCCACAATTCATTCGGATAACCTTTTTTTGCTTATCCTTCAATGATGATACTTGGTCAAACAAACCCTCTGTACATTGTTAACGACCGCTGGGATTTGGAGATGATGTATAACACTCTGTTATGCAATTACTTTGTAGTATAAAACATGCACAAAGTTTGAGTAAACCTTTTTTCTTTTGGGGTTGTATTCCATCCTTTTCCTGCCAGTGGGCTCAATTTCCCACTGTTTAAGTCATGCCCTTTTCTTTTGGGGTTTTGTATTTCATCTTTTCGCCCGGGACGTTGCATCATTAGTTCAAGTGGGGTGCAGAGATTGGTTGTCGTGGTAAACGTAAATCCGTCGGTCCCCTCTGGCGGCTGGGATTCCATCTATTCCCGTGTCGTCTCAAGTCTGTAGTAACTGTGCAGCTGCCGCCGCACTGTGGTGACCTTTCCTGCCGCCTGCCTCTACTTACGCTGCAGGCGGAAACAGCATCCTCCGTCCCATTTGCAGGTCAAGCAGAATGCCAACGTGACCAGTTGACAGTTGATTTTCGTCGTGTAATCCTATCGAGCCGCCCAGAAGACGACGTCTGCTTGTACAGTTGTACGAGTGTATCCAGGCGTTCCAGAGAAACCCGAGCCAGAATAGCCTGGTTGATCATGTGGTACGACACTGCTTGCGACGCATTGCCGGTGTCCTGATGGGTGAATCATGGCTGCTCGTGCAATACTGACCCGAACTCTCACCGAAAACCCACGAAATCAAAGTTTTCAGAGTCATAAAGTTATGCATGCGGGACACCCGTCCAGGCCGTTTCTAGTTGCAGTGTAAAATCAAAAAACGATATTTTAGCACACCGTTTGGTAGGGATTCAGCCGTTGGTACCCAGAAAAAGAAAACGTTTCTCACTCACTGCCAAACGCGCACAAAGTGTGTACTAGTACATCATAGCGGCGGCACTCGCGAGCTTGTCAAACCCGGTTTCGTTATTGAAACTTGAGAATTCGATCTCTTAATAAAAATAAAAAATGAAAAACTGCCCTCGATCGCACATGAACTTGAGTATAATTTTTGAGCAAAAGGGGCAAACGAACTACATACAACAGGCACGTCGAATAGCTGACTCTAGTTTCAAGCGGCAGGTGCCGCAGTCAACAGTTGAGTCAACGCCTCGTCGGCTTCATCTTCCTCGAGGTATTTGAGGCATTCGTCAAGGTTCGGTATCTCAAGGATTTCGGGTGGGGGGTATGCTCTGGCAACCCTAGCGAAACGCTTCTGCCACTCTTTCTCGGGGTCGTATCTGTGCAGCTTCCCGGCCCGACGGTACTCCTCCTCCTCCTCCTCCTCCGTCATGTCGTCGTACCGCAGCCATGCCTCCAGCAACGCCTGCGCAAACCTCCGCGCCGCTGATATCTCCTCCGGCGTCATCGTCCGGCGCGGCGCGACGCCAACGCTTGGGCTGGTCGCCGTCGCGGAGGCCTGTCCACCGTGGCCCGTCGCAACGTCGCCGGCGGCAGCGCTCCTCGCGCTTGCATCTTTCGCCTTGGACGCACCTTCCATCGGCTTTGGATCTTGTTCGGCCAACGGATCCGTCGCGTTTGCGGTTTCTTTCACCTCAACTAATGCGTACGAGGTTGTTGGTTTGTTTCTGTGCGGCTTGCGCCTGTGGTGCATATTTATGGACGACTGATTCGTCCTTTCGGACTCCAACCAGCAGCAACTCTTCCGACTCGGATGCGAACACTTGCATGGATCGGACGCGGTAACGTTTTACACGGTTTTTTTTTTTTTTTGCGGTTTTTGAACATACTAGAAGACACAGAACACGGAGCACTGTCTCCTCCTTCACTTTTTGTTAGCATCAGGCGACTGAAGAGAATGATGTCGTCCTCCGCTCTCCCCGCTATTTGTCTTCGGTGATTTACCTACGACCGGAAAACGTCTGAGTGCCGTGCTTTGGTCGTATGGGAGTTGAACGTGCTTGTAGCAGCTCAAAACGGCTAATCATCACCTCTGAAAGAAGGATGCAGTAAATCGTGTGATTGCACAGTTGAACTATTCCAAGCATGCTCATCAACAACTGACACCTGGAGCTAACTGACAACCAGGACCGCCGTTTACCCGTTTGAATGGCAATGTTTTGGACAGTCAAATGCAACGCAGCTTGAATTGAAATGAACTACGCAAATGACACAAATTGGCACTGCTTGGACTGAGCGTGAACTCCACTAGAAACGCCATAATCACCAGATTCACCTCGTGGTTCGAATAAAATTAAGATGTTTTAGATGGAGCCTAGACTCTGAAAGGGAGTGCCCCAAACGCTTGTATAGTGATTTTATGACTGCGGCACTAGGATTTGATCGATGTGCAATTGTGCATTTCGCTATTATTATTCTGTCGCCTGAGCCGTCACGGGGCAGGTGTACTCCAGATTAAAGGGTGCATTTTCAAGCAATGAAAATGCAAGTGGCTGTCCCCTAGAGACACTGGCTTTGTGTCCTGTCAGAGCCGCAAGTACTGGTGTTGGAAGGGACACAAGTAGAGGCCAATATTGAGTGATCAGACCTTTGACCCGGAGGAACATGATACCTGAATCTCTTTCCATCGCGCCTCAGTAGATTTCCAGCATTTCTGGTGTCATTTCAAAAAAACATCTACTGTTTCTTTCAACAGATCACGAACCGTTTAATGCAAATTAGATGACTCTCAAGCAAGAGTTCAAGTTCACGTGAGGCTCTCAAAATCCCTTGCCACTACTCTACTAGCTTGAAACCTGATCATGATTCTCCATTGCGGGATAAGATTGCAACCTAACTATGCCGACATACTAGGTAGGGCTATAAGTAAGCCACGGCGCAAACAAGAACACTAACCTGCCGTTACTATTTGCTAGCTCATACAATTAGGCATTTTTATGCACCGCAAAGTAAGATATAGATAGTGGCCAAACTGCACAGCCAGCTGCTAGTAGTTCTCAAAGCGGGACAGCCTGTCTTCGGTGAGTCTGGTCTTGCAGCCGCTGCTCTTGAACTCCTTCGACGTGAATTCCTTGTACCTGCTCCGGCCGCCGTCCCCGAGAAGCTCCGGCAGCGGGCCGCCGAAGAAGATCATGGACACCCTGGAGCAGTCGCCGTTCACCACCACACTGTGCCGCACGCTCCTGAACCTCCCGTTCGTCAACACCTGCGACACTTTTGGATTCCAGTCGTCTTATTGTTACAGTCCTACTTCCTTTCATTTTTTGAATTTAGTTGTCAACCATTTCCAATAGCATGAACGAGCAGGCGTGCAACATAAGGTTAAACTCAAGTCCTGCAGAGTTGTTCTGAAGATTGTCATCACTGAAGCCTAGCTGGTACACAGGTTTCAAGTATGTCTAATCAGTGTGCTTGGCATAGCGACGGCCGACGGGAGCTATCCTAACGCATGGACTTTGATCCGGGGTCACGCAGCAGTTTATGAGCAAAAGACAAGGGGATTACAAAAAAAAAAAACCAAAGATTAATCAGAAACTAAAAGTGACGGTAGACGGTACTACTGTTTCATAATGAACTCTTATTTCTGAAATTTCTGAAACTATTTACAGAAGTGACGGAAGCCTGTGTACATAATCAGCTTCGTTTCTGCTGAATCTTGGAAAGTAACAAGGAGGAAGCAACGGATGCCTTGCCTTCGAACGACCGATCCAGGAGCATTGTCGTCTTCATCATCATCGTCGAGGTACGTGAGGAGTTCTTGGATCCGCGGGTGGGCCAAGAGCTTGGGCGGCAGGTAGGCTTTGGCGAGCCGGGCGGCGCGCTTCTGCCACTCCTTGTCCGGGTCGTACTTGTGTAGCTTCCCGGCCCGACGGTACTCCTCCATCTCCTCCTCCTCCGTCATGTCGGCGTACCGCAGCGCATCCTCGTGGGCCGCTTTGGAAAACCTCAGGGCCGCGATCCGCTCCTCCGGCGTGATCTTCTGGCCTGGCGCGACGCCAAAGATCCCCGTCGACTCAGCGGCCGGCGCGTGTCCCATCGTCGCATCGCCGGCGGCCGCGGGGCTCCGCGTGCTCGCTTCGTTCTCCATGGATGATGATTCACCTTCCATCGCCTCCGCTTAGGATCTGATCTCTAGCCAACCGATCCGCTGCGTGCCTTTGCGGTCTGCGTGTACGTGTTGGTTTGTTTCTGTGCGGCTCCTTCCTGTCTGCGGTGCATATTTATGGACAAGACACGTGGCTCTCCCGCTCGGGCTCGGTCGGACTCGGACTTGCACCTTGACACGAGAGGAAGTGCAGTGCACCCTGGCATGTGGGACACTCCTGCTTCTGGGCCCACGTGTCAGTGGGTGCTGCACCGTGCAGTGTAGCGTGTACCTCAGACGAGCCCTGACCGAAAGAAAGGTGAGCAAAAATGTGAGACTGGACAGAGAAATTCCAAGCATGCTGATCGTAATGATCTCATGGAGGGAGCCAACAACACCATTCGGCAATAAAAAAAAAAAAAGAAAGAAAGAAAAAGGAGGGAGCCAACAACACAACCTGGATGGACGTTTCAAGCGAACAGTAACCCTGTTCACTTCGCTGCGAAGCAGCCGTTTTACTGTAGCTGCTGCAGAAGAAATAACTGCGAACACTGTAGCTGATGCAGAAGAAATAACTGCGAACACTGTAGCTGCTGCAAAACAGTGAAGCGAACATGCTGAGTCACGGAACGTTCTCCTCATATTTCTTACCAAGGAAAAAAAAAAAAGGAACGCGCCTTCTTTTGTGGTGCATTTCGCTCCGTAACTCTGTCCGAGCTGTCTAGGGCGTTTACAGTGCCTATCTTGTGCAAAGGCTGCCTTTTTTTCAAGCAATGATACTGTTGGCTGTCCCCTAGAAACATTGGCTTTGACGCTTTGTGTCCTGTCAGAGCCGCTAGTACTAGTGTTGGATGGGCCACAAGTAGAGGCTAATGTCGCGGGGTTGAGATCCTCTGCATTGCCTGTTATAATTCAGAGAAGCTACAGTTCTCTAAATTATAACCGGTGGAACAGTAAATCGGAACACTGTTTATACACTGTTGATACAGCGTAACAGTAATTTGGAACATTGTTCAAACACTGTTACTACAATACTAATTCAGAAAACTATTCACCCTCTCACATTTTACTGTAGCGATCGCTACAGTTCTCTGAATTGAGACCCTCAATTCAGAGGACCCCGACCTCGCGTGATCAGGATTCAGGCCTTTGACCCGGTGGAACATGATACCTGAATCTCTTTCCATTGCGCGATAGTAGATTTGCAGCATTTCTGCTGTCAATTCAAAATAGCATCTACTGTTTAATTCTTTCAACATCAATTACGAACGGTTTAATGCAAAATTAGATGATTTCTCTAGCACTTCAGAGCTCAATTTGACGTGAGGCTCTCAAAATCCCATGCCACACGTCGACTTGAAACTTGATCATGATTTTCGTTTTTCAATACGCACCAAACTTGAAAACACATATGCAGACGTACTAGCTAGGTAGGGCTATATATAAGCCACAGCGCAAACAACAACACTAACCTGTCGTTACTATTCGCTAGCTCATACAATTAGGCATTTAACCTCTCAACTTTTTTTTTTGAGAAATTACACAGTACAACTCAGACACTCACAACGCACGCACACTCACCCCTATGAACGCACATACGCAAACCCTACCCCTATGAGCATCTTCGAAGACTGAGCCGGCAAATTCTCCAGATTACCGAAGTCACCACTGGCGCCTCGCTGTCGACGGCGACGTCGCCTACCGCTGAAAGCACAAATGCCGTTAAATCCTAGAAAATTCGCTCCCACCGGGAGTCGAACCCAGCACCTCAAAGGTGTTACTCGGATGCCTTAATCGCTAGGCCAAGACCCCTTTCACTTTAACTTCTCAACTTGGGTAGAATTGGTTGAACAACTACAATGCGCATAACTATGAAAAGAACATACATGGCCCGACTAACTTGGGGCTTTGTGACGAGGCAAGATCCACGCATTATTTGAACGTGATAAACTTAACACGGCCACGATACTGTCTTGTCTTGGCGCTTTCTGAATCTAAATGCCTTCACAAGAACTTTTTGGTATTGACATATATACAAGAAAACACAAGAAATTTTTGACGGTCACGAGCATCCCCACCTGAATTTTCATTAAAACGGGCTATCAGCTGGCCGGGCTATAAGTTACATGGCAAAAGGAAAACATTTTACATCGGATGGAAGATAGAGCACCAGGAGTCAACGACAACAGAGTCACTATTTGGAATCCGGCAACGCCATAGAAGCGCTGCTTCTTTACAGGCCAGCAAGAGGTTGGGGATGGATGGAGCAGCGTTCCTGAAGACGACCTCATTACGGTGCTTCCAGATGTGCCAACAGCAGAGGATGAGGAAGGTGGAGTAGTGGCGCGACGGGATGCTGGTCGGGCGTGGAGTCTCCCAAAGCCTGGATGTTGTGAGCGTGTCTGGTACCTGAACATGTATGGCACGCCAGAACTGCTGTGAGCAACTGCAGCCAAAGATCAAATGTTCCGGAGTCTCTGCTGTTGTTTGACAAAGTTCACAAGTGGCAGTATCAACAATGTTCTTCATGAGTAGGTTGGAGCGGCAGTGGATTCGCCCTTGCACTAGGAGCCAGGTGAAGAACCGAGCTCGAGGCGGCGCATGGTTAATCCAGACAAAATCATGAAAGTCACAATTTGCTGTGGAGTCAGTCATTAGCGCTTTGTAGATGGGTGCAGATTTGAGGGAGCCATGCTTATCAATGAATGGGCTGTGCCGAACATCTTCTTCCTCTGTCAGCTGTACAGAGTTTAGCAGTGCTTGGACTTCATTGAGTTCTTCTTCAGCTGTACTTGTGAGCCGTGGTACAAGATGCCGGAGTATACCACCAGTCACCACATCTCGGACAGAGGCACTTTGGTGAACACAATGGCTGTATAATGCAGGATAGGCTTCGGAGAAGCAGCTGGATTCAAACCACACATCATGCCAGAATGAGGTGGATGCACCATTGCCAAGAGCAACTGTTGTGATAGCCCTGTATGTTGATGACTGCAAGCTTTGCCAATGTGAGCCACCGACATCACCACTCAATGTAGTGAGATTGATGTGCTCTCGAACCCACAACGCCCATGCAGATTCTCCCGGCGAATGAATTCTATGTAGTAATTTCAGCAGCAAGCATTTGTTCTGAGTTTCAAGATGTTTGAGACCGAGCCCGCCCTCTGAACGTGGCCAGCAGCAACGATCCCAGGCAACAAGGCACATGGCGCCACTGGTCTTGTCTTCCCCAGACCAGAGGAAAGCTCGGCGTCGAGAGTCCACCGTGTCGATCAGGCCAAGTGGCAGTAACATGGCACATATGGCATATGTTGGGAGTGCATCCAATACTGAATTGACAAGTACAGCCCGGCCCATAGGGTTGAGAAGCGAAGCCTGCCAGCCCGAGAGGTACTTATCTGTTTTACTGATCAACGGTGCAAATGCTGACAAATTGAGTTTCAGATTAGACAGAGGCAAGCCCAAGTATGTTTGAGGGAAGGTTTCTTGTTGGCAGCCGAGTACATCAATCAACTCTGGGAGAATATCCTCATCAACATGCATAGGTACAATAGTGCTTTTGTGGAAGTTGATATGCAAGCCGGTGGCAGCAGAGAATTGGTCGAGTAAGAGCTTCAGACGCCGCACATCTTCAATGTCAGCACGGAGAAGAATGAGTGTGTCGTCAGCATATTGCAGCACTGGGCAGGTTTTATCATTAGCTAGAGGGTGCCTAACAGAGCCATCCACCTTGATGAGTCTTTGCAGAACGTCAGCAACAAGGAGAAACAAGTAAGGAGACAGAGGATCGCCTTGCTGAAGTCCTTTCTTGCAAGAGAACCACGGCCCCGGGCATCCGTTGACGAGGACCGCAGATTTTGAGGTGGTCAAGATGTTACTTATCCAGCATTGCCACTGATCTGGGAACCCACGGGACTCCATGATTTTCAGTAGGCTCGGCTAAGCGACGGAGTCAAACGCTTTAGCAAAATCAAGCTTGAGTACAAGCGTTGGTGTTTTTCTCTTGTAGCAGCACTGAACTAGCTCCATTGCATATATAAAGTTTTCTGAAATGGATCGGCCTTTTAGAAATCCCGTCTGATCAACATCAATGAGCCTCGCAATCTGCCTTTGCAGCCTAGACGTGAGCATTTTTGATAGGATCTTGAGGGGGCAATTCTGCAAGCAAATGGGTCTGAAGGAATCTGCAGTTCTAGCATCACTCTTCTTGGGTAGGAGTACCATGTATGCCCTGTTTAGTCTCTCCAAGTCAGCAGTGCCGTGGTAGAATTCCCGGACAAAATTCATGACTCTCGGCTCAACCGTTGTCCACCCAGCCTGGTAGAAACTCGGGCCAAACCCGTCAGGCCCGGGTGCACTGTCACGGTTCATTGCTCGCAGCGCAGCATGTGCTTCAGTGGAGGTGAATTCTGCAGTGAGTTGATCAGTGTCTAGAGGGCAGGCTTCAGAGTACAAGTGTGAGATGTCAAAGTGCCACGTTGTGGCATCTGTTGTCCCCATGATTCCGGCAAAATGTTGAGTGAGAGCATTGGTCTTGGCCGAGTGTGCAGTCATGGGAACACCATCTACCTCAATAGTCTTGATCTGATTCTTACAAAGGCGTTGAGTTGCGTGTGCATGGTGGAAAGCAGTGTTGGCATCACCTTCGCGAATGGCTCGGAACTTCCCTCTTTGTTTCCAATATGCGGCGCGCTCTCTGACCATGAGCGAGAGTTGGTCTTGGCATGAGGTTCTGATGTATGCTTCGCCTGCAGAGAGAGTGCGAACTTCCTCGAGGATGTCAAAGTAATAGATAAGGAATTTACAATTCTGCATGAGGAGGGGTGGGGTTCGTTTTGCGCGCTGCCAGTGCTTGGCTGCACACCTTACCGCTTTGAGGCTGCCGGCGAGGTGACCGGCGGTGCCACCGTGATGTAGAGCAGAGTACCAAGCCGGGAGGACCGAGGGGAGGGAGTCAGTGTGTTTGAGCCAGGAATTGTTGAAGCGGAATGTGGAAGGCTTTGGGATGGTTGTGTTGATAGTGGCGAGGAGTGGAGTGTGGTCAGAAGTGGAACGCACTACAGACGTGAGAGTTGTGTTGGGGAAAAATGTGCTGAAAGAGAGGTTCATGAGGAATCTCTCCAGGCGCGCAAGAGTGGGTTGCTCTCGGTTGTTAGACCAGGTGAAGAGCCGATCTAACAGCGGGAGTTCGAGCAAAGCCAAGGAATCTATAGTGTCGTTGAAGGCTGCTGCAAGAGTGGCATTAAAATTATCATTGTTTTTATCTTCAGCACCTCAGATTAAGTTGAAGTCACCGAGTAGAATCCAATGGCCATGGATATGATTTTCAAGCTCAAGCAGAGAGGTCAGGAAGGAATTAGTGTCCCTATGGTCAGATGGAGCATAGACATTAGTGAGCGCAAACTCAAGATCAGTAGTGGTAGAGACCAGGAAGGTGGTGAGGGAGTGAGGGCGTTGACTGGTTGATTGCAAAGTGAAAGCTGAGGCGTCCCAGGCGGTGAGCACGCCACCTCGGGAGCCATCGGCAGGGAGGTAAGTATAGGACGTGTGCGATGGCGGAAGGAAAGCAGCAGCTTTGAAGCGGTCGATGGCCTCAAGTTTAGTCTCCTGCAGGCAAGTGATAGAGGGCAAGCAAGGAGTGAGAGTGTCCTTGACCGAGCTGCACTTGCCGGGATCACCTAAGCCACGGGTGTTCCAGGAGATGATGTTGATGCATTTCGAGCTAGAAGCCATAAAGAAGAAGGAAACACCAGGACAAGAGCAGGTAAGCAGGGAACGTAGGTTTCACATTACAACATAACGAAAGTTCATGACAACAGTATATAGGTGGAAACAGAGTGGCACGCAGGCCATGGAAACGACTAAAGCACGCTAACAAGTTACGGTTGCAAACAGAATGTGGAACGGCAACCGCATGGCACCCAGAGTGGTGGCTGATCATTTCTTCCCGGTGAGCACCTTGGCGAGGCCACTCTGAACATGGCCGCCCAACCCAGCAGAGGTCACAAGCTTGCGTAGATCGCGGTTGGCAATGGCAGTCTTCTTCATTCCTAGGAGGCCACGGCGCTTGACATGGTCCTGTAGATCATGCGAGCAAGTGTCGAGGCTGTTCTGCAGAGCCTTGAGCTGAGTGGCTTTGTCTGTAGCATTGACGAACTGTCCCTTGTTTTCTTTCTCCTTGGCTGCGATCATGTTGCTGCGGCGCTTATGGATGGGTGACATGAGGCGCATGCGTGCACCAGAGCGTACAGCAGCGGGGCAGCGACCTGGGCGAGTGGGTGGTGGTGTGTATTGTGCGGGAGCAGGTGGTGAGCGAGCGGCGGGTTGCTGTGGGGTGGGTGGTGTGAGAGCAGCAGACACCGGCGATGGCAGCGGTGAGGCAGTAGCAGCAGCGGCCTGGGGAATGAACTCAGGGGAGGCATCGATCACTGGGAGCGCTGACTTGTGCCAAGTCAGGAGTAGAGGATGCACGTTGCCATGGGGTGAGATCATGGTGGTGATGCTGATGACAATGGGAAAGGTGGGCAGGCGTGGCTGCGGGTAGGCGTGGATGGCGTCGATGAGGTCGAGGCCAAAGAAGGCGTGCTGTGGCAGGTTCTGCGGCGCTGCCGGAGGTGCAGGAGCTTGAGGGGCAGATGCAGGCGGTGCTGCCGGTGGTGCCATGTTTCCATTGCCGGGCGCGGCCGGCGCAGGTGGTGGTGGCGGGGCGAAGAACAGCATGTACTGTCCCTGATGGTTGATCTGATCTGCACGGTGCCAAACCCTGATTGTGTAGACCCTGGCGATGACACCCCCACCGCCGGGCACCCTGATCCAAACTGCAGTTGGCACACTGTCCTCTTGTTCCAGTTCAACAATTTTTTTTTTTTGAAAGTAGGGCAGGAGCGCTGCCATTCATTAAGGAAGAAGAAAAAGTTACAACCTAACATACAAAGTCTAACCCAGCATTAGGGCTAGGCCTGGACTAAGGACATCACCAAGTCCAGGAAAAGAAAACAAAATACAATAGCAACTGACGAGGAAAACCTGCAGACAAAGCTTTGACAACTAGAGAGCACTCCTGCAAACTGAAACCATCAAAGTATTGTCGCTCTGAAATAACAATTCAGCTAGAGTGCAACAACTCATGATCTTAAAAAGACTAGACCACTTCACCAAATAAATCATTTCTCATGCTTCTATTCATATGGGGTTGAGCTTGCTACTGAGTACCTTCTTTTTCTTCCTCTTCTTCTCAGATGTTTGTGTGAGTTTTCGGATTTCTTCCATAAGACTTCTGATTGCTGCAGTGTTGTTGGTACTCGAGAGCTTCTTGTAGGTGGCTAGGAAACGCTGCAAGGTCCAATCACCCAGCTGTTTATTTTCCTTAATGAAAGTCCATTTCTTTGTCAGCATATCCCGAACCACCTTAAAGGTTGGCCTACGAGATTTGATTTTAACCTTCATTTGACGACTGCAACTCACATGGTCTTCCGGAACTACACCAATTGCTTCGTTGTTCAAAGGTGATTCAAAGCGACTGGAGGGGGACAAAGGAGGTACCATCGACAATTTGAAGTTGCTTAAGGCTTTGATCAACTTATGTCCAATCAATTGCTCCTCTTCACTTCTTAACATCTCTGGAGTCTGGATGTCTTCGGCGAGAGGGAGAGTGTTGAGCATACAAGGCGACATAGCAGCTGATGGTGATGAGTTGGCTAACTGCTCCACCATGACCGTTGCTGTTCCATGACTACCACACAACAACAAGCCATCAGTTGCTCCCAAAGAAGCCTCCTCAACCATGGGGTCCCATGAACGCGGGATGAAGCACACCGAAGCTCCTGGGGAGACAAAGTCGGGTTCAGGGGCGACATTGCCACACCTGTCCCGTGCAACACGCCGATCAGCAACATCAACAGAGACCTCACATGTACCCAATGCTTGAAGAGCACGAGGTTTCCGAGGGCTTGTGCAATCCTGCAAGTGGTGCCCAAGACCGTGGCAGTTGAAGCAACGGGTCGGTAGACAGCAGGCCGCCCTCCTGTGGGAGGTAGACAAGCAGTTGAGGCACCTGCCCGCCACGGCAGCGAGGTATCGAGGGGCATGCAACCTGTGTGTCGACAATGGCGCACGACAACTAGCGCGGCGTCGACGCGGCTGAACGACCTGCCACCCTTCGGTAGCCTCCAAGGAGATTGCAACAGCCGGCGAGGCAACCCCTCCGAGCAGAGCATCCCGGTAGGAGACGAGAGCCCGTCCCGGGAGTTGCGCACCTGGGCCAGCCATGCCACACTGCTGTGGCTGCGCCGTCCTAGTGCGCTTCAACCCGGCGGCGGCGGCGAGCCCGGGCACTGGAGGACGCACGGACAGGGCGGGGATCGAATCTCGGCTGCGCGGAGGAGCAGGATGGCGAGGGGGCGGAGCACGACGGCGCGCAGGCGGAGCTCGACCTCGTGGGGCGGCGCACGGCCGAGGAGCTCCAACGGCAGAGGGTTGGGGTTGAGGGATTTGACAATGAAGGGGGGCTCCGATCTGTCCATCGGAGGGGGCTGGGGGCGAGCTGACTGTGGGAGACGAAGGAGGGGGCAGAGAGGAGCGTGGATCTCGAGTTTTGGGGGTGGAGGTGGCCGGGAAGGCGGTCGTCGCCGGGGCGGCGCCCGGCGGCGGTCGGGGAGCTCGTGAGGACGCCAAGGTTAACAGTCGGGGAGCTCGTGAGGCTTCATTCAAACCTTCCAGTTCAACAATCACACGCAGGGATGAGAAGTCGTAGCCGGTCAAGCAGGTGGGGTCTATCTCAACCACAGGCCCAATGGTACGCAGCGACTCCATGATGTTCTGGGGAAACCAATGCTCAATTGGGAAGTCAAGCACGGACAGGTATGCTAAGAATTCTGGGACCTGGTGGAACCTGTTGTCTGTTTGTTCTGATCGCTCAAGCTCAAATCTGTGCCCCTGAAACAGAAAAGCACCAAACTGCACTGCTGTCTCCCTTTCCTCAACACTCCTAAACCTGAGCAGCATAGTACCACGCGAGGACGGCAGTGGCTCAACCTGAGCAGCATAGTACCACACAAGAAATTAGATTGCATGGATCATTGGTTCGAAAAGACAAAAAAAAGTAAAAAGAGTACACGGAACATATTATCAAGTGCTAGAGAACTGCATTGCTCTTTTTTTTTTAATGTCAACTGCATTGCTCTGTAGTTACCAATACCTACGTAAACAGCAATACGCCATTGTTTTTGCTCAACTCCTGCACAGTTAGGTGGTTTGTCGTGGTCGGTAGCAGTATGCTTGGCATAGCGACACTGACGTCAAGTTGATTAATTAGGTTCCCACGGCTGATGGAGGAGCCTCGTAGTCGGCTTCCTCATCGTCCTCAAGGTACTTCATGGCTTCTTCGAGTTTTGGTAAGAGGAACTTGGGTGGCGGGTAGGCTTCGGCAACTCTAGCCAGACGCTTCGGCAACTCCTTGCCCGGGTCGTACTCGTGCAGCTTCCCGGCGCGGCGGTACTCGTCCTCCACATCGTCCTCCGTCATGGCGGCGTACCGCAACGCGTCCTCGTACATCGCTTTGATAAACCTCATTGCCGCGATCCGCTCCTCCGGTGTGATCTTCTGGCCTGGCGCGATGCCAAAGATCCCCGTCGACTCAGCAGCCGGCGCGTGGCTCGTCGTCGCATCGCCGGCGGCCGCAGGGATCCTCGTGCTCGCTTCATTCTCCATGGACGATTCACCTTCCATCGGCTGCGCTTTGGGTCTGACCTGGACAACCGATCTTTTGGTTTGTGCGGCTCCTTCCTATCTTCGGTGCGTATTTATGGACAAGACTCGTGGCCGTGTGCTTCTCTTCAGCTCGCTCGGACTCGGATCGGACGCGGTGACGTCACGGTGGTGACCCACGTCTTCGCCGACATATCGGAAGCCGTGACATAACACTGGGAGAAAAAATAGGAGACCTTTTTTTTTTTTTGAGACCAATAGGAGACCTTGTTGTGAGCCTTCTTCTTGGTCATGTCCTCAGACGAGCCCTGGCCGAAAGAAAGGTGCAACAAAATGTGGGAGGACATAGCATTTAGAAATTACAAGCATGCTGATCGAAATGGACCAATGGTCACGTGGAGGCAACAAACAATCTGGATGGCCATTTCAAGTCTAATGTTTTAGAGGACGAACAGTCATGGGACGTTCTCCTAGTATGAAAACAAAATGCAACGCGCTTGAATACATAATTGTTGATGATGTCAAGTGAAACCAATAGTCCTTGAAGCTCGTGCATTTCACAAAACAGTGTAGTCACCATATGAGAGTCTCATGGAACTCTAACGATTCTACAACTTTGCCCGAGTTGTCCAGTACAATGTAATGCGGATTACAATCAACGGCAGAACCAGGATATTTATATTGAGTGTGCAAAGCAGCCATGTATAAAAATGATGAGAGGAGCTGGAAGGGGCCAAATCCCCCCACCCCAGTAAAAAAGAGGTGTTGTTTTCTAGTCCGGCATTGAAAGCAACTGAACGTACACCTCATAACAATAAGAGTTCACAAACAAAAAGTTAAATAAGATTCGGTTGTCGGCTATTTGAGTGATTTGAGCTTAAATCGACTCAATTTGAACAAATACCAATATAGAGATATCATATAGTATTGAATTTCCTTTCGAAAAAATAACTCCACCCCTGATTACAGTGCCAATCGTGTGCAAAGGCTCCCTTTTCCAAGCAATGATGAAAGCGTTGTACTCCCTCCGTCCCCAAAAGAGTGTCGCTGTTGACTTTTAGACATCACATTTGACCGTTCGTCTTATTCAAAATTTTTGTGCAAATACTATTTATTTTTCTATAACTTGTTTTATCATTGAATATATTTTAATCATGATATATTTTTTTTGATATTTGCATAAAAAAATTTAAATAAAACAAACGGTCAAACATGATATCTAAAAGTCAACAGCGACACTCTTTTAAGGACGGAGGGAGTAGGTAACAAGTGGCTGTCCCCTAGAAACACTGGCTTGATGTCCTGTCAGAGCCGCAAGTACTGGTGTTGGAAGGGCCACAAAGTAGAGGCTTTGACCCGGTGGAACATGCTACCTGAATCTCTTTCCATTGCGCCTCAGTAGATTTGCAGCATTTCTGATGTCAATTCAAAATAGCATCTACGGTTTCTTTCAACACCAATCACGATCCGTTTAATGTAAAATCAGATGATTTCACAAGCACTTGAGAGTTCAAGTTCACATGAATGAGGCTCTGAAAATCCCTTGCCACTCGTCGACTTGAAACTTGATCATGATTCTCCATTGCTAGATAAATATTGCAACCTAAATATGCACCAAACTTGCAAACACATATGCAAACGTACTAGGTAGGGCTATATATAAGCCGCAACACAAACAAGAACACTAACCTGCCGTTACTATTCGCTAGCTCATACAATTAGGCATTATGCACCGCAAGGTAAGATATAGATACTGGCCAAACTGCACAGCCAGCTGCTAGTAGTTCTCATTTTCGGAAGCCAGTTGTTAGCAGTTCTCAAAGCGGGACAGCCTGTCTTCCGCGAGCCTGGTCCTGCAGCCGCTGCTCTTGAACTCCTTCCAGGTGAATTCCTTGTACCGGCTCCGGCCGCCGTCTCCGAGAAGCTCCGGCAGCGGCGCCAGCCTCTCGCCGGGCGGCGGGCCGCCGAAGAAGATCATGGACACCCTGGAGCGGTCGCCGTTCACCACCACCCTGTGGCGCACGCTCCTGAACCTACCGTTCGTCAGCACCTGCAGCAGTGAGCGCACGTCAAACACACGAGGCAATGAACGTGTAGTACTAGTACAGTAGGAGGAGTAGATCGTTGCAGCAGAGAGGTAGCAGTGCCGCAAAGCGGAAGCATATGCGTTGGTTGGCCATTTTTGGAGGTGGCAACTCAGCACAGGCGATCGGGTCTGCCTGGATTCATCGTCTCCAGCAGATCTCCCTCGCTGTTATTGCTGTACTTGCGTACTATCTGTCGCCAGTGCTTCACGTGTGGTGCAGAATGGGGCCTGGTAGTACTACTAGCTACTAGTATGAATGGCATGATCGTGCTAATTATGTGCTGCTCATTGTTTGATCGATGTCGACTGCAAGATCGATCTCTCGGGGTGGAGTAGAGTACTGGTGACTGATTTGCTTGAGATCACTGACACAGTGAAAAGCGATATACTCCGTAGTAAGCACTAGCAGTACCTGCAGGGTGTCGCCGACGTTGACGAAGAACGCGTCCCCGTCGGGCGGGACGGAGGCCCATGCGCCGTCGCGCAGCGCGATCTCGAGCCCGGACGTGCCGTTGGAGCGGAGCACGGAGATGATCTGCGGGTCGGTGTGCTCGCCGAACCCCGTCACAAGCTCGGCGGCCGCGGGCCGCGGCGGGTAGTGGTTCACGCGCAGCATGCAGTCGCTGTCGTCGCGCGTCACCAGCCGCGCCAGCGCGTCCGGCGAGGCGACGCCCAGACCTTCCGCCATCAGCTCCAGCACCGCGCGCGCCATCCGCCGCACCGCCGCCGCGTACTCCTCCAGAACATCCCTGCGTTAATTAGTTATCAGCGCGGAAATCACAACAATAAATTCGTGCGGCTTTTGTGTTTCAATGATATCTCGAGACAGGGACGCGTGATGGGCGCGCGGCTACTTGTTGGGCTGTTCGTGCCACGGTTGCCGGAACCGCGCGCGGCACGTCATCAGCAGAGCGGGCGGCGGAAAGGCAGCGTATCAATGGGCGGCGCGTCGACGGAGACCATGCAACCGACGTCGAGAGCAGGGGCACGTGAGTTGTACAGATGACATCGAAAGAAAAAAGGATTTCTAGCGCGGCGGGAGCAGTGCGGGACCGAGCCGGCCGCGTCCGTACGTCGGCCGCGGCAAGCTGTGACGCCGCACGCGGCCACGACGGGGAGCCTTATCCACACGATTTTTTTTTTCTCTCTCGTTGCGTAGCAGCGCGTTCCCATACAACTCCTCCTACTACTTATCAGGACTTTATTTTGAAAAATTCTACTAGTGCTACCTGGTTGATTCTTTTTTGGTTTCTGATGATGCTTCGTGTGATATTGCTCGACGTGATGGATGCAAGCAGAAACAGGGGAATGGCGTTAAAGAAAGCGGCTAACAGGTGATATGTGTGCATGCAGGCAGGAAGCAAACAGAGGATGGATGCAACGCAACAGTGATGCTAGTGCAACGCCGAACGCTGACGTAAATGTCACCGTTTCAAGTTCCGCCGTTCTACGGCGTGTGCTCTCTGCTTTGCGACCCACCGATCAACTATGTAGGAGTACTGGATATTTAGCTCTTGACCTTACGTAATTAAGCATGCTTTTTTATCCATTTATTTCTCTACTAGTAGAGTACCGTGCCTTTCGAGTTCAGATGTCTTGTTTACAGCGTACGAGTTGATGGCGAACGGTAAACTTACCGTAGGGGACAAGGCGGCGTGGACGACGACGCGGCGACAGCCGCAGCCGCCGCGCACGGCAATGTCGAGGACGAGGCGAAGGCGGCAGGCACGGCGCCGGACGGGGTGACGCCGAGGAGGAGGTACTCGACCCACCCGAGGTCGCCGTTCCCGCCGATGCGCTTGCTCCCGTACCCGAGCTGCAGCGCCGCCTCCTTCTCAGTCTGCGGCAGCGCGAAGAACCGCGCCGACGCGGCCTCCGCCGCGCGCGCCAGCTCCAGCGGCACGCCGTGCCCCGTCACCCTGAAGAACCCGTGCTCCTCGCACGCCGCCACCATGGCGCGCGCCGCCGCCGCGCGAGGGGCGGACAGGTCGACGGACCGCACGTCGGCTGGCGGCGGATGCGCCGCGGGCAGGGCGATCTGATCGAGCTCACCCTTGGCAAGGACCACCATGGCCGTGAGAGGGAAAAACAGAGCAAAGCAGAGTAAGGTTTATGCAGAGCACGCCGCGGGCTGTATGCTTATATAGACGGACACTGGGTAAGCTACGCACGCGAGGGATCAGTGACGCGTTGGGCTGGACTGCTGAAACCTGAGCCGTCTGATCAAGCAGCACTGGCCCAAGATCAATGCGTCGTGGCCATGTCGTGTCCTCGTAGTTACTGCTATTGTACAATAGTTTCCCAGTCTACAAGGGTCGATAAAGGCCGTTGTATTTAGGTAATCCACCGCAGCCAATGAAAGAAAAATTACCCATGGCCCCTAGTATGAAAAATTAGTCTGAAATGCCTTTACATATATGAAGGCAATACATAAGTTTATAAATTGCATTTCTCAAATTTAAGCATGTCAGATCAAATTAATTAACGATGTCTGATCGGAGCTATTATGTCATAATCGAAAAGCTCACATAGACCAAGTGCAATATCTCACAATTGCATTTTTTTTCCTTGCATGTTCACATGTTGGACATACATCTAGCTAGATGAACAATGTGTGACTAGCGTGTCCACCACCTTGGCTTTCCATAATGAAATTGAGTGTCCATGTGGTTGAATTTCCAACAAGATCTACCGCTCAATTTTTTTCTCCTTTTTCTTTCAACATTTTCTTGGCGACCAAAATTGCAATTTTTCGTGTTCTTGCTTCACAAATAGTCCACATTCGTCGAGTACTACCTGTAAATTTTTGGCTTCAAATTTTGCCAATTTTTCAAAATTTTCCAAGATGTAAATACAAAAACTGGTGGACCGTGTGTGCCGCTCCATTTCGGTTTCAGCGAAAGCTGTGGTTTCAACAAAGACCGCGGTTTTCGAGCGGTTTCTTGGAAGATTGAAAACCCTATATACTTGGGGGCATATGTCTCTTCACTCACAAAATACTCAAAGTAAATGCATCTGATATAAGAGAACTGTTGGGGTGTTTGAAAGGAACCGGTGGTTCCTCCTCAGATTTTTATTAGAACGAGGTTATTTAAGAACCTATTTGAGAGTAGGCTAAGATAAAATAAGCCAAGTACCTTAGCCTACTCTCAATGAGGATTTCATTTTCATTAAATCGGGTGTCATGTCACCATTTTAGATAATGTGCCAAAAAATTAATAAGGAGAAAGAAAAGAGCGGTTCATCTAAATGAAACCATGTGTGCACTATTTCCAACAAGTTTGTGTCTTGCATATAGTCCTAAAAACAAAAAAAATGAAACTATGCATTGTATGGTGTGTTTCATTGTTCAACTAAATGTTTTGTTGCTTATGTGACAGCTTTGGAAACAACAAATGAAACTCACCATTAGAACTAACCTTAGTAATTGTCTTTACGGTTAATTTGTCTCCTCCGCCCCTGAAATCCAACATCTAAATCCATGCCGATGCAGCTTCGTTATTGCCCGTACTCTCATGCTCGATTCTCAAGCGCGCCAGCGACGATCGCGAGCGAGTGGCGGCAAGCCATGGTGGTTTGGCGAGCAGCAAGGCAAGGGATCCCCATTGAAGAAGCAATTCTTGGATGAAATGGTGAAGAACTACTGAAGAAAAAAAATTATGTGCGATGTGAACTCACTTATTTTTGCGATGAGATACAAGTATATGACGTCAAGCGCCACAGCCTTGTACGGAGATAGTGCATGACTGAGATATGACTAACATTAGGCAATACCTACACGTTATCCATCTGAAAGAGACATCTTGCAGCTCATTGAGCTATCCACAATCTTTAGTAACGCTGGAAGTAGAAAAGGTGAGCTTAGAAGGGGTTGGCTAATTCCTTTGAGGCCTGATCCTTAACTGAAAGTGTAAGGTTGTGAGTCTTGTGACTAGTGACGCACGGCACTTGACCTTAGTAGCTGCAACAGAAGCCAATTGTTGAAGAAGGACAACCGTGTAGTCCTCTTCCTTTCTAGTATTGGTATGGTGCCCGTTCAAGAGAAGTTTGAATGGCATAGAAGGGAAAGAAAAGATAACAAGCTTCACCTGATAGTGCCTACTATACTGTCTAGTCTAGCAAAAGCAGGAGACCTTTTCATGAAGTAAACCTCTGAACTTCATGTACAAGAGCTGATCGCTATGGGTACCATGAACCTAGTAATCAATGAGCTCGAGTTGAACCCCATTGCAGTATCAACAAAATAAGATCCCTTTAAATTATCTTCAGTCCAGGATTTACATGTCTTTTCTGTTCAGTCCAGGATATCTTTGTTCTTCACTCCGTCTGGAGTATTTTCTCCCCTCTGTGATCAAAATAGCAATCTAGTACTCCGCCAACACCTGACGAAGACGAACATAGGGTTTTTATATGTTAAAATGCAACGTGGATGCTCCACCGGCTCTCGTCCACATGAGCCTTAACATTTCACACCAATGTCCATATCGCATTAGATTTGGACAGCAACTAGTCGAAAATAATATGATTGGTCAGTTGACGTGATATGAAGCGATGTGAGGGGTTCGACTGTCAGAATTAAGATACGGCACGCTTGGAAATTGGACTAAACAAGTGGAGTAGTAGTGTCAGCTAGAAGCAAACAATTGCCCATTTGATGCTGCCTAATCTGCGCGCGGTGAGCATTGATTGTGGCGACGATGATGCAGTATAGGTGTTTGGTTTGAGAAATGGTTTGATCTGCTGCAATGAATTTAAACGATAAATAGAGCTGAAAACTACGTATAACCCAGTTGAAACCATTAACTCATGAAATAGAAAATGTTGATCGAAGAAAGCCATCACTGGCTTCATTTTATTTATCGAATTCCTAAAGTTAGCATCAAATCACTCGTCAAATTAACTGTCAGCACATGAGAAAGAGACTGCGCCATTGACATCTTTACATTGAGAGGTGATCGACGTGTGTAAGGAGAGGCCGTTGGTTCGCTGTCCGGTTGTCGACTGTCATTGACGAAATCGTTCTCCAAAGGGACCCCGGGCCATGATATGACGTCCACTTGCACGAGAATTCTCGGCGCATTTCTTGCCTAGTCACTGTATCCACACAGTGCAGAACCGGTGAGCATAACTTAAAACAGCAACGACAATGATCCACAGATTTGAAGTAGCACAGTGTTCAACTATGGAAGTGTACAAAGTCATGGAACGAGCTAGAACAAGCAGTTCAGATTCAGATGCTACTCCTATAGCTGTGCATTCTAGCCTGCAAGTGTTGTGCATTCTAGCCTGCAAGGTGTACAATAAGGCCCTGTTTGTTTCCTTTGGTTAAAATTTTAGCCCTGTCACATCAAGAGAATCTTATCATTTAAAAATATTAAATAAAATCTAATTACAAAGTGCTGCAAAACAAACCAAACCCAACGGACTCTGACAAAGTGCTGTGCATTCTAGCCTGCAAGGCTGTGGCATGGGGACACCTGAAACAAGAAATAATAATTCCTGGTGTGTCAAATTCGCTCGTGCTTGAATCAAATCAACCCACTGATAGCATAATCATGAGGGGGTGGTTTTGCTTTCAGACAGGATGGCAGATGTGGGGACATCGCGATTATTGGTGATCCCAGGGCGAAATCTAGGCCAGTATGAGTTGACAACACCTGTGACAGCGGGTTGTACTTTAGCCTGCTGCACGGATTGGCCCGGCGGTCAGGTTGATCCACGCCGTCAACTTGACGCTGGATAGGTCCTGAACGAATCAGAAATGAATTTTTAAATCAACATGTTAATCACCACGTGCACGAAAGGAGGATCGGGAGGCGAGACGTGCTCCATCTGCCATGTCCTTCGTGCACGCGGACTGGCCACGTTCAGCGCCGTGGCGTGGTTTGCGTCGACCCCTACACGAGCCAACCGCGCCGCGCGCTGCCGAGCGTGCGGGAACTGCACCGACACAGGCGCACGGCGGAACCGCGGCGCCGGGGGACCCGTGCCGCGCAAGGACGGTGCACGTCGCCACGGCTCCGAGCCGCACGTTGGCCGGAAGGGAAGTCGCAATCCTACTACCCCCCACCCACTGCGCACACAGGTCTAGGTGGTCCAGGCCAGAGTCCATGGTGAGAGCGGAGCGGCCCGACGCGTGGCCCGCCTCGGCGACGGCGACGTCGCTGATCGTCGCGCGTCACAAACCGTGCTCGCCAATGAGCAAGGCGGGATATGCATATGCATTTGCTTCCGCGACGCTTCCCTGATGATGTACCGGTCACGATCGTACGTTCAATACGGCTAGTACGTCAGTCTCTCATAGCTTGCACGTAGGCCGTACCTGTGCCGATACGTGTTCCACCGACGCACCGTGCACAACGCGATGTCCCCGTCCGGACAGGAGATTCTTTGATCTTGAACCACTATGCTGAAATCTCCTCCCGAAAGATGCGACTAGTTTCCGGCGAGTTCACGGCGATCTTCCACCCGACGTGGAACCCGCAATGCATCAACGACGCCACCAGACAGGGGCGTCCGATCGAGGTGGCCGCGCGCGGGCGACACAAACAGTCCGGCCGGCAGTGCGCCCCCACTTGCGCCGTGCAGATTGGTACGCGCCCGTCCTGCTCCGGTCCTAGCTCCTCTCCTCCGTAGCCCGTGGCTCTCTGCCGGCGTGCCGTGAACCTGGCCGGCCAGTGTCGTGCTCACCTCTCGCTGTCGACCCGTCCGTCCTCCATCGATCGACATGAACGTCCGCTTCAGCTCCTGCCGTCGCCATCCATCCATCCCATCCATGAGTCGGTTATCTTCTGTTCAAACTGGCCGGATCGATCTCCGTCTCCGTCGTCGGGCCGGCCCACCGCCGCGCGGACCACACGTTCCAACCTGGAGTATGTACCAAGATCGGTGGTATGTTACCTGGTCCGGGCAGGCGGGGTAATGGTTATCTTCCTACCGAGATAATATCGTGACCAATCCAATTCCATGTATTATCCTTTTTCGTCAGCAGGGGGAGGAGCAACTAGCGAGAGCAAACTGCAAAATGAGCACGGCAGCTAGCTGATGCCAGCTGAGGAAATACCTGTTTCGAGCAGAGACGTTACGCCCTTTGCCTCTCCCGATTGGGTCTCAATTCAAATCGCGGCTTGGTACAGGCCACGGAAGAAGATGGCGATGCTCCACTGTCACCGATGGCCAAATGGAATCGATCCGTCTCGAAAGCGAGCGTTGCCGGTTTGCCGTGCATACCGTTATGCAGCTAGGGTTCAGCGCACCGTGCTGAGCTGTGGCGTGCTTGGGAGTGACACGCTGACACTTACCTGAACTGCTCCGCAGACGTACTTGTGTCAACGTCCAACCTTAAGAGAAGGAGAGAATTCAGAGGTAGCGTAAGTTAGACTTTTGTTTGTCACAGAAATGGACTCAACGGACCTACATGCGTGTTACTAAACAGTATAAATTCAAATGGCGACTAATGGTATGGTCAGTCATAGATCTACTAGCAAGAGAACTCCTCAGTTGGTAGTACAGCAGGCGGTGCACTCTGTTCTTGAGTCCTTTCTTTCTGCAAAGATAAAAGGAAGAACAGTCAAAGCTCTTGAATTATATGAAACGGGCTGGAATTATATGAAAGTAAAATAAAAAATGACATTACATCCCATACAAGGCAGAAAGAACTCAGAAGGAAAAAAAAACATTACAGTCCTTGACAAGTCATCCATAACTTTCATCTCCAGTGAGATTCCACGCTCATCGTACCATATAATTGAGCGGATTTTTCTTTGTCACAGATATGGACTAAAGTTTCCTAAAAAAAAGGACAGATATGGACTCAACATGCTACTAAATATAAATTGAAATGGCGATGGACTGTCATCACTCTAGCAAATTGTTACGATCATCAATGGATATGTGCAATTGTGCTTATGTTGCTGAGATTTACGCAAGCAGGAGCATTCCGTGTTTTTTAAGTGCAACTTGTGGTGTTTTGTGTTCTTGAGTCCTTTTTTAATTATTCTTGCGAGATTAAAAAAAAGAGCATATAGAGTTAAAAAAAAGGCGTTTTCCTTCTATTTTATTGACTTCTTTTTTCATAGGAACTGTTTTTGCAATTTGCCCTGTGTTGTTTTAACACTTGAATTTATTTTCTCATCATCAGTCCAGTGAGAGAAGCAATTGACACTTCACCGTCAGACCCACCTAGGAGATTCAAGCCATCTAGGACTTGGGCCTTAAATGGTACCCAATTGGATACGACCAGACTAGAAACCACGGGCCCAATTGTTGAGTATAGACCGGCTGGGCCAGATTGGATCGACTGTATCTAAATGGGATAATTGTGCTAAAAAAAAAAATCTAAATGGGATAATTTCGTGAAGAAAATTCGATCGACTTCGCATGGTTCTCCCTGCCGATGTGGTGTATACCGTGTGTTCATACGATCAAGGCACAAATTTGTCCTATTTATGTACGCTTTATGTTGTACACAATCCCTTGCGATCGAGCTGAAACAGAGGGATGAAACATCTGAACTACAAGTCACATTTATTTATTTTTGCACTTGCACAGTTGCACTTCCAATCCAACCTCGAAAGATTCGTGAAATCCTGGAAGGGCACGAACAGCACATGGCATGGTGGGCACGAACGATGGGTAACAAACTAGACCTGAGACCGAACCCAACAGAGCCGCCCGATCGAGAGAGACTATCGACCATTGTCCGCGGCACCAGCCAGCTTCTCCACGTCCGCCAGAGGCAGCTTCTGCTTGTCGACGTCGACATCCACATCGCCGTCCTCCTCGTCCCCGCCGCACGCGCCGTGGGCGACGTCGTAGGTGGCGTGGAGGCCGACGAGCACGTAGTAGATGAGCATGATGGCGGTGCAGACGCCGAATCGGATGAAGGCGTCCTTGCCGAGCGAGCCCATGAGGAAGAGGTTGGTGGCGATGGAGAGCGAGGGCAGCCACGGCACCAGCGGCACGCCCCACACCTTGGGCGACCGCGCCATCGGCACGAACAGCTGGATGCCCAGCGTCCCGGCCGCCCACGCGGGAACCAGCACCACGTACCCCTCCCACCGCTCCGGCGACGTGCCCCAGTACGCCGCGATGCCGATCGACGAGCCGATCACCAGTAGCAGCAGCGCCGCGAACCGGCGCTCGTGCGTCTGGCTCGTCACGCCGCGCGCGTAGTACCTGTCGATCGGTTGTTAGTTTCAGTTTCAGTGACAGTGAACCAGCTGCCTGCCACCAGCAAATTAATTAAGCAACCGATCGAAGATGGTTGACGTACCGTCGGACGAGGAGCGCGGTGGAGAGCATCATGAAGATGAAGAGCGTGCTGACGGAGATGAGGCTGGAGAGGACGTCGAGGCTGGAGAAGAGCGCGATGCAAGCGCTGGCGATGGCGATGAGCGTGGTGGCGTGCACGGGCGTGCCCGTCCTGGGGTGGACGAGCGCGAACACGGGCGGGATGATGTGGCTGCGCGCGATGTGGGTGGTGTACCTTGCCTGCCCGAGCGCCCCCACCAGCAGCACCGTGGTCATCCCCTTGAGCGCGCCCAGGGCCACCACGTACTGCGCCCACCGCATCCCCACGTTGGCGAACGCCACCGAGTAGGCCGCGTTCCGGTCGATGGCGGTGTACGGCTGCATCATGCCCAGCACCAGCGCCATCACGCAGTAGATGGCCGTGATGGCGGACATGGAGCCCAGCAGGCCCAGCGGGATGTCACGCGACGGGTTCTTCGTCTCCTCCGCCATCGTCGCGATGTTGTCGAACCCGCCGTACGCGAAGTACACGATCGCCGCGGCGCGGAACACGCCGGGGACGCCGTGCGGCATGAACGGCTTCAGGTTGCTCGGGTTCGCGTGGATGAACCCGGCCACGATCACGAACGCGATCACCACCACGTGCACCGCGGAGGCCACCCAGTTCACGCGGGAGGTGCCTTTCGCCGTCAGCATGGCCAGCGTCGCGGTCACCGCGATCACCACCACCGCGATGGGGTCCAGCTCGTTGTACCCCTCGGCGAGGGACGTCTGGATGCGCAGCGCGCTCGCCGGCTTGTTCAGGAGCGTCGCCAGGTACGACGTCCACGAACGCCCCACCGCCGCCGTCCCGATGATGCTCTCCAGGATGAGGTTCGCGGCGGCGATGAAGGCCGCCACGTCCCCCAGCTCCACGCGGAGGTACGCGAACGAGCCGCCGGCGACGGGGATCTCCACGGCAAACTCCGTGTAGCAGAACACCGAGAGCATGGCGGAGAGGCCGGAGGCCACGTACGACAGCACGATGGCGGGGCCGGCGTGGTCGTGCGCCTCCTGGCCCGTGAGCACGAAGATCCCCGCGCCGATGACCGAGCCGAACCCGAACCACGTCAGGTCCCACCACGTCAGGCACCGCCGCATCTCGTTCTCGCTGCGCCGGCGCATCGCGCCGAGCTCGGCGGCGTCGGTGGAGCGGCCGGCGAACCGGTCGCGGAGACGGGCCGGGGTCGCGCCCAGCGCCGCGCGGTAGGCGCCCCAGCTCGCGAACGACGGCTCCGGGAAGAAGTCGTCCTTGTGCCAACGCCAGTAGCTTCTCGACGCTGCGGCGTCCTCCTGTTTGCCACCATCGGCATGGTGCTTCGGTGATGGTGTCTCCACGGGCGCCATGGCTGCGCGTGGAGTGCTTGGCACCACTCTTGTGCCTTTGTGTGGATGGGCAGGAGCTGTGGAGTGTGGCGAGCTGCTGCTTCGGCCAAGGAGATATGGGTGTGCAGATTGGTCAGTGAGTGAGACGTCTTCCCTTGTAGTTTTGCGCTCATTCAAACTGCAATTGGTTTGCATGTCCTCTCTGAACTGCTGTGTGATGCCAAGCATTATATTTTCGGAAAACCGGTACTAACTGTTGCTTGTGTTTGACGCATTGTGTTGTCATGTATGTATTGTCCTAGAAACACTAGTTATCAACCCGTGCATTCGCACTAGCTTGACATAGCCAATCATGTAATAATTCATAGTGCTAATTAATACTCCCTCCGGTTTTTATTTGTTGTCATTTGGACAAGCTTTGCTAGTTCAAATTGAACTAGCTTTGCTTGTCTGAACGATAAGAAAAGAAAAACGGAGGTAGTACTACGTAGGGTTTATGTCTAAGTTTGATTCTTGGAATTAGGTCGACTTTAAGAACGTAGGGTTCCTTTTTTCTCAATAATTAGTGTGATGATTTGGCTTTATCATAATTTTCTTATAGTAATATAAACATAAAAAGAATATAATTTAAGATATGAATTTTTATATAAAATTGCATATGTCTTGACATACTTGAAAGGTCTCATTAATATTTGGATTTAGTTTACGATATGAATCTTAACGTAAAATTGTATATGACTTGACGCATTTGAAGGTCACATTAGTATTTGGTTAGGTCTAAAAAAACATTAGTATTTGGTTCTCATGAAAACTAGATTTTTCATCATTATATTATGCACATATCGTTGAGATTGTGCATGGAAAGCACTCGCAACATATAGAGGTTTAGTTCTCAGTTCACTAAGTAATAGATATATATCCATGTAGATTTTTGTTTGACCTGGAAATCTTGTGTCCATATGTTAATTTTAAGTGTTATAAACATGTGTGCATGTTCATGGGGAACTAAAATGTGCTGTTTGATACCAAGTTCTTCTGTTCTAATAAAAATATTTGTTAAAGCAATCTACTCTTATACTGATTTTTATCTTGTTCCTGCATTCACGTGTGAACTTACCAGAGACCTTAAAGATGAATATGAACCAACAAATTGAAATAATGATCTAACTATATGTATGTATGGATTGCTATTTTTTGTTTTCTTTAAATTATATAATAAATACTTATAGTTTTCTAACTAACGATAATGTTTTCGCCTTTGCATAAAGTCTATTAATGTTAGGAGTTTTGAAGAAAAGTAATCATTTTACAAAATAGCATTGCAAACTTAGTTTGTTAAAATTTTCTTATATTCAACATATTCATATTATTTTGATGTTACGTTTTTATTCAAATAAAAATATTTTATTTCAGCCTATTGTTCAATGACATGATCAATGACTTCCAACAGTTCACATTGTCAAATCACACTTGAGCTTCTTCCCACTCATCTCCTAATGTGTTTCCTTAAAGTTCATCCACAAAGCTTGGAATCACTGTCGAGGAAATTACATCAGTTCACCATCATCTAAGAGGAAAACTTGGTTCGAGTCTATTATATAGAAATCCAACTTCTTATCATCTATAGAGTTATCTTCAACACATATTCTCATATCTTTCCATCTATGTTTACTGGACGCACGGTCATTTCTTAGTAGCCATATACTCCTAACAATTGACTTTGTCACTTCATTTTCAAAAACATAATTATCATGACATAACCACTTCTGTGCCATAAATTCAAAACTCAACCCAACAAGTTTGTTAAGAAAACTTGATGCACATTTTCAAGCTTGTTCAACTACCGCGCATTCAAAAATAATGCTACTAGATCGACTCTTTCTCATCACATAACATACACCTTTCTTGGTAAATCGCCTCTTCTACAGCAATAGGAACTCGGTAATGTTTTTATATCTTAAGAAAAGGTTATATCTTGGTGCCATGGGATATTTTCTCAGTCTCTGGTCAGTATATGTGTAGATCTTTCTCAAAGTTGCATGAAGTGTGAAGTGGATCTACTACTAAAGAAAATAAGCAAATCAACAACGGCAGCAGTACGAGCAGGCATTGTAAAGTATGAATTTGGAAGTACGTTATTGGCCCATTTTTGACAGACCGATACCTCAACCCAACCGAGACGCGTCCTTCTTTTCTTTTTAGTTCCGGGACAGGTGATGTGCACTCCTATTGGTTAGTGTGTATAACACATCTGGTTGGACGTTCGAGTTGGACCCGTGTCTGCACATGCCCGTTTCAATTATTGCAGTGTTTGCAAATTGCAACAGGTCGAGACTGTAGACGCATCACAGGCCAAAAAAAAAAAAAAAACAGGCCATCCCACATGGCCACATGCAAATAAACAACCAGCAACGCCGTCGCCTGCGCTGGTCGACTCGTCCGATCGATGCAACAGCGGATAACAACGAGCGAGCCGGTTGGAGATTCGCTCGCGTGGGGCTCGCCGGCCGGCAACTTGAGCTCCCTAGCTCTTGGAAGCACTTGCAAGACTCGAGACGAAACGGACGGGCAACAGGGACGGGCGAGCGCAAGGCTCCAAAACTCGCCCGTCAAGTTGGCTTCGCGTATCAGCAGATCACCGGCACGCCGCACGGCGTGCTCCGTTCCGTTGTCTTTTTGTTCACACAGCAGCAGCAGCAGCAGCAGCACGCGTCTCCTAGTTTTCTTGTCGAACGGGCCTCCGAGTTTTCTTGTCTGGAACGAGGCCACGGAAGTGGGGTGGCGCGGGGTCGTCAGTCGTCACGAGCAGCCGGGAGTCGTGGTCCAGTTTCCGGTGCGCTTGGCACGTTAGGCTACTGTGGACTGCGGCCCCGCCATCGTCGCAGAAACCGGTTGATGAGCGACGGCGACCCGCGGACTCACAGACGAAACCAAACCATCAGGTCGCTTTCGAACGTGACTTCGTGCGCCAATGTCGTCGATTCCACACTTGCTTCTTTCCATGGAATGGGTTGCCCAGTTTCGCGGGATTTTGCTGGGCGCTACACTGCCACATCATTTTTAGTTGGACCAGTGGAACCACAGAAGAAGGATGCGCGTGCAGGACAATCCTGACAAAGCAGTTCACTGAATTCGTGATTCTAGAGAGAAAATATCAGTCAGTTTGTTTTTTCTTTGGTTGACCAAATTTCATCCTCTGACGAAATATATTGTAGTATATTGATGTACGTCATTTAGTTTTTCCCCTTTTTTGACGAAAGGATGAACACACCACTTCTTGAGCAATTTGGAATAGCAACAGTATGATCATCCATCAAAGCTTCTTAACAAAAAATCTCAAGAAGACGCCCATCCATCAAAGCTCTCGGTTCTGTGCCATGGGCATTGTTGGACTGTTGGACCGCATGTTAGTAACTGGGCTGAACAATACACTTGTCATGGGCATGTGGTTCTAGAGAAGATTGGGAGATTCAGTAGTTAAACAACATGTGCAATCGAGCCTCTTTAAGGATGCGGATTCAGCCTCTTTAAAGATTTTCATGAGCGTTTGATCCTTCTCATCCGCGTAGTTGTGGCCTCAACACGTCCGCTCAAAATTTTGCATAATGACCCTCTCTATGTTAAAATCAACCATAGTCCATGATGTATCTGGGTAATCATTTTTGTTTCGCAAGCCCTCGTTTTTCCCTCGAATAAAGATAAAGAAGGAAAAGTGTTATCAATCACTGGGCAATCACTAGGCGTGTGATGGGCATGTGGCGTTCGAGAGGGTTAGGAGATTTAGTGGTTATAAGCATCACTTGCAATGTTAAATCAAAGGACCAACGGAGAAAATATGGAATGATTCACAATGGTGGAACTGAGGGAGGCACATATATAGGGCCCATGTAGGGGTGAAAGTAGGACGGGAAAATCCCGTCCCGACCGGCAACCGTGTCCCGGATTTTCCCGATCGATTTCGTATTAGCGGGAGGTATACGGGAGCGGGACGAAAACAGGATGGGAGGTCCGGTATACAGGATCGGAAACGGTGGAGCCTTTCTCCCGCCCGTTTCTCCGGGATACCGTTTTCATGCGGGATATTCCCGTTTTTAGGCCCCGTTTTTATTAATACGGGAGTCTTTTACCTCCACTGTTACAAGCACATGCAACAGCCCTACCGAGGTCACGCACTCATCTCCTGAGCCGCTGCAGCAGGTCGCCTCCCGCCCCCACTGTCAAGCTCCTGATGTTTGCAACCACCGGTGCGGCTCCTGCCTGCCTCCCTCCACAACGCTCGCTTGGTGTTCGACGGAATGCAGATGCTGATCAACAACGGAGGTGTCTCGCTGCATTCCAAACACATTCCTTCCAGTTCGTTTTCGTTAGCAATGCATAGCCTGTGTACATGCAAGGCCCGTGTAAATACATACTCCGTACTGAGCTAGTGCATGCGGAAGTGATGAGTTTTTTGAGCATGGGTAGCTAGAGGCAGAAGTGAACTATACTAATTTGTGCCCGGCGTGTACATGCATGGATACTTCTATTTGTGCATGTCTATATATTTGAAGGCATGGAATTGTGGGTCGATGTTCCCGACATAATCACCGGTTACCGACCGTTACCGGCATATATCCGACCGATTATTCCGTTTACCGGAGGCCTGTTTTTCTCCCGTCCGTTCCCGTTACCGACTATCCCGTTTCCGTTCCCGTCCGGCGATGCAAATGTGAAAGTGAAAACGGTTGAGGTGTTTTCCCGACCGTTTCACCCCTAGGCCCATGCGCCCCCCCCCCCCCCCCCCCCCCCCCCGGTTACGGTACACAGAAAATTAGAAATTTAATGACCTTTAAAATTGTAACTTGTTATATTAATAAAATATTTATTATTCTTTGCCCCCCTCTAATTTTTTTTTTCACCGCTAATCGTTCATATCCCACCCTATGAATCCATGAAAAAGAAATGCTCGTGGAATTTCATGTGGTTGTGCCATTAGAAGTTTACCACAAATGAATTGAGCTCCCATCTTAGATTGACAAAATGCAAACTGACCATAGTTCGAATGGTTATGTTTTCTGTGCTGAAACCAACCCGTCCGGGTTTGAGTCTTTGACTTGACGTGAATGTTTAATTTATACTATCTAATTATTCTGTTAGTGATAGGCGATGTCTCAATTCAGGGTGAGACGTTTATAATGACTATGCTAATCTTAAGATAAAGGCGTGACTTGCAAGTGTGTGTGAGTTCATAAGAGTAAGTCGTCTCAGCTATAGGTTCGAAGAAAAGAAAGACAAAGGCATAGCCCTGATGCCTTGCTTGTGGTGTCAAAAGAAGCAAAGCATGAAAGCGCCATACAAACAGGAAAAGAAAGATAGCCGCAGAATCATCGGACGAGTGACTCGAGACCGCAACCGAACTGAGAGGGTCCGATTAGCGCATGGAATCATCTCTCGGCTCATTCTACGTTAGGGTCACCGGATCGAGCGCTGGACGGATCTGGTGTTGTCCGTCTCCCGTGTTCTGGGCGAGAGACAGACACTGCAATGCAATTTCCTGCATGAACAGCACGCTGACAAACACCAGATACGTTACTGTGCGTTCAGAGCCGCGTCGAGGGATCAGTGGCAAATCAACCATGCCCGCGCCTGTCTCTGGCGCGCAGCCAAGCGCGCGGGAGCGGCGGCACAGCTGAAGTACTGAACCGTGGCGCGGGTAGCCCTATCGAGCACTTCACGAGGCTACCCACCCGGTCAGGTTCTACGAAGGGAGAGATCGAACCCCGAGTGTCCACGCTGCAGTTCAGGGCGATGCGTGGCCGAGATCCTTGGAGAAAACCTCGCTGATCGCCGGGCGAGCTCGAGAGGGTCGGATTGCAGTTGCCGCCGGTGAATCGAGCAGGATTGCTGGCTGGCACCGCCTAACACCGCGCTGAGGTAGGCTATGAGCCTATAGGACCTTTTTTTAGACGCGATCGAGCCCTAAAGAACTTTGGCTTAAGCCTAGATTAATCAAGTTAACCAAAGGTAGACCGCACAAGATGCCTTGCTTGTGGCGGCCAAAGACGCAAAGCACCATGCAAGACACGGCACAGAAGACGATTGCGACCGATAAAGGCAAAAGAGAGAGAAGAGGAACGTCGCGCACGCCTTGAGAATCACCAGAAAGAGGGCAAGAGGCCGCAGCCGAGCTGAACAGTTCAGTTGTTCTCTCATGGACTCGTCGCTCTGTACATTGCACACGACGGTCACTGGAGCCAACGCCGCTCCCGTCCTGCGCCGTCGCGGCGGCACCGCGCGGCCGCTGCACTGGAAGGCTCGCGCGGCCGGCGCCCAGGGGGCGCCGCCGGAACATGATGATGACCAGGCGCCGGTGAAGGGCGGAGCCCCCTCGACGCCGCCGCCAGCCAAGACCGCCCTTAAGGTGGGCGCCGGCGTGGCGCTGGCCCTGGCATTGGGCGGCGCGTCGTGGACGGCGCGCGGCGGGGACGCCGGCCGCACCCTGCACGTGCAGCCGGCCGCGATGTGCGCCCTGAACGCCGTCACCGACGGCGCGACCCGTGCCTCCACTGAGCGCGCCGGCGCTGCGACCGTGAAGACGAGCGTGGACGCGCTCTCGGACTCGCTGTTCCGGCGCGAGGACACGCCCAGGGACCGCGCCACGCTCATGGACCTCGTCTTCGAGCAAGTCACCAAGGAGGTAAGCCTGCCGATACATACTATACTGTGATGTGGCCACGTGCTGCTCATCTTAGTGATATGCTGATGCTATGGATTTTGTGTTTGGCGCGTCTGCAGCATATCACTGACAGGGGGAAGCTCGCCAGCCTGCTGCAGAAAGAATTCTCGGCGTCGCGCGACTCCGAAAAGAAGCTTGACCTGGGCTTGCTGCTCACAGATGTACTGATCAATCAGGTGACCTCCCGTTCCTTCCGTTTTTTTGTGCGTAGCCCTGAACTGAACTTTCTTGCCTCAGCTGTGAGCTGTGAGTGATCTAGCACTCCTGTTTTGTGATGCAGAGAGAATGGCAGAGGGCAAAGGAAGTCTGCCAGCAGATCACAGGCCGCTACCAACGTGACCCGAGGCCTTACCTTCATTTGGTAACGTTCTTACACGTGTTCAGTTTCTGAACTTCTCTGTGCGAAACTATCTGAAAATATTATGCTTCCTGCTGTTTTCTTCAGGCTGTCATCAACATGATGATGGCAGTGGAGACCATGCTGTCTCCAGACACGGCCACCACTGATGACATAGAGAAGATGACCAAGAGTGCCATAGACGCATGGAAGGAATTCAAGAACAAGAACGAGCTAGCCAAAGGCTCAGCAGATGCCAGCACCTGAACAGGGTGTTACACTTAGCCTGCAGTTTGCCTGAAGCAAAAGATGTTCCGTTGATTGCTGACAAATCTTGGCGTGAACCTCTGTCCCATTGTTTGCGTGTAACGTTGTTTCGTTTATATTCTTGTGTCCAGATGTTCTAGTAAGGAAAACATGTTACGTTGTACAACCACATACAAAAAGAAAAATTCTAGTCGGTCAGAATTAATTAACCTGCAGTATATGTACATCCATTCGATCTTCAGGAAAAAAATATCTCTACAGTTGCAAAAACTTATTCAGTAGACTCCCCCCACATCTTCATAAGGTATTTCTCACAACTGCTCCCAGAGATGTCTCTGGAAGATGCCATCCTAGTGATCCCCTGCTTCCCTCCTCCCGTGTCACCGCGCTTCAAGTTATGCCGGTACTCGACGGCGATGTGCTCGAACACCTCGACCTCGAACATGTTGATGCTCACCTTGGGGGTCATCTGGTCCCTGACGTACGCGAAGGCGAGCTGGTCGCGCGGGTTGAACGCCTCCAGCTCGTTGAACAGTAGGCAGGAGAAGAGATTGCTTGCCAGGCCGTGCCTCCTGATGATGATTGCTGTGTCCGGCACATCTGCATCATGACATCATGAAAAGAATGCTCATGATCTGATCCGATTCTGATTTTTCCACGTATGTGGCGTCCTTGTTATGATTTATGACACGGTTTGCATTTGTCATCAATTTTTCACGTATGTAGCTGTCCATTTTCTGTTGGTTACATTGATATATCATTGTCAGAATCAATGCACGCAAGTGATTCTGTCTCTGTCTGCATTGCATACCTGATGGATACGGGAGCTTGTTAGGGGACCATGGCTGCAGGCCGTTCTCGCAGTACGTCTCCATCTGCACCCTGATGGACTCCACATCGCCCCACTTGCTCCACCTCGCCGTCGCGATCGCCTCCTCCATGGTGTGGAGATTGAAGGGGTGCCTGGACACCGCCATGTCGACGCCCTTGCCGACGAGGAGCGAGGGCACCAGCAGCAACGGGTCGACCGTGAGCTGCATCTTGGCGTCCACCCAGACGCTGAACCTGGCGTTCGGGAACAGCCGGTGCAGGAGGTGCTTCGCGACGACGCCGTTCATCGCCGGGTTCTCGTAGGGGGGCTCGCCGGCGCGCAGCCTCGCCACGCGCCACGCGCCGACCGTGGTGGCGCCGCCGTGCTCGTCCTCTGCCATGACGCCTTGGCGAGCGAGGACACGGTGTGTGGCGTCGTCGACGAACATGAAGAAGCACGTCGTTCTCAGCGTCTCGGACCCCAGCCCCTTGGGTTGCCGGATCTTGTCGTAGTCGTTGAAGATCGCAGAGGCGACCACCACGCCGCTGCATTTCTCCATGGCCAGTCTGTCTGAAACCATGACCTTTTCAAGGAGTTGCTTTCGCATTGGCAATGAACAGTGGTAGTAATAAAGTGCTAAAATCTCTTGGTGATGTTCTTGATGATGGTACTACGACTACAAAGCACTTGTAACATGCAAAACACCTGGCTTGCATTCGAAGGAATTATCATGGCGATTGCAGGAAATAATTGTGCCACGATGTTCCTGCTACTGAACGCCACAATTGTGAACATGACACGGTAACGAATGTAAATTTGGTCAACGAACTCACCAACTTCTCGGAGGGGAAATTTCTTGAAGAACCCACAGGGGATTTCCACTTCGCTGTCAGTGTGACTGAAGAACGATCTGCGTTCGTCAGCGGACAAGTTTCCCGCAAACGAGTCCCTGGTTCCTTTCTGATACCGCAATACAGGGGATGCATGAGACTCCGAGAGGTTGCGGCAGAGGCCATTGATCTCTTCCAAGGCAGTTTTATAGCCTGGTCCAGAGGTAAAACAAGAGCGTCAGAATCAAGCAATTGTCTCTGCGCCAGCGCCATCGGTGATGATCAAGCGTGTCAAAACAAATCATTCAGAAGACTCCGATCGTTACGGATCACAGAGTGACACCGATCCCAGTATGATGAAACTTGATAGAAATGCACCACGCAACAAGAGAGTCACCGGTGCAACACTATCCGGACGAAGAAAGAAAGAGAGACCTGCGAAGACGACGGGGTTGGAGCAGAGTGCCCGCGGGACGGTAAGCGCGTGCTTGTGCTCGCCGTACCCGGGCGGGTACTCGAAGAGCGCCTTGACGCCGGCCGTGGACGCGCGGGACGGGAACGGCAGGAGGGCGCAGCGGCGGTCGGGGTCGGAGAAGGAGACGTAGACGGCGAGCGGGAGCGTGGTGAGGAGGTAGAGCAGGGAGAGGCAGAGCAGCTTCGACTGCAGCACCGGAGGGCTCCGCACGCGCACGCACCCCATGCGGTTTGCAGTTTTGGACGTGTGGTTGCTTGGCTTTGGCTTCCTCCTCCTCTTGCGGGCAAGCGTGGACTGGTCAGTGATGAGTGATCCTACTCCTAAGGACGTGGTTGTTACTTGGTTAAACAAAGAGATTGCCCCTTCCAATTTTTTTGTTTTTAAAAAGAGATTGTCAACGGATGCCGCAGTCAGGTGTCACCCTATCTCCCTATCTCCTTGTTACACACACACACACACACAAAAAAAAAAATCTCTCTATCTCCTTGGATCCAGCAAAGAGCGGTCCTAGTTTGCTGTGATGAAACATTAGCGCGTTGACATGATACTGACAATTTGT
Source organism: Eragrostis curvula (assembly GCA_007726485.1). Taxonomy (NCBI): domain Eukaryota; kingdom Viridiplantae; phylum Streptophyta; class Magnoliopsida; order Poales; family Poaceae; genus Eragrostis; species Eragrostis curvula. The sequence goes on from RWGY01000026.1 coordinate 21,318,685, forward strand.
TTGTGAAGCGAGAAATCTGATGCACTTAATCGTTAGGTCTAACTCCGTTGGCGAGCGACTCTTTTGTTGTGGAAGCAGAGAGGCGATGTTGTGCAACGTAGCCAGATTAGTTCATCACGGGAAGAGCATATTACAAGCATTTCGCTTTTATTAGGTGCACCGAGACACCTTAATCAGTCTCAAGTGAATACAATGCAAACAGTAGGATTCACCTGGGCCGTTGTTTAAGCTACATTATTCATGCACTCAGACTGAAAAGATACACACCACCACGTGGCAGGCTTAATTACGCCACCACATGCATGCCGGATGCGGCGTCCTTCTCGGCGCCGTCGAAGAGCATCCAAATCTCGTTGACCCTGCCGCTGAACTCGAACGGCGAGTTGTACTGCGCCACGGTGTAGGCCGATTTGGGGTCGGCCCGGCGCGCCTCGTTGACGGCGGCGGCCCACCTGGTGCCCTGCAGGCTGGCGTCGAGCCGCGCGGCCTGCTCGCCGACGTCCGCGTCCGCCACGAAGCCGCCGAACCGGCGCACGGCCGCGTACCGGGCCCCCGCCCACCGGCGCACGCGCAGGCCGTCGGCCGGCGGCGGGTCCGCCTGGTTCTTCGCCGGCACGTAGAAGCTGACCACGAAGGAGGAGACGCAGAATGGCCCGTCGCTCGGCGACACCTCCGTCAGCACCGGCGCCGTCATCTCGATCGTCTCGTTGTACGCGTTCTTCCCCTGGATGTAGTTGAACAACCTGTGTGCACGTGTTCGTTCAACCATTCAGGCCAGGGCGGCAAGAAAAGAAACAATTTACGAGTGTCACAGGCCCATGATTTCATCATCTAAACCCATTATTGTCTCAGGCCCATGTAAAGCCCAGGGAGAAATGCTCCACGAGGCCGAAAGTAACTGGGCCTCATCGTGCCATGACTCCGTGAGAAATGCGAACGACTGAGGTGAGAGGCGGAGAGCTTACTGGAGGAAGCCGGTGCGCGTGGCGGCGACGAAGGAGATGTCCTCGATGGGCGAAGTGGACACCCACATGGCGTCCGTGTACCGCCGGATCTCGAACCCGTTGGCGCTGTCCACCACCTTGTACGCCGGGCACTCGATGCGCTCGCACGACGGCGGCACGGCCGCGGCCGCCGCAACGGCGAGCAGCGCCGTGACGACGACGAGGAGGGCAAAGCTCCGGCGCGCCATGGCTGTTCTCCGCTTCGCTTGCGCTGCTTCTGTTGTGTGATGCGGCTATGTGGCAGGGAATTGGGTGGGATAAATACGGCGGGTGCCTTGGCTCGCGCAGCTCAGGATGGATGCGGCGCAGGAGCCTCCACGTCGCTGCATTTGAGCTCTTGGACATCGTTCGCGTTTGAGAGGCCAGAAGAATGAGCTCGACGGGAGTCTGAAGAATCACGTCGAATGTAGAAAACCGGAACATCCATTTGGTGTTTTCTGAGATTTTTTATGTTCGCTTTGTACTGTTGAAATTGGTCACGTAATCGTGTCGGTCCATACACAGTTAACACACTTTGTACTACATCGTAGGGACGCTTGAGTCCAAGTTCTTTTACTTGATCCGTACTTGGAATGCGAAAAATTTCTGATGACTTGGGTGGTCTTTACGTGAAGGAGCACAGGTGTTCATCATTCAAACCGTGCTCATAATTCATCAATATTCGTGAACTACATTCAAGGCAATATATACTGTTTGTAAGTTGTAACCATCAGAAGAATAAAAAAGGAAAAAGCAGTGGTTGGGAAATCAAATCCCATTTATCAATGTTCCACGTATAACCTGTTATAATTTTCAGGAAACTAAGCTGAAGAATCGTGAATGTAGACTTCGACTGCCTCCCAGTAATTTTTTTACGTTCTTGGAGAAAAATTCTCGCGGTTCCTTGTAGCGTCTGGGCGTTTGAATATTCATCAGCCATGTAAATAAAGTATGCACGCACAAGACATCAGGACCCCGTTGATAGGTAACTTCGGTGCAGTTGGGACTTTGGAATGTTGATATCAAAAGTTTAATACAGTCGAGTATGCAGGAACTTTGATAGTGATAATACGGTCTAGTTGCTTCGCTGGTAAGCAAGGAATTCATGTCTACGACTCTCAAATTCATCATCAATTGTGTTGCGATCATGTCGAGTCGCGGTCAAACACTAGCGTCGTGTCAATCATCGTTACGCCATGCTACAGTAGATGCAATGGGGTGAGCTGAAGTTGAAAGGGGGAGTTTCAGATTTTGTGGAGTAGCTCATGTTTTCACGTACTCCCCGTGATACAACTACAAGGCTCACTCGATTGATTCCGATTTCATAAGAAAACTAAAGTAGTAACAGCACAAGGTACAAGTTGATTTGATTATTCAGAACATTAGTAGTAGAGTAGTATAATTACTAGTAGTAGCAGTAGTAAGCACGTCGTCATTAAGCACAATAATTCTCGGCGTGGCTGGCGATCCTCTCCTCACTTGGCCTTACCGTTGACGGCGGCGGCCTCCTTGCCGTTGGCGGCCGCAGCAGAAGCCTCCTTCCCCTTGACCTTGCCATCATCCTCCTTGGCGAAGGCGGAGACGGGGAAGGTCCTCCCGAGTCCCGTGGGCGTCTTGAATGTGATCTTGGTCGGGTCATCCTTCTCGACGAACATGTCGGAGAGCGCGATCCAGATGAGCAGCTCCTTGGTCTTGACCCCGGTCATCTTCTTCATCCGGCGTTCCTCGACGAAGGCGGTGACCTCGGCGGCGTACGAGACCTGTTTCCCGATCTGCTTGAAGGTGTGGGTGAGCGCCTTCTTCTGGCGCAGCCACACGAATCCGGTGTCGCGGTTGTACCCGACCTCCTCCATCTCCGCCAGCGGCAGCAGGCCCAGCGGGAGGCCCGCCTCCTTGAGCAGCTCCGTCGACTTCTCCGCGCACATCGCGGCCCCCGTGTACACCTCCGCCCCCGCGCGGTGCGCCTCGATCGCCTGCGAACCCATGGCTGCGGCGGCGGCGGATTGGTGGTGAGACTTGAGAGAGCACGCGGCTGCGGCCGGCGACAACGAGATTCCGAGGTTGCGAGATTGGATTGGTTTGGATTGGAACAAAGGCAATGCGTTGGTGTGATTTGGGGAGCGGCGGAGCTGAGGATTTATAGGGGCAGATCGGCGGAGTTCGAGTCGGCAAGGGAGGGGACGGTTGGGGGGGATTTAAGCTGGGGTTTAGTTAATGCGACGGGTTTGGTGTGCGCTGGCTGGCGAGCTCGGACGTGGTGGGGTTGGTTGGTTCCAGTCGGTGTCGGTCTCCGCCGCAGTTCGCGCTTGCCGGGGTTGGAGTTGGACTGCTGCTTGCTGGGGTTGTTCGTTCGCTCGGCGTGTCGTGCTCCGGCGGGAGATCTTTGGTCGTCCCCGATTTGGATGGCAGGTAATTGCGCGCTAAACCGCGTCGGTTTCTCGGCTTAAATTAAGCCAAGGTCGTTGCCGGGTTGGCTTCGTCTTCGCCTCCGCGTCACCGCGCCGTTGAGCGAACTGTGTTTGAGACCTGGAATCCGTTGGTGGTACTCAGATCGGATGGCAAACTAGACGGCCAGCGGATCAACGGCGTCTTTTACTACTTTATTATGAAAACGTGTCGAAGTTTTAGGGCGTGTTCGACGCACGGGGATTTAAATTTTAGAGGGGTCTAAACTCTAGATAAACTATATTAAATAAAGTTTAATTACAAAACTAACTTAAGAACCCTGGTCTAATTCGCGAGACGAATCTAATGAGGGTAATTAAGCCATGATTAGATGATGATTACTGTAGCATTACTGTAGTATGACTGTGGCAAAACATAGATTAATTACGCTCATTAGATTCGTCTCGTAAAGATATATCCATCTGTAAAAGGGTTTTGTCATTAAACTTTATTTAATACTAGGTTTTATTTATTTAGAGACCTCTAAAATTTAGTTTAAAAGCACCGAACGCGCCTTAGATGAGACTCAGATACATCATCGATCAGTCAGCTCTGCATTAATGTGACACGAACAACCTGATGGAAGAAATTGCCTGTGTCGCCATCCTTCAAATTTTCACGTTTCGGGTTCATGTGTGTTCCATTCCCTGAATTCCAAAAAGGGCGTATTTTCACCGAGCAGCATTACTTCATCCGAAAAATCAGGTGTTGGTGATGGTAGCCGATCCGCAGCGGCTTCCAACCTGGTTGCTTCCAACTACCGGCCGCTCGCTCAACACGCGTGTACGGTGTACCATGCACCCTAGTCGTGCCGTCTTTCTAGAACCGTGCTACTCTAGTGGACTCTGCTTCGCTCAACTGCAGTGCAGAAAGAGCCAGTGATGGCAAGTCAACAAATGGTTATGGCTGAAGGCGCCGCGCATTCATGTTGGAATAGATACGTTTGCTGTCGATCCAACCTTCAACTGCTCGAACACAGACGGTGCCATGCACGCGTCCATGCCATCGGTGGATCATCCATCCTTTCCGAGCTGGGAAAGGGAAGAGAGGAGACCAACAACGAAGCATACATGATGGTGCCGGCAAAGCGTGTTGTACTGTTGTGCGGCTCCATCGCGGGCAAGAAGCATTAAACACGGTGCATTACGCGTGTGCATCTCTTGGCTGACGCGTTCATCGCTCAAATTATCGAGGCATACCGACGGACCTGTTTGCCATGGCAAGTGGCTGAACTGCGGCGATTGCAATGGACCGACCCCCGCTCGCTGTAACGGTACACAAGAACGTCTCGTTGTGTGTAGGGACAAACGAGGGAAACCAACCGGCCAAAGGAGCCAAAGAGTATAGTCTGCTCGGCTCGTCACTCACTTCCGACCGTTGGTACACGCCACGCTCGCGTCGCGCCTCGCCGGCCTGCCCGCTTCTGGAAAAGCAGAGGAACCACGCCGCCCGCCCGCCCGCCGCGGCGCGGACGCGCGCGCTCTCCGTCACCCGGGGTCTCCTCTCCTCCCCCCGCCAACGCCACGCCGTCGCCTCTCGAGGTGCGTCCCCAACCCGTCCCTGGCAACATTTGACCCGTCCCCGGCGACGCAGCGCTTGCCTCCGCCCCTTGGCTCCGGAAGCGATGCGACCGGAGCCCGGAGGTCTGGCTGGCATTCCTCCCACCTGGAGTGAGGGTTTGGTTGGTTTGCCACGTGCTGCGCGGCGGACTCCACCCGCTGGCGGCGAAGGGCGGTCGCGGCCGCGCGATTTGGTCACAAGGGCATGGCTTCGTGCTCGGATAGTGTTTTGCATCGCTTGTTTCATGCCGACATAGACCCCGCTGGCACGTTTTTGAAATTCGAGGGTCTGCATTGCCTGCTCCCTTGTGAAGTGTATGCTGGTGGTGTCTCAGATCGAGCAGAGTCTGGTTTTCGTTAGGAATTGATGTGTTCCTGTGCACATCGGCAATAGGTTCAGGGCGTATTTGCAGGTTGTAGCTTGAACTGACTAGTTTGATTGGTTGGGTGACCCCAAACAGTCCTGAAGAATTTTGATCCATGACTTCCAATATCAAATTAGTAGGTGTTTACATATTTGAAGGCCAGGTTTACACCAAACTAGCTTACACCATCAAGGAACATAGGGAGGCAACCATGCTTCTGGTAATGGCTCATGGTGCTCTTGGTCATAGCTTGAGGTTCAATCGAAGAGAGGCCACGGCCATGGCTCATAAACATTGAGAAACCATGCAGCGGATACTCCCAGCAGTCATCCTTTAGTTGTTGGCTTTCTAGAAAAAGGGAGATCTTTGCTCTTTGCATAGTTGATTTCTTGATGATGTTAAGCTTCCTTAATCAAGCAATTCAAGCGTCCATAAGAAACAAATGATCACCATCTCGAATAACAGAAATATCGTCGATTTCTGCAAAATCTTGATTGAACAGTTTCGTTGGACAGTAACCAGCAAACTTCTTACCTGTGCAATCAAATTGGAGGATAAGACAGAGATATGGACTGCCCTTTTTAGGAACTTTTCATCGATTATCACACTTACGGTAATACCAATGTGGCATATTATTCTAATGAAACAATAGAGGAATGGGTGATTTAGAAACTAAAATTGGCTCAATTTCATCCAGATAATGATAATTACGGTGTCAACTTCAAACAATCAACGGTGAATAGTTGTGCTGGTAGCTGTTAGGTCCAATATGACCATATGTGCCATTGAGCCATAGCCTCTATTGATTAGTAAAGTCATTTGCTAGCTATGCTTAGGACACGGTATTTCAGCCATTGGATCTACCGGGTCTATTTTATTGCTTAAATGGTGCCTTTTCAGTCTGGAATTTTCAGCTATGTGGTTTATTTCTAATTAAAAAAATTGTTATGTCTATTGCCTACTGAGACATTCTTGAGTGATTACATGCAAGCTTCGATAACCTCACTAATGTTTCTTTACCAGGATGGTAGAATTGTATGCGGTATTAAAAATGTCGTGGCAGGCCATGCTGCTGCAGTTTTGCAGTGGTTTTGCTGATTATTACCCTTTCTATTTTATCCTTTACCATTCCTTTCATTCATTAAGATCTATTTTGGTTGTAGTCTATCTAGCCCTATAAGAACACTTTGATTTTCCTTATAGTTTGAAACCTAGGATCTCCCAATCATATCTCAGCCGGAGGAACTTCTCAAGGAAGCTCAACCGCCTTTTTACTTAGAAGCCCTATGCCTAATGATTAATGATGTTTATGAGTTGAAGAATACTTACAAGCTATGGCGAAAATTTCCTCCACAGACCCTGGTAGATTTATAACTTTTCCGCACGGCACCCTTATGTTTTGATTCCGTTGTGAATACACATGAATTGTCACTCTTTTTCTTTCTGAAGCCATAGAACCACCATCCTTATCTGAACATTTGCTGCCTTTTTTGCATCTTTCAGTAATTTCCTGAAGATGACCAGCATCCGAGCATAAAGGTATCGTATCTTGGGTCCTTGTTTGCCTGATTTTTGTGTGCTCCCATGTGTCTTGGATAATGACAGGAATGTTTTGGTATTCTGTCATGTTACTCTCGGTCAACATTTGTTCGTGTCCGTCTACCTTTCCTTTCTTCATATACATCCGTTTTGTAGGAATATGATTGTCCACACCCTTACCTTTATTGCACGAATCGTTGATTATCTTGGATCCATGTCTATATGATTCATCAGTCTCTGCGCAGTTCTCATCTCTGAATGGTGCTATTACTCTTCCTTTTTCTTCCGATTCAATTTCTTTACTCACTTGATTGAAGGTGGAACAACTAGTACTTATGAAGTGCTCATTGAGCACTCCAAGAGGTTTCCCCGCAGTCTCAGCAGGGAACCTTTGATGTGCTGTTTTCTGCTAAATGACGCAAAGTAAATATTAATTTCTATACTGCAAAAAGGAAAGTTGTATAACATGACATCATAACTATATCAGATAATAGACACCTGGGAAATATTGTTCAGTACAATTTGCTTGTCTTCTTTGTTTTCCTCAATAATATTTTTGAGCACTGTTGTGCTCACCCTCAAGAGCTGTGAAACTTTGGTTGTGCAGAATGTAAATGGCTGGGGAACATTGCATAGAGTCCCTATTTCACCAAATATATCTCCAGAGGACAGCATTCTATGAACCTGCATTTTATTTGTGGACTTCAAATTCTGAAAATGTCCTTTCAAATATATCACTAGAAGATGTGATAGCTCATACCTGGTCGACCCCATCAACTGCAATCCGTTCTTCCTGTCAGAGAAAATAGTAAAACAATCGTATGCTTCAATATTACAAACTGCAGAAAAATGACAATTATTCAAAAGTGTAGATGCACTGACCACTGCTCCTGAAACTATTATGTAAACTTCTGTTGGTGCTTCATTTTGTAGTATGACAAGTTCTCGCGGCGGAAAATATTCTGCTTCCATTGCAGTGACCTACAAAAGAAAGGACAATGAATCAGATTTCAGCTCTTGATATTTATTTTATACACTCTTCAACTGATTCTAACCTAGCAAATCAGTTTTCTTGTTTGTCTTACCAGTTGGAGCATACAGGTAAAAGAAACACCACGGAAAAGGTAGACTTTTTCGATGACAGGGAAGAATAAGTGGCATGCTATGCTTGATCGGATTCCCTGGGGAAGACTATCTAAAGTTTCCTTCTGTTTCAGGCCCTCTGTCTTGTACTTTAGGCAGATATGAGAAAGCATTTCATCTCTTATGTGTGCAGGTAGCTGATTTCTTGCAGCAAACTGGGATGCAGCATGGATTGTGTCCCTCTGCAGAACCGAAGAAGGGAAAGATCACGAATTTAGTGACGCTGATGAAATTATTATAACGTCTGAATCGTTCATGTATATTTTTGCGCATCTTATGGGGCATGCCTTGGAGTACTAAAAACCATTAGAAAGCTCGGCATGCTAGTTGGCATCTATGCTTAAGGTTCATATGCGTTAAACTAGAATATCAGGCTAACAAGTAAACTATCGCTACCCAGTATTTTTAAATACGATTCCATTTTATTTATTTTCCAGTTCCATCATTTTTTGCAGTTATTCGGCATCACCAGAACTGTAAAATATTATCTGGTAACGTGTGGAAGAGAACGTACAAAATTCCTGGTACGGCAACTGCCCTGGACAACCAGATTTGTCATGTTACCTATGAGGTATGCCGTCAGTCCCAGGTTAAACAGCATGTAGCATGTACTAAATAACATCTCTCTTGGATTCTCTGCATGCAAGTCCCCATAACCAGTAGTTGTGAGTGTTGTAATGGACCAGTAAATTGCAGTTACATATCGAACCCATAGACTCTCCGATCTGTAGTTTGGTATTGCTGCTCCTATCCAGGTTCTCGCTGGATAAGGGTATCTATCAGCTATTAAGTAATTGAAGCATCCTGAACAATGTACTGCAAAAAGAGTAACCTGCAAATTTGTCTCAAAACATTCATAATAAGATTCCCCTATTGCGGTAACTTTGTTTCATGCTAAGATGCATACTTACAGAAATTAGTTTGATGCACCTTATCCAGTAATAGTCCAATCTGATATCCTTTTCAAGCCTAGAAAAGATAATATGCCATGTTAATGTTGAGATTTCTTGTCTTCAAGTTCCAAAAAAAAAAAAAAAAAAACTACCTGGCAAATAAAGCGCTGAGACGTCGAAGGCGCCATAGCCGAAGCATGTTAAGTATCCTATACGCAAGGCCATTTGCATGTTTTTTAAATATGGGTCCAAATGGTTGATATGGAATTGTTGAACAAACGTCAAGAATGAACCAGGAAGAGATATATCTGCATCATGCTATCATCAGTCTCGTGATTTTTTTAATTTTTTTTTGTACATATGCTTCTACCATTGAGAATAACATAGTTCAGATGGAAGCACGAACCTAGCCGCAATCCTTTTTGGATCATCCACTAGAAGATATGACTTTTGATCCAGATATGCTAAAAAAAAGGTGAGAAAAATATCTATTGCAAAGAAGCTGTTTACAATGTTCTCAACCAGAAAGAGCTCCCATGAGAGATGCCTCAGATATGCAAGTTCGAATGGGCAAATCCATGCTGAGTAAACAACAAGAACGAGCAAGAACGTCTCCCAGATTCTAAGAGTTGTGAAGAGCATGGTAAGTATTTGCATACCATAAGATTTTGAAAGCAACTACGGCAAGTATTTGCATATTCATTCGTAAGATTATGAAATCAAATGTGATAAATTTACCTGTAACGAGAATCATAAGGAGAAATGATGAACTTCCTCAACTTGATAGATTGGTTTGCTCGTGCTCCTAGAGAGGGGAGCAGATCATTGTAGAATACTCTGCTAGCATCTTCCATTGGAGGGTTTAGGTAGAACTATGCTATACCAAACTCAGTATCCTTCTTCCTCAAAGCTGTTTTGTTGATGAAGAGGAGGTACTGCGTATGTCAGTGAATCTTGACATGCCTTTGATGTATCATGTGTGCTACTATTTCTGTTGCAAAGTGATGGTTGTGAATGCTGCTTAAATAAGATCCTGGTTTGGCACCAGGAGAGAACAGGATCAAGGAAACATGAAAGTAAAACATATGATGTGGATTCCTTAGAAAGGGACTATTTTCTGGTCCATTTTTGTGCGCAAAAATAAAACCATCAAGTGGTCTAGGTTTACTGCTCGTGATTTTGGTAGGCAATATGGTTGATGTGTGCCAGTTTTATGTGAAGACTCACCTTTCAGACACAATGCAATAGATTTTCAGATTGCCATATGGTGCAAATCGGGCACTGAAATGATAGGAATTTTACTTTTTTGTTTTTAAGAATATATAATAAAACCTTATTTCGTCCACTGATACTTTTTGTAGAGGTTTCTGTGTAGCAAAGCACATAGCTGAATTTCAAAGTAGATAGTTCATCACGCTTTCTATTATCTTAAGTCATACCATATTACCTACGGGGTCATGGAGTGTACTGGCAACATCTAAAAGTGTGAATCGGGTGCACCATTCTAGCTGCAGTTTTGATATTTATATGCAAGCTCAGCACTGCTTTTTTGAAACGAGATTTAACCCAGCCCCATCTGAAGACGGAGGTCCACAGAATCTTACAGCAGTTTTTACAGAAAAAGATCACGAAGAACAGAAAAGGCTGCCCAACCCCCAATCTACTAAGAGAAATAAAAATTACCAGTTTTTACAGCAGCTTAGCACTGCTGCTAGCTTTATGATTAATTCCTTGAATGTTCTGGATTAGTTATAAAAGAAGATTGTTCTTTTCTACAAATCTGCATGTGCTTTCAGCTTGCAGAGTGCGTGTCAACAAAATTACGCCAGCTTATTACATGCTATTGTGTGTCTTAGCATCCTGTTTCGTGGTCTGAACTGTCCCAGTCATGTTATGACTATTGATTGATCAGCAGATAGGTATAGTAGTCATCATGTTGGAGATGCTTAAGCAGATTTAACATGAACTAGACACTCAAGTTGTTTTTGCTGCAACTTTGATTTGGATTCATTAATAGGTCACGTACTCATTAAAGCAAACGGTTCTATAAAAAACAACAGAGAAAATGCAACAAACTTGCTGAAGCATACTCAAGAATTAGTGTTCTTGGTGAAATGAACCCGTGCTAAACTACATATCATTTTCTTGATTGTAATACTAATATTTGCCTCTGTTGCAACTCATGGTTGTTTTTAGAGCATTATATTGACAATGTCATGTTTGTTTTCCTTTGTAGATGTGCTGAGACTTAGCTTACTCCGGGAATTTTCCTATCGTCTTTATCAGTGAAATTTTATGTGACATCATGTGAAAAAGGGGTCTTTCATTCCAGGGTGTGAACAGATGTGCAGTTTTTGTGGCTTCAGTTTGCCTTCCTCACAACCCACTGCCTTCCAGATGCTGATTCTTTATCACAGGCTCCCTGTTTGTTTGCACCTAACTAGCTGCAAGAGACTTGGCTGACGTTTGTGCCCAGTACCTTTTAGATTCATCACGTGAAGCTATTTGACTGCTTTGGTGCCTTTATGTCACCTTCAACTTTTCTAACTCGTGATCCTGGGCTCTGGAGTCCACCTGGAATGGAAGTGTCTATTCGTGAAGAATGGAGATGATTCACGGATTTCATCACCTCTCAACTCATTGCTGTTTTGGGAAGGATTACCAGTGGAAGTCCCACGCAATGCACAGGCCTTGTTCAATGTAGCGGTGGCCACTACTGAGGGTGACGGGCAATCGACAAAGTTCTGGACTGATAGGTGGGCAAACCATATCTGAAGTTGCACCTCACTTGTTTGGAATAATACCGAGGAGCGCAGTCAAGAGTAGGACAGGCGCAAGCTCTTGAAAATAGAACATGGGTCTTGGATATTAAAGAAGCTATTACAGATCATAATCGAATACGGAATACCTCCGCATATGGGATTTGGTCGATGGTTTTAACCTCCAGGAAGGTGTACGGGACCAACATGTGGCTATTTACACAATCTGGTATCTATACAAGTAAGTCGGCCTACAATGCCTTTTTTTCATTGGGACAATTAAGTTTGCACCATGGAAAAGAATTTGGAAGTCTTGGGCTCCCCTTCGCTGTAAATTCTTCCTGTGGCTCGCCATCAACAACCCCTTCTGGACAGCGGATTGGTTGGCCAAAAGAAACTTGCCACATCCTGCAGTCTGCCCGTTCTGTGATCAAGCCGAAGAGACAATTCAACATATATTGGTGTCATTTGTGTTAACTCCCGGCAGATCTGGACAATGGTATTGCAAAAACTGAACTTCATCTCTGCTGCGCTGCAGCCTACGGTGGGTTGTTTCTCAAGCTGGTGGAGCAGTGCTAGATATCAATTCCCGAAGGATTACAGACGATGTTTCAACTCCCTTGTAATTCTGGTTGCTTGGGAGATTTGGAAGCATTGGAATGATTGTGTTTTCAACGGAGCGCAGCCTAGCATCTCTCATCTTTTGCAGGTATTTGGCAACGAGTGTGCGTTATGGTGCGTGGCAGGGGACTTGCATCTACAAAAGCTGCTCATTAGGTCGCTTCCTGGAGTAACTTAATTAGTTAGTCTTCCTCTGTTGTTTCCCTAGTGGTGGCGCGCCTGATTGTGTTTTGGGCGTTTTTGTGCTTTGTTTTTCTTCACATGTTGTACTGTGGTGGGAAGGGCTCAACGCCCTATCCCTTGTACTTTGCTCTTCTTCTTAATGAAATGATGCGCAGTTCTCCTGCGCATTCAAGAGAGAGAAAAAACTCATTGCTGTTTTCTATGTTCTACCTAGACTAAGTTTCTCTTTTTTAAGTCGCATTTTGTGGTTGAGGTACAAAACCACTGTAATGAACTGCTACCTCCGGATTTAATTTGTTGATGTTGGTTTCTGCAAAATTACACACCAACGTCAACGGTTTTAATCCGAAGGGAGTACTACACATGACTGTTGTACTGTTTCTTGATGAAAGAGATTGAATCGGAGAATCAATAACGGTAACCCTGACATAGTTACCGGCTTACCGAAGGGTTGTTTGACTGGCATGCTTCTTAATTGGACGCACCTGGCCAAACAAGTCCTTGACTTCGTCTGAAAGATATCGACCTGTTTCCTTCTTCACAACAAGGCTGTTTGGTGTGTAGCTAACAGTTGAGACCTGTGGAGTTATGAAAAGTTCGGCATGCATTTTTTGTTGGCACGAACGCCCTGGTTCATTTCTTTTGGAATCTTGTTAGATTCAGGCCGACTAATTCAATGTCCAAGCTTTGCCGGTCTGAAATGCTGATGCTGAATTTCTGTTTGCTTGTCTGCTGCAGTTGGTCTTTTGGCCCTGGATTGGTCGTTGTATTCTGCTTCACCTAACGTTGTGTTCTTAGCGAAAGTGTGCAGGCACGTGCTCGAAATAAAAATACGGTGATTGTGTGCCATCGAACATAATGGTTGAGAGCCCTGTTTTCCTCTGTCAGGAGAAGACGACGGCCAAATGGCTGTTTTTTTTTTTTTTTTTGGGGAAAGCCAAATGGCTGTATAAGCATGTGCCCTTGCTGCATTTTCTTATCCCCAGATGCAAGAACTGATAGACGAGGGACAAGGACGAGTGGAGACATGAGCGTCAGCTGAAGTGGTCCACTGTTATGCTCATTGAATATGGAATCGGAATTAAACGAGGAAGGTATCTAGTTCGGGATTGAAGTTGATGCCTCAGAACATTCTTCAGAGTCCTTTTCTAAAAAAATAAAATAAAAAAACTTCAGAGTAACTGAATTTGTTTGCAAACCAGCAGAAAACCATTTGAAATTGAGCATGTTAGACCTCAAACAAGGCTACCACCAAATTCCTCCATGATCATTTCATGGTTAAAATGTCAAGAGTTTCAGAAAATTGCAGACACTGTTTGTTTGGAACATCGAAAGGGGTCTTGGAATTGATGATTTAGGACTTTGATCCTCACGCCCAATTAACAGATGAATGAACCGAGGGGTGAACGATACTACAGAGGAACTGCATCCTGCAGGCGCCACCGCCGCAGACTCGACGTACTTGGCAAGGCTGGCTGAATCCGCAGAATGGAATCTCAGGAATCCACACTAGCCCTCGAGGAAGTAGGGCGAAACACGCAGGCGACGATGGGAATGCGGCGGAGCTCTGGCGACCGGTCGACCTTGTCAAGTTGTCAACGGACGGAACAACTAAAATTCATAATGCAGGCGTAGAGGACGTGTGCAAGCCGCTTATTATCTCGTCTTAGCACATCATTCAGAGCCGCAGGTGACCTCCGCCGCCGGCGCCTCCACGACGTCAACGCCGCAGTCTCACATCGCGGCGTAGAAAAAACATGGCCGCGCCGCCGACGCCATCTCTCGTCTCCTGTTTTCTTCTCGTTCGAATGCGGGGGAGCGGTGGGGCTTGGCGTGGAAGTGGACTGATCGCCGTGGGGGGTTGGGGGTGATCGGAGCCGCGCCGTGGACATGGCCACGGCCCACGGCGAGGTTGCCCCGGCGGCGGCTGGAGCTTCTTGACCGGTCCGATCCGTACCTCGATCAGGGCCGCAAACTTCCCGTCCAACAGCGACGATTGCCCGGCGGAATACTGACTGCGGTCAACGACACTTTTCAAATAACCCCCTGAAATGGATCGCGATCCAAATATTTACACTTAACCCTCTAAAATGAATCGCGATTAATAATCGCGATTCAAATATTTATACTTAAACCCTTACAATGAATCATATTTAATAGTCGCGATCCAACGTTTTGCACAAAACGCCCCTCGTTCTCCACCAGCCCCCGCTGGTCCCACCCTTCATCGACGCCGCCGTCCGTCGTTGTCTAGAAATGCCTCCCGATCTTCGATGAACTGTCAACCTCAGCGATGGCTTCTCCCGCGCATCCGGGTCCGGCACCGCACCGCACGCGGCTACGCCTCCGGCGTCTCCTCCGAGCAACGCCAACACTGCGGCCGCCGCGGCTGCCTCCCGCCTCTTCCTGCTCTCGATGCTCCTCTGCTCTCCAGGTCAGTTCCCAGATCTCTGGCAACCGCCTTCCTCCTCTAGCTAGGGTCCCACCTCGGGAATAACGCCTCGCGAACTTTGCTGGCAGTGGCGCAAGTTCAAATTTGATCTCCGATTTCTTGCGCCCACTTCATGCGCCGGCGATATTGTTCTTCTTGTGATTCGATCCAATGCCCATTTGTTGAGAAATTCGCTGAATTGTCAAGTTTTCTTCAGCTACAAAGAAATCTGTTAGCATCAGGAAGTACTTTTCGTCCATGTTAGGTACCGTACATTGATCAGCTGGTTGTAAGTCTCAGAAGAACTGGATGGTCAGTTAACAACTGAATGCTGTAAACTGATTCTGGTCTTATAGATAATCTTATGGCTGGGGCCTTTGGCCCTTGAACTCTAAAGAAAATAAAATCAGCTTTTTGTAATTTTCACCTCAGACTAATCAATGTCCGTGTGATGCACCTGTATTTTGCCCAGCGTGTGAGGTGTTGCAACTGATCTCGATTACCTCATCTTCTGCAGCAGTACCAATTCAGAAGCATTGTCTCGAGACCTGCACAGAGGCGGTATCCTGTTCAAATCGCCACGGCATTCGGTGATGTACTGTGATGCTTCTCTCCTTCAATAAATATGGTTTGAACATAAACCAGCTTGTTTTGTGATCTGTAGTGATTTGGTGTAGGATCCTGGGGACTTCTCGCTGGCACATGATGATGGTGACGAGGGTTTTGGCGTTGCTCCATATTCAAGTGAGAGTGATTGGAGTGATGAGGAAGTTGTGCTGACTTCATTTGGGGATGTTGAGTTACCAGTTGCCAGCAAGAGCCGGGCAGAGGGTGCTATAACTGTTGCTGCCCATAGGCTCGCAACTATTAACAAAGGGCATAGGAAGAGCAGGTATGTATAAGACAACTAGTTGTACATTTTTTTTTTTGAATGAACCGACATGAGACAGTGCCAATTTTCATTAACTAAAGAAGAGAAAACTAGTGTCACTGACAATTCCTAAAATTGGGGTTGGTGGCTCATGTGTCTTGTATTTTTCCATTCTTAAAATAATAATAAAAGAAAAGAAAACTGCATGAAGTTTACATCATGAGCTTGGCGTCAGATACTTATACATGTGGTGCATAAGTCATGTGGCTGTATGAGTGAAGTTACACACCAACAGCTAGATATGTGGCATTTAATGTGTATCCCGGGATGTAGTTGTGTATACTAGTGTTATAAATAGACAAGTCTTGTACAGTTTTGTTAACTAGGCTCTAGCTAATTGTTTTACATCAATTCCCAGAACTCTACAAGGGCGGATGAATAATGTCGGACTGGTTGCTTTCTTACTGCTGCTACTTTTCTTTGTGGACTGGTGTTCGTGGAGGATTGTTAGATTACCTCTGGACTCTTTTTACTTGACACGCCCTTTTCTAACATCAGCAGTTTTATCAGCGATTGCTGGATTTCTTTTTGTCCCAATTGCGGATAGCTTGAAAATACACCATTTTCGGAGGAGAGGAAAGTCTGTTTCTCCATCATCTATAAAGCCAACCCCAGCAATGGGTGGATTGTTCTTCGTTTTGGTTGGTATTTTTGTTGCAAGTAGAGCGGTTGGTTCTAACTCAAATGTAGTAAATGGAGCAGCTATGATAACCTATATATTTGCAATGGTTGGGTTACTTGATGATATTTCAACTCTCTCCATGGATCGCAGTTATAAAATACCGCAATGGATACGGTTCTTGGTTCAGGTGAGTGGTTATTTTCTGAAGTATGAAAATCTAGGTTTAAAAAGGTCTAATGGTGCCCTTTCAATGTTATACTGAACTTGACTGCAAATGTTCTCGTGCACTTTGCAGATTGTTGCTGGGGTTTATTTCTCTATCTGGTTGGGTACTGCAGATATTTCAACACCATATAGCACGTATGCATTCTTGTAACTGATGAATACCTTACTCCATATACAACTTCATTGATTCCATCTTATTCGTGAAGGAAATTCCTGGTTCCTCTGCCTCCTCCTCTTGGCCTTGCATTCATGGGAAAAGTTTATCTGGTTATGGCTGCAGCATGTTCTCTTTCGATGGGCACTGCAGTAACACTGGTTGATGGTCTTGATGGCTTGGCTGGTGGTATTGCCGCTTTAGCACTCATTGGATTGTCAATTGCCGCTCTCCCAATTTGCTCTGGTACTCTATTCAGCTTGTTCAGCTATTTAATTTGTTATGATTATTTAAATGTGTCAATTGTTTTATATGCTGATAGTATTTGCTCATTAAATATGCCAATACGAGTCCTTTGCTTTAGTTTCATTCAGTGATTTTGATATCTGTATTCCATAAAAAGGGCCAAAAGCAGTCTCCTTGCAGGCTGCACCTGCATAAGTTGTCTCAGTTATTAGCTCACCAAAAAGGAAGATTAGAAAATATGTCTGTTTTGTCAGCAGTAATGATAGATGCTATCCTTAATAATTGAGTTTTCCCTTAATGCAATACAAGGGATCATGTATAGGAACTATCTTGTTGGGTTTTCTAATTGCACTAAAACTCTTACTACAGTAGTATATATTTGTTATTAAACTAAAATTTTACTAGTTTATACTCCCCCTGGTTTTAAATAACTTTTTTCGTTAATTTGACCATTCGTATTATCTATAAATATTTGTGCAAACAGCTAAAGGTATAAGTTAATCTTATAGTGTTTTTTATGATAGATCTAATGATACTCATTTCACGTTAGGTAACTAATTACTTAAATATATATTGTCGGTTGAAGTTCAACAAAAAGGTCAATGGTGTCATATATTTAAAACCAGAGGGAGTAATGTTTTTATCAAAATTTGTAACATGATTAGCTTGTCATAATTGCTGCAGAACTCAGTGTTTTCGGAGCTTCAATGTCAGGCGCTTGCACTGGCTTTCTTTTTCACAACAGATACAGAGCCTCGGTAGTTATGAGTCGAGTTGGTTCTTTTGCTTTAGGAGGAGCTGTTGCTACCATTGCAGCTTGCAGTGGAATGTTTCTTCCAATGTTCATTGCATGCAGCGTCTTCTTTATGGAGCTACTATTTGCAATATTGCAGGTGTGTGTTTTTAACAGATAATTGCAATAGTAGTTTGGTGAGTTAATCTCTGACGGTATTAGCTTTATATGGTGGATAGTAAGGACCATTGCAGGAGTTGATCACTCCCTTTACTGTGTGATTGCTTTCCAAAACGCAAATGGCATCAATGGCGGATTTCCCTCGAGAGATAGCATATCTATATTCAAAACTTTTCATTAAGAATTTACTGCATATCTGTCCATTTCTTGATTCTATTCTGAACCAGTTAATTCGTGTCATCCTCAATGTCTTTGTGGACCTTAACCCAAACCACTGGTCCATTGACTGACAGTGGAATTAAAACTTTGTCAAAAAAAAAACTCTTTTAGTATCAGTTGGCGCGTTTCATTCAGAGTTCTGTTGCTAAACAATCAGTGAGGAGCATAACCTAACTAACCTGACTAAATTTTGCATATTTGTTTGCTTGTTCCTCCTATTTGCTAGTGAAACTGAAGTTTTTATTCTATCCCATATCCCCTTACATGTGGGTACGGATTTGTTTGCATCATCTGATCATATATGGAACATTGTGCAATGTGCAAAGCAATGTTTCTGGTCTCAGAAAACATTGGTTCCATTTGATAACGCTTTTGAAGTGGCTTGACCTTTCAATTTTGTATTGAAACCGTAAGGTATGTAATAACTTTTTGTTTTGTCTCCTCAGGTTCCTTTTCGTATGGCTACGAAGCCTTTCCTTGGAACAAATAGATATCCCTTGCGAATTCGTCCCTCGTATTACTACCTCAGACTATGGGGTATAAAGGAACCATATATTGTGGCGGGTGCATACATAATATCATGCTTCTTAATTCTGGTGGCAGGATACCTTGGCCTTGTGTCAGCATAGATGGAAGCTTACTTATTATTCTTTCATTGTATTTTGTGTTATATGGGTCACATCTGATCTTTATGTGAATGCTCTTGTTTCATTTTTGGCCTAGTGATATAACCTAAACATAGGAGGGCTGTAGGATTAGTCTTTCAGGATCCCTCAAAAGAAGATTGTGCAGTGTAGTCATGCCATGAGCTGTTGTATTGTCCAGGACCTCCAGGTGGCATTAAAGTTTTGTCTCTGGACTGATGTATTGTTGTTACGAAAGATATCAGCAAAGACTACTCTTTATTTCATTCTTTTTATTTTGAATGTAATCTCTTCAGTGTGTCTTGCTTCAATGAAGGAAACTAGTTTTGTAAATAAAAAAAAATGATCACGGTTAACATCTTAAGCATGATAGCACAATTACAAGGGAAATGGGCCGCTTGAGAGGCCCAAAGGGGAGTGAAGGTGAGCTGCTCCGGGACGACCAGCGACCATTGGATACCGTACCGAAGTACTGTAGCTCTTGTAGGTGTTATTTTAAGCTACTACTGTTGTATCGACTAAAGCTTGATCGAATGCCGAAAATTCATGGAAAACTAGAAAATTAAAATGAGAAATTAAGATATAATCTATCTAGCACTGGTAAGTGGTAACTGGTTTGATGGATGATCACGCTAGGCTACCATCTGGAAGCTTTGGCTCTGACGGAGCTAGGCTGTTTGACACTTTCTACTAAATTCTTCCTCTTCGTCATGTATGACGATATTTAGCCTGTTTGCCTTGCTGCTTTGCAGCACCTGTTTTGCAGCAGCTACAGTGTTCCAGTTATTTCTTCAGCAGCCGCTATAGTATTCACAGTTATTTCTTCAGCAGCCGATACAGTAAAACGGCTGCGCCGCTACAGTAAAACGGCTGCATCGCAGCGAGGCGAACAGGCTGATTACAATCTCTCGGCCAAGTTTCTGTAAATTGTTGGGTCTGACGAAGCCAACCGGTTTGACATTTCCAGAGAATCCGTCACGATGACTCTTAATTTCAGACTACGGTATGTTCAAAAACTTAACTTCATTTCAGAATTACTGAGTATTATCTCTTTATAATTTGTTCCTAATAATTGTACTTTTCATTTGTTAATCCCTGGTTTGGAGCCCCTTTCAATCCCCGGGCCCTGGACCAGCTCTATTAGCGTCATCTCACCTCACAGAAACCATCGACTCCCAATCATTGCATAACTTCGGGCAGTTCATCCCGCCAAAGACCAGAAATGACGTATGTATCCAGGCGCCGAGCTGGGCAATGATGCTTTTCCTAAGTGGAGATTCTGATGTGCAAATAATTTTTATGTCACGGGCTTGCTTAGACGTGCACAATCCATTCTGAAAGATACTCACAGTCGCAGCCAGGTACTGATACTGTGGCAACCCCTTCAGCTGTGTTAACTTGTATTTTACTGTAGCTTATCCGGCACGCCGGTTCAACCAACTCATCGTTGGTTTGTTGTACAAGATAGACTAGGATTCTGATATCTAGCTAGGCTAACAACCTTTGATGTAATCTGTTGTACATTGTGCGCATAAATACGCACCCGAGATCAACACGAAGATTATCTCGCCTCATTCTTTCTGCTTTCATGGTATCAGTGACCGGGCTTCCATAGCGCCGCAACCCTCCTCTTCCTTCAGCCACAAACCCTAGCCGCCGCCATGGGCGACACCTCCAAATCCTCTCTTTCTCTCCAGCTTCTCAACATCAAAAGCCTCCTCCCCTTCAACCTCGAGTACGAGCCATCCAACTACTCCCAGTGGAGCGAGCTCTTCACCGTCGTCCTCCGACGCTTCGGCCTGCAGCACCACGTCGACGCCAAGTCCATCACGCCCAAGGAGCAGGACTGGGACCAGAACGATGCCATGATCGTCTCTTGGATCTACAGTTCCGTCTCCGACGAGGTGCGCGGCCACGTCTTCTCCCGCGGCATCTCGACGATGAATCTTTGGACTGCCATCTCCAACCTGTACCACGACAACAAGGCCGCCAGGATCCTGGCGCTCGAGGCCGAGTTCCATGGTACCCAACAGGGCGACATGGCCGTCATGGCATATTGCTAGCGCATGAAGTCCATGGCTGACTCCCTGCGTGACCTTGGCGTCACCGTCACCGACTCCACCCTCGTCCTCACCATCCTGCGTGGTCTCAACGAGGCGTTCTCCACCACCGCCAAGATCATGACCGCCGCGGACACGTTGCTGACGTACCTTCAGTGCCGCTCCAAGCTGCATCTCGAGGAGGCCTCCCACCCCAAGTCCTCGACACCTGCCACCGCCTTCTACTCCAACAACGGTGGCAGGTCGCCGTCCTTCCCCAAGAACGGCAACAACGGCAACTACAACAACCGCGGCAACTACAAGGGCAAGAACAAGTCGTGTTCTGGCTTTGGCGGCAACTACAACGGCACGTTCCAGCTTTGGCCGGCCTCGTCGCCGACATCACGGCCTCCTGCGAGCAACGTGCCGGGTCTCTTGGGCCCACGCCCCGACGCGCCTCCTCAAGCTCACTACGTCGCCAACTCCAACCAGTCGTCGTCGCGCGGCTCTGCTTCCTCTGCTCCAACTTGGGACGTCTCCGCCCTCGTCCAGGCGCTGAACAACCTGTCCGCCCAGAGCGGCAACTCTCAGGAGTGGGTCGCCGACTCCAGCGCCTCGAACCATCTCACGTCCGATGCTGGTAATCTTTCCCTCTCCCGTCCCTCCACAAACTCTCAATCTGTGGTCATCGGCGACGGCACTCGCCTTCCCATCACTGCCATCGGCCACACCTCTCTTTCTTCTCCTCACCGGCCACTACAACTTAAAAGTGTCCTGGTTTCTCCTCAAATTATCGCTAATCTGCTATCTGTGCGCCGTTTTACCACTGATAATTTGGTTTCCATTGAGTTTGACCCTTTCGGTTTGTCTGTGAAGGATCTCCAGACTCGGACAGAGATTTTCAAGTGCAATAGTGACGGTCCTCTCTACACAATTCAGCTTCCGCCAGCCATCACACCATGAGCTTTCATGTCTACTACAACCTCTGAAGCTCTGTGGCATCGTTGTCTCGGCCACATCGGCCATCAGGCGATGTCGCACTTGATTTCTTCGTCTTCCATTAAGTGTAATAAGCGTTTGGACAAAGCATCTATTTGCCACGCATGCCAGTTAGGGCGCCATGTACGCCTCCCTTTTTCAGCTTCAATAACACACACTTCTAGTCCTTTCCATCTTATACATTGCGATTTGTGGACTTCACCTATTGTGAGTGTCTCGGGCTTTAAGTATTATTTTGTGTGTTTGGACGATTACACTCATTATACATGGACGTTCCCCTTACGCCATAAATCTGAAACTTGCTCAACTCTGAAACACTTCTTTGCCTTTGTTCATACGCAGTTTCATGTCACGATTCAAAGCCTCCAATGTGACAACGGCCACGAATTTGACAACCACACCATGCGTGCGTTCCTCGCTGACAATGGTGTTCACCTTCGCCTTTCCTGTCCACACACCTCTCCACATAATGACAAGGCCGAAAGAATGCTTCGCACGCTCAACAACATAGTTCGCTCCCTGTTGTTTCAAGCTTGCGTGACCATGCCTGCACGCTATTGGATCGAAGCTTTACACACCGCCACTCTCCTCCTCAACATCCATCCCACTAAAACTCTCCACAACCTCACTCCTCACCACAAGCTATTCGACTCCGCACCAACATACACCCATCTTCGCGTGTTCGGTTGTTTATGCTACCCAAATCTTTCTGCCACAGCCCCAAACAAACTCTCTCCACACTCCACGGCATGTGTCTTCCTTGGATACCCCACCAATCACAAAGGATACAGATGTTATGATCTAACCACTAAGCGAATTATCATCTCACACCATGTGGTGTTCGATGAGACTTCGTTCCCTTTTGCAGGATCTCACACGCCCGCCGTCGACACGTACTCGTTCCTCGACGACTCGCCTGGTGCTGTACTGGTGCCACGCGCACCACCCAGTGCGCCACCGACGCCGCCCGCGCCCGCGTCGCCGGCGCACGACGCGCCCGCGTCGCCCGCGCCCGCCGCGCCCCCGTCGCCAGCACCGGCCGCGCACGCGTCGTCGGCGCCGACGCCCGCACCAGCACCTGCGACGACCGACACCGCGGTGCTCGCGGATCCATCCGCCGCCGCACCTCCTGTCGCCCCGGCTTCCCACGACGCGCCGGCGTCGTCCACTGCTTCCACCACGACGCGTCTACTTACGACACCGCGCGTGGTCCCCGTTGCTCCCACCAGCAACCCTCACGGCATGACCACGCGCGGCAAGGACGGCCAGAAGCTGCTACCCCGCGAGGTGCTCAACCTGTCGGCTACGACTACTCCAACCATTCCCAACACGTACAAGCAGGCCATGGCCGATCCCAATTGGCACGCTGCCATGGTGGATGAATTTCAAGCCCTCTGCTCCAACAGAACGTGGGATCTGGTGCCTCCTCCGTCCTCGGCCAACATCGTTTCTGGTAAATGGGTATTTCGCATCAAGTACAATTCTGATGGCTCCCTTTCTCGCTACAAGGCACGCTGGGTTCTCCGAGGCTTCTCTCAACAGCCCGGCATCGACTACGATGAAACCTTCAGCCCTGTCGTCAAACCCACCACAATTCGCCTAGTCATCTCCATTGCACTCTCGCACAATTGGCCGATCCATCAATTGGACGTCAAGAATGCGTTCCTCCATGGAACCCTCACCGAAACAGTGTTCTGTCATCAGCCTGCCGGTTTCATTGATCCTGATCATCCAAACCACGTTTGTCGCCTCAACAAATCACTTTACGGCCTCAAACAAGCCCCTAGAGCCTGGTTTAGTCGATTTGCCACTTTCATCACAAAGCTCGGGTTTACTTCCTCCAAATCTGATCCCTCGCTTTTCATATATTGCCAAGGCTCCTCAACTGCATATCTTATTTTGTATGTTGATGATATAATTCTCACTGCATCCACTACCACCCTCCTCGACGGCATCATTCGCTCTCCGGGGTGAGTTCTCCATGACTGATTTAGGAGATTTACACTATTTTCTTGGTGTCTCAGCTCATAAAACTGCCGATGGCTTGTTTCTCTCCCAAGAGCAGTACGCCCAGGACATTCTTGCTCGAGCTAACATGACCTCGTGCAATCCCAACTCTACTGCCATTGACATTCGCACCAAACTACATGCTTCCGTAGGCACTCCTGTTTCCAATCCTACTTTGTACCGTAGCTTGGCCGGAGCACTCCAATACCTGACATTCACCCGTCCGGACATCACCCATGCCGTCCAGCAAGCTTGTTTACATATGCACAGTCCGCGAGAACCTCATATGAACCTTGTCAAACGCATCCTGCGTTATCTCAAGGGCACCACCAGTTATGGTCTTCATCTTTCTCGTTCCTCTTGTCATGATCTTGTGGCGCACTCGGACGCCGATTGGGCTGGCTGCCCTGACACCAGAAAATCTACCTCGGGCTAGTGTGTTTATTTGGGTTCTAACCTCATCTCTTGGTCTTCTAAGCGCCAGAACACTGTGAGTCGTTCTAGCGCTGAAGCTGAATATGTAAACAAGCTGAGTCGTTCTAACGCCGTGGCCGAAGCTTCCTGGCTCCGCCAACTCTTGGCCGAGCTTCATCAGCCCCTACGCACGGCAACAGTGGTTTATTGTGACAATGTTTCAGCCGTGTATCTCTCTTCTAATCCTGTGCAGCATCAAAGGACTAAACACGTGGAGATCGATCTACATTTTGTACGCGACCGTGTCAGTCTCGGCGACGTTCGCGTTCTTCATGTTCCATCTTCAGCACAATATGCGGACATTTTTACTAAAGGCCTGCCGACTGCTCTATTTGATGAATTCAGGGCCAGTCTCAATGTTCGTCAAGCTCCCAGTTGACACTGCGGGGGGTGTTAACTTGTATTTTACTGTAGCTTATCCGGCACGCCGGTTCAACCAATTCATCGTTGGTTTGTTGTACAAGATAGACTAGGATCCTGATATCTAGCTAGGCTAACAACCTTTGATGTAATCTGTTGTACATTGTGCGCATAAATACGCACCCGAGATCAACACGAAGATTATCTCGCCTCATTCTTTCTGCTTTCAAGCTGATCAAATATATCATGTGCTTACCTTAAAAAATACTCCTATATAATATGGTGCTCGAATCTTCTCCAAACCCAAGCGACCTCTGTCTTGTCATCCACGCCTTTTGCGCGCTGTATAATATGCGTCCGGATAAATTGCAAATCTGAGAAGTCAAAAACGATAAGCCAGCTGCAAGCAATAGCGTCTACTCATCACAAGAAGTAGGAATGTAGGATTTAAGAAGTAACTTGATGTTGTGTGTTCTCGTTGTCTACATATATAGTACGTACATACAGACATGCAATAGGAGTAGTAGCTTTGTAAGTGATATGACGTTTTAGTACTATAAAACATGGCTTTCCTTCAGTAGCGGAACACGAAAGCCTTCCGGCCAGGGCCGGCCCTGGAGGGGGGCGAGCGGGGCGGCCGCCCAGGGCCCCCGAATCTGAGGGGGCCCTCCCCTGGCGTATATATAATATACGTTGGTAGTATAAGTAGGAGGCACATATACGCTGGTAAAATTTCCGCTTCGCGTTTGTCAAAGAACGCCCACGCCCGTGATGTTTAGCCTTCGTCTGTGTCATCTCGGGCTAATACGGCAATCAGCAAACAGCAAAGTGCAATTGGCATCACATTTCTCTTGTGCGGCACACACCTACATAAAAGGCTCACAATTGCTAATCGCTCCAACACTGCCAGTAACACAGTTCAGGCAAGTCTCTGTGAGGGATGGCAACTAAGCCTGATTGCTTGTCACCTGCTTAAGGAGGTTCGTATACGGCCCTTATCTTAACTGCTAGGCCTGACTTTCTAACGTCATGAATATGAGATTGATTAATTGATCTTCATTGATATTTTAATTTTCAATGAGATCATATCAACTAGTTTGCATCATGCATTGGAAAAGGGGAGGAGACAAAGTAATTGAAAGGAGCCATGTTCATTTGTTTGAGAGTAATACGAGAACTGTATGAACTTTGATGTCGATGAGATTTCTACTACATCAAAAAGATGATTTTTTTATCCTAATATTTCTATTTCTTATCATATCTTACTTATTTTGAAGAACTATTTAGGGTCCACAATGTCTAGAGAATGATTGAACAATGTTACATTTGAGAAGATATTGGATGAGATCAATTTTGTTACGGTCATAAGTGGCGCCACATATACAAATTTATAAAAATTAAAGGTAATATATAAATCATTTCCTCAGATTTTTTTAAAACCATAAGTCTTTTAGTGACAAATTTTTCACATATAGATATAGTACATTTTTATTTCTTTTACATAGAGAGGGGCAGAGGGCCTCGACTTTTTGACCGCCCCGGGCCCCCAAAATCTCAGGACCGGCCTTGCTTCCGGCCGCAGACAGTTGACAAAATATAGTGTGATTGTTAATATGCAATGCGTTGATCGTGAGGTTGCTAATCCAATTAAAAAACATAGTACCGAATCAGCAGATAACTTATCATCGAGATATGATTACGGATCGCGCGAGTCGTCATCCCGGCCAGCAGTCATCTCCGACAAAGCCGGAACCCGGCCGAGAGAGGCTGCTAGCTTTACGTGTCCGATCGACTCGATCACACGACTACCCCAGAGCTTTGGATCGCCGAGCGCAAGCAGATGATCCGTGCAACGGCCACGGATCATCTGTTGGATGGTACGTGCACTGGATACATATATCGACGCAGATCATTCCAACAGGAAGACTTGTGTACGAGTACCACTGTAGCGCCATGCATATTCTCCTGTTGAACAGCGTTCATCATCCATGATGTGGATGGCCGCCTGAAGCGGCACTATTACATTGCACGGGCTAAAGTCCAATCCACCACCCGATTATGCATGGGTAGCGATGTCGATTGATGATCCCTCCTCGGGGACGTGATGGCACTCGAGCATGGGTCGATCGCCTATATATCTCACACAAGGACGTAGTAGTGTGTCTTAATTGGCACCTCAGGCCAAATGTCGTGTATGTAACCAAGATGTAGTTGAGCCCATAACAGGACACCAGCTGAGAGCTTGATCCCATGCCTTCCATGGCTGGCCCGATGCTAGCTATGCGTTGGCTATGCTTACCAACGTGTGGGTTCACTCAAACGTTAGGTCGCAATCGTTTACCGGAACACGTTGAGTTGGAACTGAGTGTGCGACATGTGGATCTCGAGCTGCCATATCCCATATGCATGGTCTCGTCGTCCATAAATAGTATAAACCCGCCGGTAAATCACCATCAAGCGATCTGGACGAGCACGTGGTCCAATCCGACACGATCAACCATCTGGGAGTTGCTTTCCGGCAGTGTGTCCGTTTTCAGGCAACTCGGGAATAATTTGGACCGTGGAGTCTTGGAAGACTTCTCGAACATCCACTTGGCTGATGAGCAGTACTCCTACAGCAGTGGCGCACGACGAAGAAGCGTCTCTCGAATCGACCGGCGGTGGGCGGGAATCAGACGGCGCGCGGCCGGCCGGTCACGTACTCACGTGCCCACTGACCGCAGGCGCGCGCGTCCGCGTACTTTTCTCGTCGATTCGATCCGCATTTCGTCGCTTTTTCGCGGGCGCGCACGTACAAACTCTAGGCTCGGCGCGATGCGGAACACGATCCCGCGGCCGCGGCGCGCGATGATTTGGATGCCGGGCGCATGGCAAAACTGCTGACCCCGACAGCAGCGCGCTTGCTTGCCTTGCTCGATCCGGGGACCGACAACAACAAGCAAGGGCGCAGGCGGCGCGGGACAGGTATGCGCGCGTTCCACGGCAACACGTGAAGAGCGTGAACGCGGCTAGCTGCGCGGGCCTGATGAGCGTGCCGTGCCGCGCACTGAGGCTACTGTGGCGCGTGTGAGTGATGATTTCCAAGGTGATACGATGGATGGTTCGAATCATACGGGCGCAATGTGGCCTGGCATCTGAATATACAGGGAAGAAGGATCTTGAAGGATCGGTCGGTCAACTGTTGACTGTGGCATGATATGGGTACTACTACCTGGACGACATCATGGACCAGCGTGGCGAGCACATGTATCATGGGGTGTGGCCAGGGTGTGCATGCCGTCCGTCCGTCTGATAACAATTCCGATGGTGGGAGTACAGGGAACAGCGGGAGCAGTGCCGAGGTCAAGCTTGTGGTCAATAAGCTTTGTACTTTTTTTTTTTTTGGCTGGACACCTTAGCATACAGAAAATCTGTGTCTGTTTTTTTTTTTTTTGGTGGAACAATGGAGAAATTTTGTGTCGATGAAAGAAAGGAACATACTTGTGGTAACTTTTAAATTCGTACTAGGGTGGAAAGGGACATGAATAGATGAGTCCCACATTTTAAACGGGCAAGTCCCTTCCTTACACATGCACATGATCTAAAGGCTAGGAAAGGGACCAGACCATCACGAGTGCCATCCATACATCGAACCTCTCTTCAATGCGAGCGGCCATTTGCGGGGCTTAATTGGGTGATTTCGGAGAACTTGGGGAATGGACATGAGTGAAAATCAAACTCTGATAGTACGAAAACTGGGACGGCAGATGCACGGGCGCGCGCAACAACCGTATCCCTGTTGATTGATCATCAAACGGAGGAGCATCATGATTAATGAATCGTGCGACGAACACTGTTCGTGGCAGTACCTATTTTTCCCCAAAACGTTCGACGAAATTCATTGCAGATATGGCTACTACAAAAACAGTACTCCAGTGTCCTGACGAGTACACCACACATGCATTCACCAACCCCACTTTGTACTATTCATATCTGCATCTCCCGCGGGACCCCGACGCAGCATCAACCCAACCCAATGGCGAACAAAATAATTGAATGGACCATCCCTGAACGAGCCGGCCAGAACGTACACAAAGCAATCCAACACCAGAACCTACAAATCAATCAACGCTACCTGCCCCGGCCAAAGAAAGAAATCCGAAGAAAAAAGAACAGAGGAGAGCGTGGCAAGAGGAAGAGGACAAGAGGAACCAGATCATCAGAAAGATGGAAGCTTGGCGCAGCGCTGCTTGAGGTACACGGCGCAGCCGTCCTTGGGGACGATGGTGGGCATGTACAGTATGTCGTCGCAGCCGTCCGTCTTGTCTCGCCGGAAGTCCATGACCGAGACGAACAGCGCCATGAAGAGCACCAGGTGGTTGAGCGCGTAGCGCTGCCCGACGCACTGGTGCGGCCCTGCGCCGAAGGCCAGGAAGTTGCGCTTGAACGCCACGTCCTCCCGGCGCGCCTCGGAGAAGAAGCGGTCCGGGTCGAAGGCGTCGGCGTCGGGGAAGCCCTGGAACGACGACTCGTAGACGGACGGGAAGACGATGGCGCCCTTGGGCACCGTGTACCACTCCGTGAGCTGGAACGGCTCGCCGGCGATGTGCGGCACCATGGTGGCCGGCGGGCGATGCCGCACCACCTCGCGCGCGACGGCCTGGGTGTACTTGAGCGCCAGGACCTGCTCGGCGGTGATGGGCTCGCCGGAGTCCGGCGACCAGACGGCGGCCACCTCGTCTCGGACGCGGGCGAGCACGTCCGGGTGGGAGTCGAGCGCGGAGACGGCCCAGCAGAGGGAGGAGGTGGACGCGTCCTGCGCCGCGAACAGGAAGTCGAACAGGAACCCGCCGATCTCCTCGTCGTCGGTGTGCGCCGGCGCGGGGCGCCCCGCCGCGGCCGCCTCGTCGATCTCCCGCACCGTGTCCTGCATCCAGTAGTCGACAAGGCACTCGGGCTCGCCGCCGGCGCGCATCCGCGCCTTGCTCTCACGCGCGCACTCCCCGAGCGTGCGCACCAGCCGCGCCACGCCCTGCCTCGCGCGCCGGAACGCGAACCCGGGAAGGTCCACGGGCATGGCCATGAGCCCGACGTTGAAGAGGTTGTAGTCGTGCTCGAACCGCCGCCGCGCCTCCTTGGTGAGGTAGGGACCCGCGAACACCGTCTGCGAGGTCTCGAGGTTCATGTCGCGGCAGGGCACCCGTATCGGGAACGCGCCGCCGTCGTCGCTCTGCTGGTCGAGCCAGCGGCGGAGGTGGGCGAGGATGACGCGCTGCTGGATCGCGGTGTAGGTGGAGAGCGCGCGCGGCGTGAAGTTGGGCGCGATCCGGCGGCGGAGGTCCTTGTGGTCCTCGCCGAACATGTAGATGAGGTTGTGGTCGCCGAAGAGCTTCTTCCCGAACGGGTGGCCGATGAGGTGGAACGCGTCGGGGCGGACGTTGGCGAACACGCGCTGGGACAGCTCCGAGTCGCGGATGAAGACGATGTACCGCCCGACCAGGTAGTCGGCGGCGAGCCCCACGCCGGACTCCTTGGCGCGCTTCGCCTGGGTGTCCCAGAACCCGGTCGGGTCGCGGATCATGGGGGCGACGCTGCCGAGGAAGGGGACGACGAGCGCCGGCCCGGACAGGGGACCTTTCTTGCGGTGGTAGGACAGCTGCTCCACCAGGAAGTAGAACGCAACGGCGGCGACCAGGAACGGCGCCGCCGCGCGAATGTCCAAGAAACCGGACACCGACTCCGCCGCCATTGCGACTCCTGACTAGAGCAACCACGAGCTGCAGCAGGGGAGTCCGTCCCTTTGACACGAATGGTACGGCAAACAAGGTACTACTGTAGTATTTATGTGATGCGAGGGGCTGGAAGCGAAGCGAAGGGAAGGTTGGAGCGGGAATCGGCGGTCAAAGGCTGGCTGCGAGGAAAGGAGGCGGCCTTTTCGCCTGGCTGGCACGGCCGTGACGGATTGGCTGATGCAGCGGGTCGGCGGCCGGGTGGAAGAAACGATGCGAGGCGAGGCGGGAGGAGCGCGGCGCGAGGACGAAGCCGCACGCACGGGGGCTGTGTGGCTGCGGATAGCAGCAATTCCTTTCACGGAATGGCAACGGGGAAGGTGACTGAAACCATGATCCATCCCAGGTTGGTGGCGACAGACAGGGATGGAGAGCGAATCTAACTGTACTGTTAATCGTCTACTGAAAGCTTAATTGTTTCTCATCAATCAATCAAGCTACCGGTATTGTTGAACCACGTGTTTTTTCTCCAGAAAAAATGTGAACACTTAAAGTGTGCAATACTGATCGAAGCAAGTATTGAGATAGATTTATCTATAAAAATATCTATAAATTTGTTTAAAAAACACCTGCAACTTCGCAGCAAGTAAACAGAAACAGAGGGTTAGTACAAATTTTGACCGGCTGATCCAAGCAATTAGGTACATACAAACGTACTATGTGTGCCAAAGAATGCCAAGAAAGAAAGCTAGTACTCCTGAAAACAACGACGACAAATAATCAAGTTGGGTTTATAATTTTAGTTAGCTCTGGCATGGCTTGTGTCGAAGTGTGGAGAGGCTTTGGGTCAAACGAGGTGGAGCCGCGATAACAGCCACCGTGCTGGCCCATTGCGTGGGTGGTTAGCTGATTCCTCCAGGTGGCAAAGTGGTTTGGGCAATCTGGGGTTTCGCGATAACGACGGTTTAACCTGTCATCAGATTTGACTCTTCCATCTGGCTGACTTTGACGAACTGAGTAGAACGTTCCTCTCCCAGGGAAATTGGTCGAATGTTCTAAGTGGCGGCTTAGCTCAAAGGTCAACGCATCACGAGAAAGAGAAGTCAATTTCTGTAGCTCCGGCTCTGTAACTTGTTCAACATTTGTTCCCCTTTTGTTCTAGAGAATGCCTACTTAGTCATTTATTTAAACTCATGAAATTTCCGCTTTTCGTCCATTTTCTCTTCCTCCGAAGAAAATTCGTTGTTGTGTTTCACATTGTATTGGCACGCTTGACCAGTTAGGGGCTATATCGAAGTTGTGAAAGCAAATATTATTAGCACAAACAACTTGAAGAAGTGCGGACAATTCATGCGAAACAAGAAACGAAGCATATATACTTCTTTAAAAAAATGAATCATGTGTAATTTTGAGAGTTTTTTTAGAAAATAAAATAGTTTCTCGTCTATGTGTTTCCACACACAACAGGAATCATGTGTGATTTTGAGAGTTGGTTAACCATGACAGTCATATTTGTAAACAGAGGAGCTTTCACTCATCATCGAGTGTGCTCCTTTTAAAAATGTGAAGGCGGAATGGATCACATCACTGTGTATAATGGATCGAGTATTGCTGAGCTTGTAGATATACAAGACTTAGAGGTCAAGGTGCCTACACTTACAAATAAGGCAGCCGGGATCTTGAGATCCTATACTCTGCAAAATATTTCAACACAATATAATGCAGTGCTGTCGTCCTTGATGAACACGGATCAAATTTCAACGGCTTGGCGGCTAGCTTAAAAAAAAAACTGGGGCGCTCGATCGGCTGCCGTCTTGCTCGATCGGCTGCCGTCTTTGCGGCGGGTTCCAGCGAACCCAACAAATTACGCACCGGTTGGCCCACGACGACCACCGCCAGCTGCCTGCGCGAATGATGCGCGCACCGAGACGAACTCCGGCGTCGGTAGTCTCAACGGAACACACGCACCAACACAAACACGACACGGGCCCTGCATCTCTGCTCTGCTCTGCTCTGCTGCGTGCGCCGGCGCGGCCTTGGGGCCAGGTCATCGTCGAGGTCTCCGACGGCTATTGGTGTGGGGTTTGGGACGTCGCTAGCTGTGCATGGGCGCACCGTAGCGTGGCCCATCCACCTGGCCAAGGCAACGTCGGTTGACTAATGTATTTCTCTGATTCATTAACTTATCAATTGTACCACACGATCGGATCGTTTGGATCTATACCGGTTTGATGTTGAGCCACATGATGATCGAGCTGGTCTATGCTCTGTGTCAGAAACTGATCTACACCCCTCCATATATAGCTACACCCACCACGCAGAAGCTTGTTCTCAAAAGTAACGTTTGCAACTTTGCATGCGCTTCATTTTTTTCCCTAGAAAACGAGCTTTACTATTACCACATGAAGCCATATGGGAACAGAGAAACATCGCTCGACCGGCGAGCCAAGCTTTGGTTAAAGCAAAAGAACAAAAGGACCAGACAAAAGTCACTCACAATCGATGGTGGTAGAGTACATTTGGATCACACACTCAAAGCAAGAATTTATCTGGCATCGTGGTGTGTTGTGCAGGACACGAGAGTCGATCTGGCCGGCTCCTTGGAAGCGCTCTATCGATTCCAACATGGGTAGCATCTGAATCTGATGCATCGTTTTCGACGGGTACACGGCAAATTCTGCGCGGTTACCTCGAGCTCGGGTCATGTGAGCATATCTGTGGCGAACTGATGATGACGAAAGCCGCCACATGCGCTGTGAGTGTCTCTCCGACCTTTGTTCGCTTGGGGAACAAGGTGAAAACAGACCTACAGCTCTAGTGTTGCCGTGTGGCCTGCTGCATTAGAAGTACTACTACTAAGTTTGTGCAACCGGGTATAAATAAGTAAATAGCCACACATTGGCATGTGCAACAAGCGACTCAAACCAATCATCAGGGGGTGCTGATTCAGCCTCAACCAATGTACTCCCTCCGTCCCTTTATGTAAGGGATCGGAGAGATTCGAATTTGTCCCCTTTTATAAGGGATTGAAGGAGCCGAGTGGGACCCACGCAAAAAAAAATCTACCGTCTCTCCACCCATCCACCCACCCATCCACCCACCCGAGCCTTATCTTCTTCGACCATGGCTAGCGCGCCGCATCTCCCAGTCCGTCGCCGCTCGCCGATTGCCCGCCGTCGCCGGCTGCAGCTCGCAAACCGATGTCCTCGAAACCCGCCGCCATCGCCGCGTCCTCCAAATCCACCGCCATGGCCGCGATGGCCAGGCAGTGACGGCGAGGCGCGGGCCTGGAGCGGCGTCCCAGCCCATCGCGCCGCCTGCTTCCCTCCAGCTCCTCTCTCTCCCACACCGCGCCGTGGCTCGCCCCCTCCCCCCTCTCCCCTTCCCCCCTGTGGATCTGCGCTGTGGAGGAGCCTGGGAGCGGCGGGCTAGCAGTCGATTTGGGCCCGCCGTCGATGCTTGCATCTCGCATCCCATGGCGGCGGCGGCGAGCTCGTGCGAGCTACTGCTGGCGTGGCGTTCGCTCGTGCGAGGTGCAGCCGGCTCGGCGTCCGGGGGCGGGGAGGAAGCAGGTCGAGGCCGCGGCCGGGGCGAGAGCTCATGTGGGCCGCAGCGGAGTCGAGCTCGTGCGGCAGCAGCCGCGGCCGGGGCGAGAGCGAAGAGGCCGTGGCGGCGGGCGCGGGTTGGCCTCTGTGCCTCCAGCCTGCGCCCCGCCGATGCTTGTCGCCGTCGCGTCGTCAGCGGCGAAGGATGCAGCTGCGCGCGTTCGAGCTCGAGCTCGTGCGGGACTGCGCGCGTTCGAGCTCGGGCAGGGCGTGTGGGGCCGAGCGCGAGGTGGAGGTGGCGAAGGATTTGCTGCCGAGGGGAAGGCTGCAGCGGGAGCGGGGGAGAAGACGACCATATGTTTCGGTGGGGACTGCGGACAGAGACCAATAATTGAAGGGCAAAATCGTCTTTTAACTGCTCTGTTCATTTTGTTGGGAACTCCCCCGATCCCTTACATAAAGGGACGGAGGGAGTAGTACAGACCGTAGCAGGCAGCGGTCGCTTGCGGAGAACAGTAACGTGCATGGAGATTCGGCTCTGACATGGCCCGCGAGATGACAGCAAGCCTCCACGTGAGATGCGTGAGACCGTGACCGACGCGTTCACCAGCAGATGCTTCCCTGTGCTGGTACATGCTCGTCGGGACTGATCATGTGCCTATATATAAATAAAGAAAGCGTGAATGTTCTGATCCATGCCTCCATGCCAAGATGCTGAATCTGACAAGTGATTCGGTCGTGTGCCTGTCGGCACGATCCATGCCTCCATGCCAAGATGTTTGGGTCCGGCAGGATCTGCGCACGGAGAAGCATCTGAACTCTGGAGCAGCCTTCACTCTGCAGCGGTACCTACTCCAAGTGTGTTCGCGCCGGCGCTGGCGACGGCCGCCGTCAACCCATCGACCCGGGCGCTGGTCGAACGATGCGTAAGCTTCACAACAACTCTGGCTTACAATCAAGGATTGCAATACCGTTTTAACATATGCAACCGTTCGGACGCGGTTTTGAGTGTTTTTCGGTTACCACAAAAGCCGCGGGCAAAACCGTACAAACAATATTTTTAATTTAGGCAAAATTTAAAATATTTTCATGCGGTTTTAATGGTTTATGACACAGTATGCACGGTTTACCTACTGTTTTAGTGGTTTACTAAATAAAACTACTGTTCAGACCCGTCTAAAAAAAACTACTATTCAGCAATAAACCTACTGTTTACGGCAGCCATTTGGACCCCCCCCCCCCCCCTTTTTTTGGGTGTGTGTGTGCATTTGAGAAAAGTTTGATCCAGATAGACCGATCTTACAATATTTGCCGTCCAGCCACGACCCCAAAAACATTAAGATTGTACTTCGTACATGAGCGTACAACACGATCCGTGCAAGTGCAATTGGCGTGGCCGGCTGGATGATCGTTTTACAACCTATAATAAGCCTAGCTACTAATAGTAATTAGTAAGTGTACCTTACATTTCTACGAAACACAGTTTATTCACAATTTAATATGTGGACCTTTGAGCAAATGGGACCTGGCCTGTGGCTCTTCTCTCTAGTTATAGAATCAACTAGTTCATTGTGGTTCGTTCTTGGAGACCTAGTTACAGTAAGCCAAAAATATAGTTGCCTTATAGCTTGGCGCCTATTAGCCTATATAACCCATCTGACACGA
This sequence comes from Eragrostis curvula, assembly GCA_007726485.1. NCBI lineage: Eukaryota > Viridiplantae > Streptophyta > Magnoliopsida > Poales > Poaceae > Eragrostis > Eragrostis curvula. The sequence goes on from RWGY01000026.1 coordinate 21,354,357, forward strand.
TCCAAAAAATATAGTTGCCCTGATAGCTTGGCGCCTATTAGCCTATATAACCCATCTGACATGATCCCAAAAATATAGTTGCCCTGATAGCTTGGCGCCTATATAACCCATTTGACATGATCGTGGTCGATCGCAGTTTTCGCATGAGGTTCTGCATGTCCTCATGGTATACTACAGAACGTATAGTTCGACTATTTTAACCATAATTTCATTGGAGTATCAGCCTTTGGTTGGGGTAAGTGTTTTTTGGTGGGCTTTATGGCTAAGTAGAAATGATGTAGTTTTTAACATACACGTGTTTTCTCTTCTTTACAAGTGATGTTTCGAGCGATGCATTGGATTCGCTTTTGGGTGCAAATGCAAAAGAAGGAAGTAAGGCCGCAAATAAAGTGAGGGTGCCTTGCTTTTAACCATTGCGATGAAATTTTGGCCAATTACGATTGGTGTTTTAGTAAGAGATTTGCTCCTTTTTTAGGCAATGGTGGTTTGTCCAACTTTCATTGAACTTGTTTTGTATGTAATAATAGACAACTATATGAGAAACTACAGGCTGGAATATTAATACATATTTCTATTTAAAAATAAAAGAAGACGACATCCTAATTTGTCAAGAAAAAAAGGAATAGCATACGAGAGGACTTGATGTTGCCATCATCCCGAGTTGGCCTTTCTATTTCACCGAAAGTTCTCTTCATTGCAGAGGTGATTAAGGATTCCAACGATCATTGCTCTATGATTTTGGGCCAGAGTCACCTAGCCACCACGTATTCTACATTTAAACAATTGTTTTGCATGTAACATGGCTCATCGTTGTTTAGGGGGAGGGAGGGGGAGGGGGAGGGGGCTCATGCCCCTCCCCCTATGAAGTATAAACCGTTCACACTCATGTATACTTTTCTTGACCTTCGTTTCTAGATAGCAGCTATATTACTCATTGGTATTGAAAACATTAACATTGTTGATTGTATCATGGTAAATCTAGCGAGCATGCACATGCATCCTTTGCTGCCCCTGTTTTTTTCCTGGAATTTATGTATATATCGCATTAGGAATTGTTCGATTTTTTTATTTTTGTAGACTTTATAGTTCATGTGTTGAAAGAAAGTTTGTTTACACACCCATTTTAATCTAAAGTGAAAATTTCATATCTCTAGTGACATAGTCCACACTATAAGTTTTAGTTCCACGAACATTTAAGGATAAGAAAAACCAACCATACCCGTAAAATACTATAGCAGTGTGGCTATTTTCCTTCCTTAATTAAGTTGCCACCCCTCAATTTTACCAGAAATGCTAGAGCTATGTATTATTTACGTGCTTCCCACGCGCTGACTGGGATCCATTTTAATCGCAGCCCCAAGTTACCTCAAAAAACAAAAACAAAAAAACGCAGCCCCAAGAGAACGAAGCTCGTAAATAGCACGTAGCTCTAGCATTAGCAATTCTACTCCCACCACGTTCAGGCTTCACCAGCACTTGTTACACTTAATTTGACTTTCGTTCCTTATTTTTATGACCTTTTCAATCATAAATTTCATAGGATGCAGCTACACTAACCTTATTCTCTCGTTGGCTATCATACTTCAATGGTGTCCACCTTTCTCTGTAGTTAGGCTTTGAATTATGGCACAAATCCAAACACAATAAAAACACGACGTAAGTTGTTTACTGGCAGGATGCCATTCTGATTAGATTTATTCACATACTCATAAAAAAATAAACAGAGGACTGTCACGAACGATCACTGAATAGTGAATAGTGTGTGCGGATATTGCTCAGCCATCCAAGAGAAGACGGAGCTTAGAACGATGGGAACTCGATGAGTACTGAATAGTGTGTGCGGATACTGCTCAGCCATCCAAGTGAACACGGAGTCAGAACGATGGGAGTTTGGTGCAGCGTTGCTTGAGAAAAACGGCGCAGCCGTCCTTAGGCGCGATGGTCGGAATGTACACCAGCTCATCGCACCCCTTCGTTTTGTCTCGCCTGAAGTCCACCAACGACACGAACAGCGCCATGAACAACACCAGGTGGTTGAGCGCGTACCGCTGCCCCACGCACTGGTGCGCGCTGGAGCCGAACGCCAGGAAGTTGCGCTTGCACGACACGTCCTCCCTGCGCGCCTCCGAGAAGAATCGGTCCGGGTCGAACGCCTCCGGGTCCTGGAACCCCTGGAACGACGACTCGTACAGAGACGGGAACACGGTGGCGCCCTTGGGCACCGTGTACCACTCCGTCAGCCGGAACGCCTCGCCGGCGATGTGCGGCACCACTGGCGGAGCCACATGAGGGCCAGCCGGGGCTGCGGCCCCCCCTTGCCATCGGAAAATTTTTGAAGGACTAGTTGTATTGTACGCCCAGCCGGCAGCATCAGCGACGTCCATGCGTGTGCAAACTGCAAATTAATGAGTCCCAAAGTTGATCAGGAGAGCACATGCGGACAGCCGGACAGGCTCCTGTATTTCAGTAGTTCATGCATGTATCTCAGTTATTCAACGGCTGCTCTCAGGAGTCCCAAAGTAATGAGGCCCAAATAAGAGTTAGCATCTCACATGCACCACAAGGTCCAAAGCTCTTAGGATGTGGAAGGAAACGCTGCCGCGGCACAAGCACGCTCGACGCGGGGATGCCTCGGCCGGCTCCCTAGCACCGACCCACCTTCGTCGGCTGCCGTGAATTGCCAACGTCGTCACCCCCACTCCAATTGAATCGCACCAAGGCTGCATTCAGGTTCCCTTCTTTCCTCCATCTGTCCATCATATTCAAATATCGGTTTCGAATTCGACAGTGTTCCTACTTCCTACTACGGCTGCAGCTGCCGCACGGCCGGGGTCGTTAAATTCCAACATTCTCTGCTCCAAATTGTGACGAGCCACTAGCAAGTCCTTTTACTTTCGATACCAAATCCGCCACATTTTGCGTTTGGAATACGCTTACACCTTGTGGCTTCCGATAGTCCTGTTCACGGCCCCCCCTATCGTTCATGGCTGGCTCCGCCACTGTGCGGCACCATCGTCGCCGGCGGGCGGTACCGGACCACCTCGCGCGCCACGGCCTGGGTGTACCGCATCTCCGCCATCTTCTCGGGCGCGATGGGCTCGCCGGAGTCCGGCGACCAGAGCGCGGCCACCTCGGCGCGCACGCGGGCGAGCACGTCCGAGTGCGCGTCGAGCGCCGACACGGCCCAGCAGAGGGAGGAGGTGGACGCGTCCTGCGCCGCGTACAGGAAGTCGAACAGGTAGCCCCCGATCTCGGCGTCGCTGGTGTGCGCCGGCGGCGGACGGGCGGACGCCGCCGCCTCGTCGATCTCCCGCAGGGTGTCTTGCATCCAGTAGTCCACCAGGCAGTCCGGCTCGCCGCCGGCGCGCATTCGCGCCTTGCTCTGTCGCGCGCAGTCAGCGAGCGTGGCAATCAGCCGCGCCACGCCCTGCTTCGCGCGCCGGAACGCGAACCCGGGAAGGTCCACGGGCATGGCCATGAGCCCGACGTTGAAGAGGTGGTAGTCCCTCTCGAACCGCCGTCGCGCATCCTCGGTCAGGTACGGCCCGACGAAGACCGTCTGCGAGGTCTCCAGGTTCATGTCGCGGCACGGATCCCGTATCGGGAAAGCCTTCTCGCCACAGCAGCCTGTCCGGTCGTCGAGCCACCGGCGGAGGTGCGCGACGATGACGCGCTGCTGGATGGCGGCGTAGGTGGAGAGCGCGCGGGTCGTGAAGTTGGGCGCCATCCGGCGGCGCAGGTCCCTGTGGTCCTCGCCGAACATGTAGATGAGGTTGTGCTCGCCGAAGAGCTTCTTCCCGAACGGGTGGCCGATGAAGTGGAACGCGTCGGGGCGGACGTTGGCCAGGACGCGGTGCGTCAGCTCGGTGTCGCGGATGAACACCACGAACGTGCCCAGGAAGTAGTCCGCCGCGAGGCCATGACCGGACTCCCTGGCGCGCGCCGCCAGCGCGTCCCAGTAGCCTGTCGGGTCGCGGATCAGGCGGGCGATGCTGCCGAAGAACGGCACGAACAGCGGCGCGCCGGGGAGAGGCCCCTTTTTCCGGTGGTAGGCGACCTGCTCCGCCAGGACGAAGAACGCCACCGCCGCGGCCAAGAACAACGGTGCCACGCCGCGGATGTCGTTCAAGAAGCCGGACACCGACTCCGCCATTGCGCCCTCCTCTCCTGCAGCAGCTTCTGCTCTTGAGGTTTCTCGTTTCTGAGGGTCGGGAGCTCACGGCGGCCTTATCAAGCTCGTCTCTTACCCGTATAAAGACGCCAATGCATGGCACACGTAAACCCCTGTATTGGTGATATGTCGCAATAAGCTCTATATCTCATGAATACGCTCACCGTGGATGGATAACTCCTTGATCTTGACTCGATCATAAAACCGGCAGTTATCAGTCACCAAACATATAGAGTTTTTAGACCATCACGCTTCAACCGTGCGTCTGCTGGTCGCACCACACAATACACACCCCAGCAACCTTCATCAACACACGAATATATCCATTCACAGCGGTCGCCAGCGTGTACGAACGGAATGCCGTGTCTGCTTCAGCGTGAGATCGATTGGTGTCTAGAAACGGAATGGCGATTGTGAATTGGGAGCCGGGCGAGCTGCTTTTTTCTCCATAAGGTGAACAATCACTTCACATTGAAGAGGCAGGCCAGCGTTTGTGCGGTATGACGCATCTCTACTGCTGGACAGGGATCTACTACTAATCATCAGGTGGTGGTGATTCAGCCTCAACCAGCGTACACTGTACTGTTCAATCACCAGGAGTAAGTAGGCATCGACTAACCTTGCTTGCGACGAGAAGAACAGTTTGTAACGCGCATGGAGGAGTACATGCTCGTCGGACTGATCATGTGCCGATCTATAAATAAAGAAAGCGCGAAATGTTCTGATCCATGCCAAGGTGCTGAATCTGCTGACGAGCGATTCGGTCGTGTGCCTGTCGGCACCATCCGGAATTTGTATGGGCCCGGGCAGGATCCGTGCCTGTCGTGTGCCTGGTAGTATGAACTTTGAAGCGGCCGTCGCTGCTGCAGCGGTACCGGTACGTACGCCGTGCGCGCCGGCGCTGCCCGCCGTCAACCGATGGATCCCGGCGCTGGTGTACGCCAGTACGTCGGCGCAGGAGAAGATATGCACGCGCTGAAGAAAAAGTGTACTTTGCTGCAAATCCAGATAGATCGATCCCACAATAAGCTGCCGTCCAGTCACGATTATAAAAACATTGATGAGATTCTACTTTGCACGTGAGTGTACGCCTTTTGTTCTGGTTAAACCGTTTGGGTTTACCTCTTTTGTAATAATAACTCTTTGAACAGCTTTATAAATTGGTCGATGCAGTGGCTAAATTATTAATACATCTTCTTAATTTTTTTTTTAAAAAAAACAATAAGCTTACGATTGACTCGTGAAATTGGCGGCCAGTCGGATGATCGTAAGTGGAACTCAGATTTCTATGGGCTTTATGCATGAAAACAATTTAATATCTGGACCTCAGTAAATGCGGTCTGGTATTGGAATCATCAGCACGTAGATGGGCTTCATTCTTAAAGACCTACTCCAAATCATGCTCTGATCTCTTGGCCCGTCTGACATCATCCAAATTATGCGATACATGACACATCAAATGTTAGTTGCGAGCATGATCGTATGAAAAGCCGCTCGAATTGAAGTTCTACAAGTCATACTATCTACGAAACATATATTGTGACTATTTCAATTGTGAAATATTATATTTAACAAGTACCGAGCTATATAATTTCTTGTACAAGTTGTGGAGCATAGATAACGATCGTGCAACTACTCCGTTCCTGAAATCTTTGTCGTTTTAAAACAAGGAGCACAACTTAATTTGTGATTGCCCTCTCCTCGAACGTCATGGTTTAAAGAACAGAGGGAGTAGTAAGAAAGCTATACATACAAAAAAAAATTGAATTCGATACCATCGAGTACGTATTTTGGATGATTAATTCGTGTTGGGTGGGCGCATGCAGGGAAACCTGATCAAAACTCACCAGCACTGTTTCGTTACACGCTAAAGAGCAGCTAGTCAGCTACCAGGGCATGGCAGTACATAATATGTGTTTCGCCACGAGCCACAAACAAAAGTCATCAACATTCGGAAAAAAAAAAGTCATCAACAAAAATGCCGGCATGCTCGCGCACCCATGCGGACCACGATAGACCAATGGCGACGAGCATCCGAACTGTACAAGTGTACGAGCTCACCGATCCGTAACACCGGAACGCACAGTATGGGAAATAATCTGTACTGTGAATGAAACTACGATTATGGAAATTTTTGTTATAAATCGCTGAAGTTTTAGCGATAGAATTGGCCTTTAGAAGACTGATGGGTGAACTTTTATCGTCCTTTTGTTTTACTTCAAACTTTGGTTTGATGAGTTGCCCGATAATAAACAAAACAAAAATACATGCATTGGTCGTTATGGTTCCTGATCTTAAACAAATGGGATATAAGGCTCCCGCTAAGGTAGTCTCAAATAACTGTGGACCGTCCATTTGAGTAGATCTCGAGACAAAAGATAAAATATTGCACCCATAGGTGCAAGACTTCGACTTCACCCGTAACTATTTTTTGGAAACCATCGCATTATTATAGGCAGATTTCACCATAGTTAAGATTTTGAATGAAACATGATTTCTTTCCTTCATTTTTTTCTTTGCTATTTTGGCATAATCCTGATATTCATCATGCATGAACGTGATATGTTTTCTTGGCTTGTCGTACGTTTTACCATGTTGGCATGGACGTGATAGGAGTCTTTTTTTCTTCTTTCTTGTTGAGCGATTGTGATACATGTTTTCCTTTGCATGTGAACATACATGCCGTGACTGTTCATCCGTGATGGTGAGGTAAGCACATCACCTATAGTTTTTTTCACGAAAATAATAACCACCGATCTTTGTGTCATGACGGGAATAAAAATTGTTGAACAACGTAAAAGCATGTGACACGGCCAAATTCAAGCCGCGTGACTGTTTATGAACGTGAAAACAAAAAACATGTGACATGGCAAAATTTCTGGCATAATCCTGATGCGCACCTTCCCTTTTATTAGCCTCTTCCATTTTGTTCTTTTTTTTATTTGGAAAGTATATTTTAAGAAACACATCAACCTGGAAAATTTGGATTGCCTTGGAAATGTAGAAACAAAGCAACATGGAAACGTGGAAACTTCCTAATTTGTCATGAAGTACTAGGAAAAAGCTATTTTTTATTTACTTCTAATTTTATAAAACCAACGACTCGGATTGATTTCTACTCTTGCACCTTAGGCTGTAAAAATTGAGAGGAGGGACAACGGTAGCAGTGCCCGGATATAATCATTGATTGATTGCATTGGGTTATGACAGATAGAGAACGTGGGCGTGTGGCAAATTGTCAACAACGCGCGCATCCACATCCATCTTTTAATGGCGGATTTGAGAGGGTGGAAGTGTCGACTGAAATGGATTTGATATCACCTTTCAGTACGTCCTTGGAGATGTCATGTCAGGCCCTCAATTATTCATCACGTCAGCCCTATGTACGTGCGTGTTTGAAAGTAGTATTCTAATTTCAAAGTTTGGCAGACTCTAATATATCGTACACATATATAGATATATGGCCATTTTCAGTCCAACAATAGCAGGTATGACGTTCATATCTCTTATTTAACTTGTTTGTGCATTTATAAATTAATCATCACATGTGATAACAAGCAAGACGCCCAACACCCTTCCATTCCCAATATATTTTGCCATTTTATTTGATCCTTGTGCATCAAGTGGCAGGATGCCATTATGCTTTATTCATACTGATGATTAACAAAAATACAAACAGAGGACTGTCGTGAACGAGTGGTGATCGAAGAACAGTGTGTGCGGATGCTGCCCATGAGCCATCGATCCAAGATAATTATTAGAAGGATGGGAAGTTGGCGCAGCGTTGCTTGAGATAAACTGTGCAGCCGTCCTTGGGCGCGATGGTCGGGATGTACACGAGGTCGTCGCACCCCTTCTTTGTGTCCCGCCGGAAGTCCACCAGCGACACGAAGAGCGCCATGAAGAGCACCAGGTGGTTGAGCGCGTAGCGCTGCCCCACGCACTGGTGCGGGCCGGCGCCGAACGGCAGGAAGTTACGCTTGAACGCCACGTCCTCCCGGCGCGCCTCCGAGAAGAATCTGTCCGGGTCGAAGGCGTCGGCGTCCTGGAACCCCTGGAACGACGACTCGTACACGGACGGGAACACGATGGTGCCCTTGGGCACCGTGTACCCCTCCGTGAGCTGGAACGGCTGGCCGGCGATGTGCGGCACCAACGTCGCTGGCGGGCGGTACCGCACCACCTCGCGCGCCACGGCCTGGGTGTACCTCAGCTCCACCACCTGCTCGGGGGAGATGGGCTCGCCGGAGTCCGGCGACCAGACGGCTGCCACCTCAGCGCGCACGCGGGCCAGCACGTCCGGGTGCGCGTCGAGCGCCGACACGGCCCAGCAGAGGGAGGAGGTGGACGCGTCCTGCGCCGCGTACAGGAAGTCGAACAGGTATGCCCCGATCTCCGCGTCGCTGGTGTGCGCCGGCGGCGGGAGGCCGTCCGCCGCCGCCTCGTCGACCTCCCGCACCGTGTCCTGCATCCAGTAGTCCACCAGGCACTCCGGCTCGCCGCCGGCGCGCATCCGCGCCTTGCTCTGCGCCACGCATCCCGCGAGCAGGCGCGCCAGGCGCGCCACGCCCTCCTTCGCGCGGCGGAACGCGAACCCGGGCAGGTCCACGGGCACGGCCATGACGCCGACGTTGAACTGGTCGTAGTCCCGCTCGAACCTCCGGCGCGCCTCCTCGGTCATGTACGGCCCCACGAAGACCGTCTGCGAGGTCTCCAGGTTCATGTACCGGCACGGGTCGCGTATCTGGAACGCCCTCCTCTCGCCGCCGTCGACGTCGCTCTGCCGGTCGAGCCAGCGGCGGATGTGCGCGACGATGACGCGCTGCTGGATGGCGACGTAGGTGGAGAGCGCGCGCGGCGTGAAGTTGGGCGCCATCCGGCGGCGCAGGTCCTTGTGCTCGTCGCCGAAGAGGTAGATGAAGTTGTGCTCGCCGAAGAGCTTCTTCCCGAAGGGGTGGCCGATGAATTGGAACGCGTCGGGGCGGACGTTGGACAGCACGCGGTGGGTCAGCTCCGTGTCGCGGACGAACACCACGAACCTGCCCAGGAAGTAGTCCGTCGCGAGCCCCTGACCGGACTCCTTGGCGAGCGCCGCCAGCGCGTCCCAGTAGCCCGTCGGGTCGCGGATCAGGCGGACGACGCTACCGAAGAACGGCACGACCAGCGGGGCGCCGGGGAGAGGTCCCTTTTTGCGGTGGTAGGTCAGTTGCTCTACCACGATGTAGAACGCCACCGCCGCGGCCAAGAACAACGGTGCCACGGCACGGATGTCGTTCAAGAAGCCGGACACCGACTCCGCCATTGCGCCCTCCTCTCCTCTTGAGGTTTCTCTTGAGGGTCTGGAGCTCGCTGCGGTCTCATCGACCTCCAGCGTCTCTTACCCTTATAAAGACGCCAATGTGGCACACGTAAGCTGGAGTTTTGCATGGCACACGCGACACCTATTCTGGTGAAATGTCGCTATAACCTCTATTATCTCATTGATACGCTCACTGTGGATGGATAGCTCCTTGATCTTGATTCGATAATAAAATCGGCAGTTAACACTCAGCAAACGCATTTTTTTTCTTCTTCTCAAATACGCATGAGGGTTGCGTATCGTTATATTAAGAAGGAAAGAAGTTCTTGCTTATCCTTGATCCATTGGGTTAGTTCAGCCGACGTGCGTTCCTTCCCTCTGAACAAGAGCGCATTCCGCTTTTTCCGTAGCTCCGATGGCGTCAACATACATAGCATATTGAGGCCTTTCCTTTTATTGGTTTCCTGAAGTCGCCGAAGGTGCTTTCTTTCACCACACCATGTACGTGATTTGTCCGGGGAGAAAGAGCAGACGCATCTAACCCAGTTGAGGACGTTCCTTCCTTGGCATAGGAGCAATTGATGAGTGTTTCATTTTCTTGATCGCAGAACCAGCAGAGGACGTGTGCTTCAAGCCCACGACCCAGACGGCGATCAACAGTGCAGATCCGCCGCCGGACGGCTAGCCAGATGAACGTCTTTACCTTCAGTGGCGCCCATGACTTCCAAATGAGATTCGCCTCTGAATTGCACTGAGCCTTGGTACTAGTCGTTGGCAGTCCATGGCCATATGTATCTATCTTCCGCCTCGTTCAGTTGGATCGCGGCAAGGCGCTCATACTGGTGCGCCTGCTCCACAATTGCTTGGACAGACGTTTGCGCCATGAGCGTTTCGCTCCCAGGTTGCGTTCTGTAGTCCGCCGGCCACCATCCGTGTCCGCTTCATTCTATCCGAAGCTCTCTGCCACAACGTTGGCGCTATCTCTTTGATTGACTGCCCATCAATCCAGTTATCCATCCAGAACAGGCACATGTTCCCGTTTCCTATCTTCACCTTGACGGATGCGTTGCACCTCCGGTTCGACGTCCAGGTTCAGTGTTGCACAGACACGATCCTGCTCTGTTTTCTGCAGCCATAACCATCTCATCCTGTGGGTGTACCCACTAGTCCACTACCCAGTGAGCCTGAGATTAGTTACTCTGAGGCCACCGTACATAGTCGGCTTGATCACCAGCCACCACGCTCCAGGCAACACTGCACTCTCCGCGCACCGACGCATCCTGCCCCGCCCAAAGGTATCGTCGACAAATGGCATCGATCTCCTCAGTCACCCATGAGAGTAGCTTGTCCGCCATCATCAAGTAGATTGGTAGCCATCATCACCGCCTTCACTTGAGTTAGCCCGCCACTCTTCTGTAACAGAGAACCTTGCCATAATGGTAGCTTGCCCGCCACCTGTTCGATCAATGGCCTGAGCTGAGACTTGGTGATTGCCTTGGTGGATATAGGCATCCCAAGGTATCTGATGGGAAAGTCTTGTACTTGACACGGCAGGACCTCCTGGATGCTGCCCAAATTCCTCTCACACCCCCAGATTGGCGTGATTGAGCATTTGTCAATGTTCGTCTTTAAGCCTAACACGCTTCCAAATATCCTTAGGATTTCCTTGATGCAAGTCGCCTCCTGCATTGAAGGGGATGCGTACAAGATAGCGTCGTCTGCGTAGCTGCTGCAGCCGTGCTTGATCGCATTGTGCAAACGTCGTTTTCAGACCATCATGATTCAACCGTGCGTCTGCTGGATCGCATCACACAACACACACCCCAACAACCTTCATCAACACACGAATGTCCATTATCAATCCACAGGGGACGCACTGCTGTACGCGCCCATGCCGTGTCTGCTTCAGCGTGAGATCGATTGGTGTTTAGAAACGGAATGGCGATAGTGAATTGGGACCCGGGAGAGTTGCTTTTTTTCTCTAAAAGGCGAGAGGGTGTTTAGGGTTATAAAACAATCACTTTACCTTGAAGAGGCCAGCGTTTGTGACGTGACGCACCTCTACTGCTGGACAGCGCGATCTACCTTGAAGAAGGCGCGACGGTTTTGGGAAGAAGCACGTAACGGGCTTCTTCTCGGGCTTGACCCAGGATGATCTTCTTTGGCTTCAAAACGTGGGCCGAATGTTGGAGGCTTTCCCTCCGCGCTTCCGTTAAGTTTTGTGTTGCTCTTGTATGCTTTCCAGCTTGCTCTTAAGCATGTGTTTGACGATGCAATCTGTTGGTATTTTCAAACGAAACGTCTCGATTCTTCAGAACTAAGCACCGGTTGACAGCAAAATTCAGTCGAGAGAATTTGCTGATTATTTCATTACAGAAGAGGGTCTGTCCAATTCCAGATTGCTCGTGCCTCTCGAAGCAGCAAAGCCAGAGTCCCAAACCAGGCAGCTGCTGCAACTTGAGTGTCCAAGGACATGAACACGCTAACCTAACCTGTTTTGCGAGAATAACTTCTACCGGCCGGTACGGGCGCGGCGCGCACATGCACATGCCGCAGAGGAACATGCCTATCCCTTGCAGCGGAAGGAAGGTACCTTCTCGTGCTGCCACTGTGTTTAAAAACCTGTGAAGAAACAGCAAGGAATGAGATGCTTGGTTGTCCGGTTGACGGCGGGTTGCATGTGACGGGCTACGTTAGTTTTTTTGCGTCATTGTAAAGTATGCATACACAATTCACGGCAGAGTTGCCAAAGGTTGGTTGGCAAAAGTAGTAGGAACAGAAATTCAAGGGGCATACAGAACATGACACTGATGTCACTATCTGAAAACATACATTTGATTGATCAGAGGATCAGACACAAACCCACCCACACAAAGCGATCGACCTCAACCAATCTGAATTACATTTCTTTTACCTACAACCTTCGCCCAAAATGTCGAAACAAAAAAATTACAAATCAGGGAAGGGGAAGGATCTGGAGCAGCAGCCCAGCAGAGGATGTGCGAGAACGAATGAACAAGCCAACACGAATGAACAAATCAACCCCCCATTTTTTCCTCTCTTTACATCACATTTTACACCCCAAAAAAAATGCAAACCCAAACAATGCGCCAATCCTAACAAGACACCCCCACTACGGCGACCATCAAATGGAATGGTGATCTCTGCATCACGAGGGAAGGCAGGGCGCCGCGGTCCCCTCGCCGCTGGCGACCAGGTCCTTCGGGGGCGCGTCCGCCGTTGGGGACTCCGCATTCTTGATGCTTTGTTGGTGGTAGATTTGCCTCAGCCTCTCGATCTCCTTCTTCAGTGCCTCCTGATGAGCTGCACAGCACGGGGAGAATTCAGATAAGAGTCAGAGAAAGTCGTTGCAGTAAGTTTCAGACAGCTATCTCCATGGTCCATGCAATGCAGCGTGAATTGAATTCGGATGGTGACTGGCGAGGATTGTAATTTAGGTGGGGGTGGCAATGGTGGTCACCATCTTTGAAGATCTTGTCCTGCGCGAGCGCCGCGATGCGCTGCTTGAGGTGGCTGTTTCCCAGCGTCAGCAGCGAGCGCTGGTGGTCGAGGAACGCCACGCGCGGGGACAATGCCGACACCTCCGTCTGCGCGAGCACAGAAAGCACCAATTCACACACTGTTCTTGGCGAAATTGAGCAAAATGCTCGCGAAAAGCATAATTCAGCATGGTTCCGGGCAGAATTCAGCACCTGAAGCGACGTGACGCTGCGCTCCAGCTCCGAGATGTACTGCAGCTTGCGCACGCGCGACCGCTGCGCGGACTGCCGGTTCGCCAGGATCCTGAATTTATAGGCAAAACAAGCAGCTTTGTGAATTCTGCTTTGGGAGGTTGCACATTGCTAGAATTCAGGCGAATAAACAAATCACCTCTTGACGCGCTTGGGGTCAACCGGTGCCGGCGCCGCCGCGTTCGCGCCGTCGCCGTTGCACTCGCTCTGCGCCTCCTCCGTCTCGCCCTTCTCCGGCTTGTCGTCATTGAAGCTGTTGTGGTCGGACGGCGACGACGAGCTCCCTGCCTGCTGCTGCGACGGCGGCTGTGGTGGCGTGAGGTCGTCGGCGAACATGGAGAGGAGCTGGTCGTCGTCGAGGCGGTCGAAGTCGTGCGCCCCGGCGGCGGCATTGTCGTCGAGGAACGCGACGGAGTCGCTGACGGTGCGGCGGTGCGCGCCGCGCTTGGCGGCGGAGAAGTCAAGGAACTCGTCGACCCAGGACGGCTGCTGCTGCTGGGCGTGGTGGTGCGGCGGGAGCGGAGGCATGGGCGCGGCGAGGAAGGCGCCCATGGAGGGGCTCCGCTGGTGGTGGTGCCCGCCCCCGAACTCCGGCCAGGCCGGAGCCATGGTGGGGGGGATCTTGGGCGGCAGCTGCGCCATGGCTGGCCGAGACCCGCCGCGCCGCGCGTTGACGAATCGACGCAACAGGCGCGATGGCGCAACGCCGGAGCTCCGCGACGCAGACGGCGCGAGAGGTTAATGTAGGCCGGAGGCGGCCGGGGAATCCGCCCGCGCCGCGCGCGCGCGCTTCCTTTTTTTAGCCCCGCGTGTTGGTTTCGCTCGATCCGCGTCGTGCCGCCGCCGCTGCTGCCGAGACGGGTGGACGGTCGGCTCGGTTCGTTGGTGAGCTAAATCGGGCAATGGAAAATAGGGAATGACAGGGACAAGGGAGCTGTTTGCCTGTGTGTGTGAGAGAGAGGATCGATCGAATTGAGCTGAGCACTCACAGAGAGAGAAATAGTAGTAGAGTGAGAGTGGTAGGGGAGGAGGAGAGAAGGTCACATGACTGGAGGGAGAGAGACAGCTAGCACCAGCTGGTGGTTATAGCATAGCAGAGGGGATGAGCGCGGGAGGAAAGGGAGGCGGGAAGAAGACTCCACCAGCTTGGTCGGTGGGCCTCCTCCCGCTGACATGCGGGGCCTCCGCGTTCTTTTTCCTGCCGCGGTGAGTATGCTGGGTACGGAGTAACTTCCTCTACTCTTTCTGCGCTGTTCAACTCGATAAAATAAAATTGCGATCCCGCGGCTAGTGATTAATTTCTGAAGAAAGAAAGTGATCTCCAGAATGTTCAGGCAATGTCACAGGTTTTCTCGAATCTGCCTACAGAAGAAATGTCACTGATTTTCTGAAATGAATTGTGTTTCTTACACCATGGTTTCATGAGCAGGGAATCTATGCATACGAATCTCACATGTTGCATAGCCTGGATTGTAAGCACCGTGTTGATCTCTGAACTCGAATTGCCTGTAAATTTTACTACTTGTTAGAGCTGAAGCTCACGCGCCATTCGGCCGACGGATGCACGGGAGCAGCTATGAACGCGAGGCAGCTGGGGTGCTTAACGGCCGCGCTCCAAAGTCGCGGCCGGCCGGGGCAGTTAGCCGGTGCTCAGGCGGGACCAGCCGCCACGTGCTGACGTGACCCGGAGGTTTTGCTGGTGGGCCTCGCCGTCCTCATCCATTTCATCGTTCGTCGCGTCCTCTTTTCACCATGGGCCCGGCCCGGTTACTACCACTTTCTCCATCTCGAATAGAAGAAGGAAAGCTGGCAGGCTGACAGCTGGGTCGTTGTTTTGTTTGGCAAAGTACTTGTCAGTGGCTTGATAAACGGTTCCTGCTCAGCCGGCGATGACTACGTACGTGTACATAATCTAGTATCTGGAAGATGTTACGTGATCCGTGCAAAGGATTTAAACACCGTCTTGCACCGCACCTTAACAAAAAGTCGAGCTCAAGTTGACACCACGCAGTTTCAAAGAGTTTTAGCAAAAGCGAATGTCGGTCGTCCGCAAAATCCAAATTACAAGAGATTAAAATTTAACTTCAGTAGTACAGCAGCAGTAGTCTAGTATTACCAGAGAATGAAATGTCAGAACCACCCTGATCCCTACCACGCATGTGAGCGTGTCCATGGTTTTCGGTACGGCCGGGCCGACAAAGTGTTCATATGGTTTTATATTGGTGCCTAGTTGGCGACAAAAAGACAGGCTCAGTTGGCCGCGAGCTAAGTTGATCATGCACGGAACGAGTGTACAAGAGTTTGGATACGTCGTTCGTCTCTAGCTATGCCATGCATGCATGCATGAGATCCACCGCCGCGATGGGATCAACTTGCCATAGCTCGGTCCTTGGGGATCTACCACTGTGTCACAGTGTCTTCCTGTGGGCACGCCCACTCTCCAGCTAGCTAACTATATATTGTTCACTGCTGGAAAATTATTTCATCTATTTTCCAGCTTGCACGAATATAATGCCACGCACCATTGGGGATCTAACCACGGAACATGCAACGTGCAGAGTGTTATGTATATTTTTGGGGGAAAAATATTGCCGTCGCTGGATGAGAGAGATCATGCATTGTCTGTAGCTAGACAGGTCACGTATTATCTTGCATGATAATGTAAATGTAAACGTTCGAAATGTAACACTACAAAATAGACAGATCACATTTGAGCTATCTAGGTTGGCCAGGTAACAGGAGATTATAGCTATATATGACAGACACAAGTGAATACATTTTATTTTTACAAGTAGAATCATTGATACCCAGCTCCTAATGAGTCTACGCACATCAGTTAGCATGTTACCATAGTGCGTGGTCAATAATGGAGGAAGAAGAACGGGTCTTTCAGGCCGGCAGCTAGATAAGGAGTAGATTGCAGTGCATGGTGGTATTTAAGCGGCATCTCCTCCATATGCATGTGCCATTCTTCGTGGCTGCACACCAATCTTCTCCTCCTCTCTTGCTTTGGTCCCCGCCGGGCCATGATCCACCACATGCACCACACATGCATGCTTCCTTTCTTGTTACAGCTTTATGTTAATTTGTTCGATCACCACCTTTTCAATATATATACTCCTTATGTCTTTGCCAATAATCACGGATTGCCCTTGTGTCCCTTTTTCGTTTCAATGGGAGGAGCTGAGGAAGATTGTTAAGGCAAGCGCGCATTGATTAATCCACCGGCAGGCAGCAACTTGCATGTGTGGGATCTATCGGAGCTTCCATTCCATGGACACACATACAGCTTGTCGCCCTGTTTTGCATTTGCTGCGCCCTTATTGGCTGCCGCCTACAGTGGTTGGGAGCTCATGCACCGATCGAGTAGTGCTATATGCTGCGTGTGATTGGAATGTACGCAGGCACGCATGATGTGTGCGTGCATGTGTTGATGGCTAAGGCGATCGATGGAGACGCGCGACGAGTAGTGGTGATTCTTGCATCTATGCACGGTGCCCTGGGGGGTCAGGCAAACTTGAATTAATTGGGGATTGATATATACTAGGCAGTCTTGCGCGCTCCGCTGCGCCCAGGAAAGAAAGGAATTTTGTTATTGTGTCCATAATTTTTCTTAAAACAAAAATACATAGAAGTTAGTGGGTTGTTTGCATAATACCAAAGGCACCCGTGCTCACAGCTGAAAAAGACAGTTTAGAAATGCACATAAGCAAAAGGACTTTTTTGCAAATTCCCTTTAGAAGACGTGGACACATTTGGTCCACATCTTTCTTCCTCGTTCACTCCGCCCGTTCCCTTCACTCTCTCTGTCTCATCTCTCTGTCCCGTTCACCGAGCTCTGTTTCTCACTGCGCCTTCTTCCTCGTTCCTCCTCCACAGCTTCATTTCTTCTCCTCCGCAGCTGTCTCTCGTGTGCACGCACTGCACGGCCCTGCTCGCCTAACCTGCTCCACTTCCTCTCCTCTGGCACCGATGGCTTGTTCCTCCTTGCCACAAGCTGAAGGGGAAACTCATGCTCACGTTCCTGACGTCCATTGGCTCCGGGTGCAGCCCAGCTCGCCGACGGCTTGGTACGCGGTCCGTCGCCGCCGGCACCGCCCCAGGTGCAGAACATTCCCTCTGGCCAACGAATCAGGCTCGTTGGCCGGAGAAAAAGAAATCAGATCGATTTTTGTTTCTCTCATTCCCATCCCTCTGGCCAACGAATCAGGCTGCTTCAAAATCATGCCCGACCATGTGCTAGCCTCCGGCAGAGGAGCAGGAGCAGCACGTGGTGAAGGCCCACGATGGCCACCGACGTACGGCACCGACGTGGTCGCCGGGGAGGGTGGCCACGCCGGCGTCGAGGCGACGCGGCCTCACGGCTGTCGAGCACATCGGCCGGAATGCTGAGAACGGCGGAATTCTTTCCGCCATCAGAACTTTACTATGTGGGCGGATCGTGCATGTGCCGCATTATCATCATGTGATGTGAGTGGAAAAAAGGGGAAAGCGATCGTGATGAATTCGATCGATCGGCGCCGTTCTTCCGGCCACGTACTGGATATATAAGGGGCTGTCTACCTAACACTTACACTTGAGTGTTTTGTGCCTTTTAAACACTTGAGTGTTTTGAGGTTACAAAACACTCAATTCTGAAGAAACATAAAATTCGAGTGTTTTGTGGCTTTCCAACACTCAAATTTTGAAACCGCCCAATTTTGTTTGTGTGGCTGAGATCTCATACAGGAAAACAAATACTTATCCAAATCATGACAACAACTGATCCAATTGAAGTTGAAACCAGGAAAAAAAATCAGGTTGAGATGTACCAATAGTGCTGAAAATTCAAAAACATAAACTACAAACTGATTTCCATAGCAAATACTGACACATTCATATGACAAATTGACAAAAATGGATTTATGGAAACATAAATTCAGAAAAAATTTGGAACCAGTGGAAATCCTCAAAAGAAAAAAAAAAGCTAATTCAAAACAAATTTCCATATACACAACCAAACAACCAGATTTCTAAAGCAAATACTTACAAATTCATATAACAAATTGACAAAAATGGTATTATGGATACATAATTCAGAAATTTTTGGAACGAGTGGAAATCCTCAAAAGAAAAATAGCCAATTCAAATCAAATTTTCATATACATAACCAAATATTATGTAGACAATTAATATACATATACATAACCTAACAATCAAACTTACATATCTTCCAGACTAAATATACATGTTCAAAAATCTGTAAAATTCAAACAATGAAACTGTAAATTAGGCAAACTATGAGTGTACCAGACAATTAAAAGGCATTCTAAGATGAGAAAATATGCTGCTTGCATCTGTGCCAAAAAAGATGCAAGTGGCAAACATTCTTCCTTGTATGTCCTCTAACCAGTCCAAGACATATCCACACCAATCAAACTCCTTAGCCTTGGAAATTTTTTCAAAATTGCCAAAATACTTATAGCTGGGAACAAGTGATGTATCTGCATTATCTTCATCTGAGAATTAGTTCTCTTTTAAATATAACTGAATTCATATGGACATTTGAATGCATACATTCAGTACATGCGCGCATCATGTTATACTAGCACATATGCATGTGTGAGCTTCTAGAGAACCTTTCCAGCTAGCAGTTAATATAACTAGTAATCACAAAAAATTAGGAGAGTTAACTGTAGGCAAATATTAGAGATATGACAGTATATTCTTCTCATATTCTCAGCAGCTTCAAACATAGTCGTGAGGCACTTAGCTTCTCTTCTCAGCTACACCAGCAAACTCTGTTCTTATCTGAGGAATAGCACAACTCTTCTTCTAACCTGAGTCCCTTTCTCATTTCGTTCTCTAGCTCTCAGTAATAGCCAGCACACAAAAGCACCCTTCTCTGTTCCCTTGAGCAAACACCATGGTCTAGCTGCAACTCGAGAGGCTTCTCCTTTTCCTGTTCTGCAACACATCCGCAAGTAGCAATAGGGGTAAGCTCTGCACCCTTCTCTGTAACTTTGATCATTTCTTATCCAGCAGCGCTATAGGGCAAGAAACAGAGCATCTAAGCTCTTTAAGAAATCCTTGTTCGGGCTTGTTGTCGACTTGCCGTCACACGAAGCTACCAGTGGCTCTGTATTATTAGCTTTTGTATTCACTCTAGATGGTCTGAGAAATAGCATGGTAGCAGCAACTCTAGTTGGGATTACCTATCAGTGCACACCTCAGAGAATTAGGTTCAGATAGAAAGCACAATAATGGTACAGGAACATAAAATAGAGTCTTGATCAGTCACTAGTCCATTGCAGTACTAGTTTCCTATCTGTGTATATTTTCAAAGAGAAGTCTAATAAGTTCACTTTCAGTATGCGTGCTCTACATCAAAACAGAGCAGGTTCACCTGACTGAAACCATTGTGTATGCTACCCTGTAATTATAATGTATACATGCATTTTGTCACGGCATATCAGAGATTTGGAATACTTGAAACAAAATGGTTCTTGAAGTATGCCAATACTGTAAAGACAACAAAGCAAAGCATAAATCCCGCCTTCATAACTGAACAGAAAAACAAAATTACTTTTAGTACATTAAAAGGGCTAGCAGGAAACAAAAAATAATGCATAAACTAACATAATTAATGGTGAATGGTCAATGTACAGTCACAATACACATAAATTACATATTGTATACAAACAAGTTCCACTGATTTTTTCATGTAACTTCAGGCGTTCCTAATAGTAAATTCAATGTTGAATGACTCAAACAAAAGGTACAGGATCTAGCTTTTCTCTACTAAGAACATGAGAAGCAAATCAAAGCATGAACCCTCTAGAGTCGCAAATGCCTCACATTTACTTCGAAACATGGGTCCAATCGGACCTCACATCAAACCAAATTGAGCTCGAGCAGAACAAATTTGAAATAATTTCGAACAAACCACATCGATAGCTAGACCAAAGGGGCAGACGAATCCAACCAACCAACAGATGCCTACGGCAACTCAGAGGTTGAACCAACGGTTGAGCAGTTCAAAATTGCAAAAAAAAATAAAATCAATCACACACACATCACCACCACCACCACAAACTGAATCGATTCCGTGGAAGCAAATGGGCAAAAACATCACAGATTTGATAGGACTTGTGAGAAAAAAGTGCTTACAGCTGTGACATCCAGTCTGGTAATTCTTCTTTATGCAAGCCAGAATCCATATCGGCCCTAAGTGAGGTCACAAATGCCATGATACAAAGGTCAAGAATTACAAAGATTGCAGAATACAAAAACACCACTATCCAAGGCAGAGGTAACATACATGGTTGAAACATCCTCCTCCTCGGGGGCTTCTCGGGGGCTTCTGCAAATGATGGAGAGGGAATCGTTTCAGCAACCCTTCTAGCTAGACGGTTCCTTTTTCACAATGCTATTCCCACTGGAATATTAGAGGGTTAATAACGAACCATTAGCCAACATGTAAACACTAGCAATTAGCAAAGCTAAAAATTGCAATCCTTTTCAATAGAAAGGAAATCAAAGGCAGAGGTACCATACGTTGTTGAAACATTTTTTCTACAGATGATGGACATGGCTTATTGTCCAGAACAACTATCCTTAATTCTAGAGGAAAGTTTTCCCGAGCTCTTACTGCTGAATCGATTCCGTGGAAGCAAAGGGGCAAAAACATCACAGATGCAACATCTCTTGCCATATCAAACATCAATTACCTAGAACTGGGCACACCTAAAAGGATCAAGTGAGAATCACAAACTCATGACACCTCTGCAGTCTGCACCCCGAAATCATACACGGGAGAGTTGCAACGAGGGAGAGGATGAAGAAATGGCCAAAATGACAGATTCACATTCACAAAATCAAATCAACAGAGGGAGAAAAACTGAGAGACCGTCACCTCCCGATCGGCGCCCTCCCGGCCACCGCCTCCCGGCCGACGCCTCCAGGCCGCCGGCTCCCAGTCACGGCCACCCGCTTGCCGCCTCCCTGCCGCCGCCTCCATGTTGGCGCCGCCGGGTCACGGACTCCCGCCCGCCGCGTTCAGGCCGCCGCCCCGGTCCATGTCGGCGCCGCCCGGTCACGGCCTCCTCGGGCTCCGCTCTGGCCGCCGCCCTCCCGATCGTCGGCAAGGAGGAAGGGGAGAATGAAATGAACAGGCGGTGAGAAAAATTGGTGGCTGAAATTTCGTATAACAGGTGAGGCCCAATAGTCAGAGGCGACGGGAATCGAGCGACTCGGATGAATCGCAGGGCAGCATCGACGGCCACAAAATTCGAGTGGAGCCAGCGTTCAAAACACTCGAGTGTTGTTTAGCAAATCCGATATATAATGGCGAAATTAGGACGCTTCGGAAGCTACGTATATTCTCCCTTCTTCCGAAATTAATTAATTAACCGACACTAGTATATACTGCTGGTTGGTCGATCGATCAAATGACGGTTGACGCAAGCATTAAACTAGGGGCGCGGCATTGTCCGGCGACCGGCGATTGGCTGTGCCTGTAATACACAACGCTTAATCCCAATCTGCATGGGGAATTAGGCCCCTTTTGGAACGCAGGATTTTCACAGAAATTGTACAGGAATTTCACAGGAATCAGTTGACTGTTCACAGGAGAAACGCAGGAATAGGAAAAAATCCCGCAATCCAAAGGGGGCCTTAGTTGATTGATTGGGCGGCTGTGATGCGGCCTCCCACGTGCCGCTACCTACCAGCCATGATCCCCCGCGGCGCATCTCTCTCGCAATCTATCTCAGCTCCTTTTCTTTTCGCCCTGATCTCTCAATGCAATCGATCCAGCTCTAGCTTAGGGAGGGGCAACGGTGTCCATTCCTCCAGGGCACGTGCCACAGTTTGGCGCCACGATGGGAGCATTCCATTCCGATCCTCACGAGGCCACGTAGTCCTTCACGTGTACGTACCTTAGCTAATTAAGCTAGTAGCCATTGAACCTCCGGCGGGTCCGATCAATCAGGACAATGCAATGCAAGCACACAGCTAGCTCACCGCAGAGGCCCCCGCGCTTCATGCGCGCGTACTCATGCACGGCGTGCACGAGACTTATATGTACGTACGCAAGTGTGGGCACGACGACGGCCAGCATGTTAGCTAGATCGATCATGTATAAATCCAAGTATACCTACCACCCATCCAAGCATACCGCGAACTGATGTAGACTTTTTGTTTGTTTCGGTGCAATTGGCATACGAGTGCGTCGTCGCCGTCGTCACCCGCTCATTTTGAAAGGTAGTTTGAAATACTACGACTCCTTCCGCATCGAGGGCGCCCTGGGTTGTAATCACAGACGCATGCAGACCGGAGGTAATCAAGGAAGATGATTAGGGCGGACGGACACCCATACACGGAGCCGCGCCCACACTGCAGGCCCCGTCCGTGGGAGGAGTACTACGACGACGCCTCGGCCTCTAGATCTCTCTCCAGCTAGCTCGCAGGGGCGCACGTCACTGCGTCCTCGCGTGCTTGCCTAGTTTTAGCTCCTCGATCGAGCGCATGCCGACCTCGAGCCTACAAAAGGCCCGGCATCACATTGCGAGCCCTTCACCTACCTCTTGTCCTCCTCCAAGCGTAACTGTGCAAGGACAAGCAGGGCCAAATATTTTGATATTTGATACTGGTTTAAATATGTTCTGAAATTGGATGGCAAAAGCATTATACTTCCGTAACCAAAAACGTCAATGCACGGTCACAGAAGGTTAACAAATTAAAGTAGACACTAGCTCACATGAGTATGTCAAATATTCTAAAACCAGAATATTCTAACATTAGTGTACAACTTAAGGTGATGGTGAGGTTCAGTAGTTAAGTGCTCCAGATATACATGTCTAACCATGGACAAAAGCGAATCACAGTTCATCATATACTGTAGGAGCAGCAGGAGGAACATTTGCTGGGGCAGGCCCCTGCTGAGCTTTTGCTACCATGTCTTCCGCTGATAATGAACCTGACCTGATGGCATCCGCCAACTTCCTTTGCAGCGTCAACAGACCAATACGTCTCGAGACAACATAAAGAACCGCCAAGGTGAATAAGATAAAGCCAATAGTCAGGATGATCCTGGAGACAGATCAAATTAGCAATGGGCAAAACCAAAGAATTGATAGACAGGTACAAGGTTTTCTTGCGGATAAGATATCGGTTGCATAGAACAAAAGGACACAATTTATTACTTAAAACATTATATTTTCCTAATCATTTCAGGACGACATGTGAACTGCTGATATTGAGTTGTAAAATATTAGTATTGGACTTTGAATGTTGGAGCCATTTGCTCTGTTTGAAATGGTACCCGTTTACATCAGAAGAGAACTTTTGACCCTATTGAAACAGTCCACAAGATATGCGCCTTTTCACTTTTACTAGGACGGTAACGGCAACCAATGAATCAAATGCAACAAGGTACAGAACTAATCGATGAGGTGGCAGATAAGGTTAAAAGACCTGAATATTCTATGATTTATGATGTTGTCAGGCCTTATACATACATTCTCTTTTTTACATAGGAGTAGGCTTTTGAACAAAGGGAAATTGGTTGTTGAACAGGGTTTCAGGTGTCTCCATTGAAACATTACAAAATGCTAAACTCGCTAAGGGAATGACACCCTGGGCATGAAATCTACAGTCTTTTAAAAGCTTGTTAACTTGCTTCAGAAGTTCATTTAGTCTAAGGGCATGTCATATTATATGAAAATCAAATTCGTATTTTCTATAAGGCATTTGTTTTGCTTTTTTCATCATTTACATAAGACTCAGGTGATTCCTGTTTCACTACGAAGATAGCCAGGGAAGCTGTATCCTTGTTTAATAGAGATGCAAAGACTACAATGATGTGGTTCAATTTGCAGGGACTAAATGTGCAGAATGCGAAGAGCTGTTAGCAGGCACAGATTATGATGTAATTCCGATATTTTGCAAAACTGGAAAATCAAGAATGTAGGCAATATGACTGCAATATACAATAATGAATGGCAGCAAAATACTGAGGACCTACCTATCAAGAACATCTTGCCGTTGCATTGTCGAGAGCAAACCACGGGTACGCATCAGCAAAGAGCGGTGTCCCTGATATTCACCTTCAGCCTTCCGGAGAACACTTGTGGACTCATCTGCATAATTCAATAAATTAGTCGGAAAATTACAAATTGACTGATAGTTCTGAAAATGCTCTAGTACAACATGAAGTACAGGAACATGCTGCCCATTCTCAATCATAACAGAAGAACATCGCATACTCAAATGGAAAAGTGTAATCTGCAAAAATCTAAAATATGAACAGAAGTAACTACCACCATTGATGCCTATTATTAAACAGTCTCTATCCTCTTCACTGCAGACCATCAAATGAATAATAAAACCAAAATAATAAAGCCATCATGCTCCAGAGAGAACCAACAAAAGTTAATCATTCTAGAGGATGATATTATGCGTACGATACAGTACAGATTACAGGAGTACACGCTTACCAAAAGTTGCCAGAGTATTTGCACTTCTTTCCACTTCCTGTTAAGATTTATAACAATTAGCTTCAAAATTAACAGCAAGAGATAATAAGCCATCAGCGTACAAGATATTAATTAAACACACAAAAATGCTAACCTGAACCATCATTTGGCGAGACCGACGTAAGCTCTCGGTGATACTTTCAGCAGCAGATTGCATCCCGGCCTTTGTCCTGCATCATTTAATAGGTAACAAATCAAAATGCATACAAAATTAGATGTTTCATGGACTATAAATGTAAAATGTGGCCTATTCATTGCTGCACTTCATGATAACTGATTTGATATTAAATACAAAAGGATGGTTCCTTCATTACTCACTAGCGCAATGCATTAACGCATCACCTCTTAATTGTTAAACATTGTTTTTAGTTTATTAAATACAGGGCAAACTAGATTTTGCATTTCCAGGTAACTAATTAAATCATGGAGGAGGGAAAAAAATCCTGGACATTGACTTAAAGGAGAAGTGACTTAAGGGAAATCAACTTACTGGAGATTGCGCCGGCGGATGGTAGACTCTTCTCCGCCTCCCAGAAGGAGCTCCCTCTAGAGAAAAGACAATTAGAAAAACTGATAGACTTAAGTTATAATTCTATACTGAAGTTATAAGGGCACCTGCAATACTATATCAAACAATGGGTTTTTGGTTTTGGTCACCTCAGTGACATCCCAAAAACTAAATCAAACAATGATTCTATGGGTGTTCCGAATGTATGAGACTATATAAAAACCTACAGAAAGAGATACTTGTATATGAGGAATAGATTTTTAAGTATGCGATTTATTACGTGGCAATACTTTTAAACACCTCATGCATTGGTCATGCTCTAAAGAGGCATGAACTGCTCAGCAATAATGACAGGCAAAATCACACACCTCTTCTTGAGCAGCTTTTTTAATGTTCTCTTTTGCTTGTAAATTAGCATTCCTTAGGCCAGCACGCAGCCTGCAAGCGGTAGATCAAAAGTTATAAAAATTAAGGGAAAGTATGACGGAAAATGAAAAAACCAATTATAAGACAATCTTACTTCTTGTACTGTTCATCCCATGACTCTAAGGTTGCCTGGCCAGACTGCACTTCTTCAAAAGTGGGCAACTGCTGTGCTAGAAGATCAAGCCGGAACTGCAGCGACTTGAGCAGTTGTAGAGCATCCTGCGCAGAAGCATTCAGGCGGGGAAGAGAATTAGCTTCCGCTGTCCCTTTGCCAGTTTTCCCACAGGACTCAATTGCAGCAATGTTATCCTTAAGCTGTGTAACCGCTTGGTTCCATTCCTTCTTCAGATTTTCCACAGCTTGTGTGACCTCATCCATTCTAATACAGGAGTAGAGCAATTCATCAGACTTACAATGCCAACATGGAAAAAGATAGCTGACTAAGACAAAGCTGGTAAGTGGTAACAAACAGAATCTAGCTTGATACATAGAAACTACAGAATAAGGTAGTGTCCCACATGGCTGAATGACAACTATATATGCATAACTCACACCAAAGTGTAGAATACGTGAACAGATAAGCTTTGCATGTGGATAATAGTTGGGTCGGTGGATATATACAGAACAACAATTTTCATATATGTCCGTCCAAACCAATGAACTATAGCTAGTAATCACGACACGAAGCCCCAATTATATTAACCAATGAATGGAAACATCCTAACCAGCAAAAGAATATTTATTTACTACTAACACTCGCTTACAAAATCACCGACCCTTTGAAACAAGCCGAGGTCTAAAAAATTATTGGGGTTTGATTCAGCCACAAAATGCTAGTGTTTCAGAACGTGCGTATGTATCACTAATCAGTACCATCTAAGAAGTTTCACGGTTACAGAGAAACACCTGCTACAACTTCACAGTTAAGTGATCTGTAAGGGACACATCTGAGCTCATTTCAACCAATGAGTTTGATTTCAACTAAAGAATCAGCAAGACAGCAATAAGTAGTAACAGCCAACAGAAACACCTGTTACAACTACAGAGCATATAGTACAGGTTCTGCAAGGATATACATCAGTTCGCTTGTACCATTCAATTTCTCTCAAATAGAAAATCGCTAATAGGTAGTCCCAAATCCTGAGTTCCAACGGTGTCATCTACCTCTCCATTCAGATCCCAACTCAACGCTCACGAAAAAATCAGAGGTAATTTAGGAATGGAAATCAACCCGATCCATATCATCACTTCATCAGGCAACCACATTGTAGCAAATGACTAATTTCGAGCTCAGGTTAACCTGTGTGTGCCTGTTGTTTCATCCAACGACCATTCGTCTCAATCACCAGGCTAGCCTATTGAGTCGCTCCTGGTTAGGTACTCCTCCTCCGCCTTGTCGGCGGCACAGGTTTACCAGTAAGAGATGCGGCAGCAAACCCTAGGTGCAGGATGGGCAGGGAGGACGAAGAGGAAGGTGCGGCGATGATTTGCTATGCCTAACAATTTGCTATGCAATGAAATGAGACAAATCTAAAATTGGCTGACAACTGTTCAACTTGCTCTAGCTGGACTGCCGCAAGTCAGAAACTCGGAAGAGACCGGAGTCCAGAGTGACTGAGAGAGGAGGTAGAGCGCCAAGCCTCACATGGCCGCAGCGCCGCGCAGGCCCCTTCCCTGCCCTTCGCCGCCCCTTCCCCTTTCGAGCAGCGCAGCGCAGCCGCACTACCGCAGGGCGCCGCCGCCGCCTGTCGCTCGCGCAGTCCTCGCGTAACCGTAGCCGCGGCAGCGCCGTCGCCTTTCTCACGCCCGCGACTCTCTCTCTGTTCAACGAGCACTAAGGGATGAAGAGAAGCTCGGGGCGGGGGTCGTTCGGCAGAAACTCACCCGAAGAGAGAGAGAGAGAGAGAGAGAGATCGGCAGCGCAGAGGCTTACATCGGCGATCAGCGGCGGGGACCGGCGTGCTGGAGGAGGATGACGCCTGATTCGTCGCCTCGGTAGGACGGGGGCGACGGAGGTGGGGATCGGAGCTGCTCTTGCTAGTCCTGGCGTTTGGAGAGGACCGCCTGATCTCGCAGCCACCACCAGGCGCGAGTTCGTCGATGCGTGGCCGTGGCCGGAGGGGACGCCGAGGAGTTAGACACTGTCGGCCAGCCCGGACCAGCCTCGTCGGCGGCGAGATGGGTCTGGCTTTGTCGATAGGAATTGGGCTGAATTTTCCTCTTGTTGGGCCGCGCTAAGGATAGGAAAGGGCTAGTAAACACCAAAGCCCGACCCATGATGGCGCGCGTTCGTCTCTCCCTCTCTGCAACCACCCAGTGCTGCCACCCCACAGCCATCGCCGGCGACCAGACCAGAGGCGGCGCCCATGTCGAGATTCTGGAAGCCAGGGTCGGAGAAGCCAAGCACCCTGCTCGTCGATGACGAGGAGGGCGGCGTTGTCTTCCTCTCCTCCTCCACCAGCTCCGCCTCCTCCTCGGGGTGCGTCCTCCAACCCTAAACCCTCTGTTCTCCCCTCTCGTCCCACACTCGCCATTTGCTCTTATCTAAATCTAAGACTCGGTGCCGTGGGTTTCGTCGTGCTTGATGTTAGGTTCGGGTACGCGAGCTTGGAGAGGCAGCGGCAGCGGCTTCCGGTGTACAGGTACCGCAAAGCCATTCTCTACCTGGTGGAGCGGCACGCCACGACTATCGTCGTCGGCGAGACCGGCAGCGGCAAGTCCACGCAGATCCCTCAGGTATGTCTTAACGTGCTCTAGGTGTCTCGCCGAACTTTTCATTGGTGCCTAGAACAGTGGGGAAATTTTCTGTGTGCTGCGCTCTGTCAATTGGCATATTTCGACCAGCTGTTGTGCGTGGTCCAGTTCCTCTTGCATTCATTCGTCCTATATTCGAGATGATATGATAATTTCTTAAGATGATAAGATTGAAGGGTATTGTTAACCTGTATGCTGTTTGAATTCCGCTAATCATCCTGTGTGCCATGGACTCCTGAGTGAATTGGCACCTGGGCGCTTGCACGGTAACTGTATATGCAGTTATAGTGTTCAATTTTGCTTGATTGAGGTCCGTAGGCTGTGTACCTCTCTGTATGACTGTTTGCGTGTATAGATGAACAGTGACACACAATCACCTAGATGCACTCTAAGATAAACAGCGGAAAGCAGGGAGCAATTGCACATGGGTTAATGTAAACAAATTCTTAAAAACCTCAGCCTCACAAAACAGGAATCACCATATAATATTACTGGCTATGTCTCATTTCTAACTTTTTTGTATTCTGGATCAGTACCTAAAAGAGGCTGGCTGGGCAGATGGCGGGCGACTTATTGGCTGCACTCAGCCCAGACGTTTGGCTGTCCAGGTACGAAGTGATTGCAATCTTCATTTACTTATAACTTGTATACGCTGTTAGTTTCAGTTGTTGTGTAGTGGCTATGATTATTACAAGAGAAATTTTGTAAAAGACTGGGTTTATGGTCCTTTTTTCACAAAACCACATATATTTTGGTCTGTGTCACTTAGCCCCATGTTTGATAGTCATATTGTTTCACGAAACTCCACCGCTTTCAGAAATAGCCATGAATATGACCTGTGATGAACTAGTATATCTTTGTGCTTGAATCATGCAATTTCTGTAATCAATTTGGTTACGGTCATTTAGTTGGATAAACAGACATAGATGTACTAAGTAGTATTTTTCAACTTTGGCCTACTTCTTTGCAAATGATGTCCGAAGAAATTCTCTATGTAGAAATCAGCATCGGAAAACACTTTGCTGTAAACTTATTTATGTGGTCCTAGTTTCCTTTCCTTATATCCCATTCTAGAGCAGTGAGCAGTCAGTGAATAGGATATTATGCTTTATGCCTACTGACTTATAGGATGGAAGCTGAGTGCATATATGACTCTTTTGTCACATTGTTGTTGTAATTTTTTTTCTGTTATCTTAGTTCCTTTATTTTTCATACTCTCATTTGAACAGACAGTTGCATCATCTTAGTAATTTGAACAGACAGTTGCATCAAGAGTAGCTGAAGAAGCAGGGGTGAAACTTGGAGAAGAAGTTGGCTATACCATCCGATTTGAAGATCAAACAAATCCGGTATGATCAAGGTTTCCTCCTTACAACTGGGCAATTGTTTTTTTACCCTCACTTTGAACTCTAATTCTGACTTTACCCTCAATTTTTCAACTTTGTGATTTTGCCCCTAGTTTTTCAACATGAAGCTAGATCTTACCCTCAGTAGGAGTAAAATCACAATAATTCTTGCGATTTTACCACCAGTAGGGGTAAATTCTGGCTTCAGGTTGAAAAAGCAGGGGTAAAATCACAAAGTCAAAAAAGTGAGGGTAAAATTGCAATTAGAGTTCAGTGTGAGGGTAAAAACATAATTGTCCCTTTATCTGATATCGGCAAACGCTAATGTGCCTCCAATTGCCCTTTGTTGGTTTGTTATTTCTTTATTATAAACAAGGAAATAAAAGATATTCATTTAGGTACCAAAGTGGAAATGTTGAAATTTGCTGGTTTTCTTGTCCTATTACTCTGCTTATATGTCCATCTGGTTTCACAGGGTATTACCATGATCAAATTTCTCACAGATGGGGTATTGATTAGAGAAATGATGGAAGATCCTCTTCTGACCAAATATAGGTACACCGACTTTATCATGATTAACTCAAATTTGTTTGATCAGGACGGTACAAGTTACCCTCTCCCCACTCCTTTTGATATCCTAAATATATATATTGGTTGTTATTAAATTATTCATAGTGGAGTACTCCGGTGGAAGAAAATTCATTACTAATTATCTAATTTGTATTCTCTAAAGAATATCCATACCAATTTTCTTTTATCCACACCTTGATCCACGTTTTTCTGCTTTATTAGTGTAATTATGGTGGATGAAGCTCATGAAAGATCCATCTCCACAGACATGTTGTTGGGACTTTTGAAAAAGGTTTGCATTTTATTAGTTAGAGTTGGCTTTCTGTCCGTGCTCTTGTTTCAACCATATTTTTCTCCTGATTTGCCTGTATCTTTACATGATATAAATAAGATTCAACGTCGGCGGCCTGAGTTGCGTCTGATCATCTCCTCTGCAACAATCGAAGCTAGATCAATGTCATCCTTTTTCAACATCAGGTCAATCCCTATCTTGAACAAGTTTCATGTCCTTTCCTGACTGCATGTTTTTTTTTTTTTTCACATTGCTTTGCCATGTAAAACGAGTGCCTAGCAACTAGCAGGAAATCCGCTGAGACAGCAATTAGTCTGATGGCCTGAGTGAATGAGAATTTGTTGAGACAACAATTTAGTCTGATGGCCTGAGTGAATGAGAATTTGTTGAGACAACAATTTAGTCTGATGGCCTGAGTTGAATGAGCACAACTGCCTATCAAATACAGCGAAATTCATAAGAAGGCAGGCTTATTGGAGACTGCCATGGTACTTCATTGTACCCAATTCTATATAACCAAGTGAAAAGTATAATAAAATCTAAGCAGCCTTCACTCATAATTTCGTTTCATGAATGATGAACCAAATAGAAGCCTTTCCACAGTGAACCACAAAAGGGTTGGTGGCTGCTGTATGGTGTGTAAATTCTAATTATCGTGTACGTCTATGATTAGTGGCTGATATATGGTTTGCACCTTTTTCTTTTACTAGTAAGTTCGGAATCGGCTGATCTTTATATTTTCTTTCACATACAGGCGGCGGAATTCTTTGCTAGGTTCTTCTGATGATATGCCTGATCCAGAACCCGCTATACTTTCTGTTGAAGTATGCTTTCCTTTTGAGACAAGATATGCATGAGAAACCACCAAATATTTTTATTGATGAAAATACAATGTGTTTCGACAGGGTAAAGGATACACTGTGGAAATCCATTATGTCGAAGAACCGGTCTCAGACTACCTGCAGGCTGCTGTGAATACTGTACTTCTTATTCATGAAAAGGTTTGTTTTGTGTCCTCTAAACAAAAAGTAGATACTGTATATGTTTTTGTGCTTTCCAGTATGACTATTTGAATTTCAGTTTCCTTATACCCCAGGTTTGATTTCATTTGTCTGTTCTGTTATATACTTCTCTTAGGCTCTTTTCTCTCCTCAACTAAACAAACATGAAGCATATCCAGATTGCCATTTCAGATCTTAGGTGCAGCTCTGATGCTAACGTACAGTTTATTCCGCTGACTGTTGACTCCTTGTGAACTGGCATTACTGCTTATTACAAGCCTAAGTATTATGTGTAATCATATGCTCAGTTAGTCTTATAAGCATTGACAATCACTTTTAACTTAACTTCTATAATAAAAAAACATTTCACAAAAGAATCAGAAAACTGTAAACATAAAAAAGTAAAACATTTCTTGACTCTTGTCGATGAGGAGATAATACATTTTGAATTCACTGAAATATTTTGCTTCGGAAACCAATTGGAACAAAGCTGTTTCTGTTTCATTAACATTTGTACAATTTATAAACATTTACATTGCACAATTAGCATGGTTGCCTGTCTTTTACCAGCTAAGCTTACGATGCAGGCAACGTAGTTAAGGAAACCCTTAAATGGCAGTCTTAGTATCGTCCAGCTAAATGAACATGGTTCTCTGATTCCTTTTTTTTTTAGTTTTAAATATGGTGCTGCAATATCATCTTATAGTATTAGTGTATTACGGTAGTGTGTGAATATAGCTTCCCCCTTCATGGTATAGCATTATCTTATCTTTCTTATTGATTTATTGCTGCAGGAACCGCCAGGTGATATTTTGGTGTTCTTAACTGGTCAGGATGACATAGACACTGCTGTTAAGTTGCTAAATGAAGAAATCCAACACCTTGGAAGACACTATTTTGGTAATTAATTCTCTGTATTATAGAACATATTAAACAACATTAATACTGCTAGTCACCCTCCACTGACCATTTTAATAATAAAATTATATTGTCTATTTGTTTTGTTCATGCTTTCCTTTTCTTTCTTTTAACTTTTCTTGTTAGTTCTTGTGGATTTCATCTCTAGCGCAACCAATTAACTTGGGACTAAATGGCGTCGTCATTGTTGTTGTATCAGTACTTGGTAGTATTCTGGAAATGGTTGTCTGGTAGTTACATTGTACATATCAGCTGCTAGAAGTGGGTGGTGTTAGGCTTGTCTCTGTCCTGTTGCCTTCCACACAGCTTGGCTGTGATGCTAGGTATTCAACTCATGCCACATGGGGTTGAGAATGAGAGAGATGTTAGAGTGAACGCACTAACCAGATGAACCCAAAAGCTTAAGCCAATGGGAGAAGGTATGATCAAGTATATTCTTATTCCTTGGTAGGGTGTCCTGCACAAACAGTGCTAATAAATCAAATATTTAGGAACCAATTGCTAATAACAGAGCTAATTTTCCCTAAAAAAATTAACAGAGCTATTTTTTTGAAGTGAAGAAAGCCACCAAACTAACTGAATCAAAATATAGGGTACAGCAGATTAGCTGCTCACTCCAGCTTCCTGCACTACCTAAGCAGGCAATGCATCACCTATCTGAAGTGCCAACCCCACAAGTGGTTTTTAGGGCCGCACACGACACTGGTCCTTTCAAGTTCACTTGCTAAATTGTTTTCTGCTTTTGATTGTAATTGTGGTTTCTAATGCATTCAAGTTTCCTCACTTTCAGACTTGCTGATTTTACCCTTGTACTCTGGCCTTCCACGGACAGATCAAGTAAGTAATCAGCAGTAGCGTTGGTAATAAATTATTTGAGATTGGCGCCACTCCATCTCATATTGTTCTTTGTTTTTTTAGGATCTCATTTTCACTCCTACATCAAAAGGGAAAAGGAAAGTTGTGATATCAACCAATATTGCTGAGACATCACTGACTCTGGAGGTACTGCTTTTTTAGGTTAACCACACTAGTTTCATTGTAAATATGTTACTGACTTCTGTTAATGTTATCCAGGGCGTGGTGTATGTTGTTGATAGTGGATTTTCCAAGCAGAAGTGTTATAATCCGGTACTTTACATTTCTATTTTCTATGATAAATATTCCACTTTTTCTTCTCAACTTAAAGCAATCTACCTGCCATCGTCGATAAAGCTTTACCTGATTTTTTCTTATCGTAACATGTTTTAAGTGAGCATTTGAATGCACACTGGTCAATTACCTTCAAATTCTGATTTCCAGTGTCCATTTGTTTGGTATGCGTACCTTGAAAGATCCTTGGATTTTGAATCCAGCAACTAATCTGTCTCTGCAAAGGCATTCTTCATGAGTAAATTCAGGCTCCTCTATTGTTTAATATAATTAGAATATTGCTTGTGAAAAGTACAATGGTTCTATTAATCAGTACTCTTATGCTTCACCCTTTCAATAGGAAGTGTGCAATTCTGTAAGCACGCCGAACTGTAATTAGCTAGGATCAACCTTTTGGCAAAGGGAGAACACCTCTGATGTCGAAAAATAATTTAGATTGCACCTTAGCATTTCGCCACACCTTTTTAAGTTACGCGAAATCGGGATATTAAAACTGAGATCTATTTGCTTTGTGTAGTTTCCTTATGTTGTTGAGTTTGTTTGTTTCTTGCGCACAATATTAACTATTTTTCTTTGGGTTTAGGTTTCTGACATCGAGAGTTTGGTTGTTGCTCCTATATCCAAGGCGTCTGCAAGGCAACGAGCAGGAAGGGCTGGAAGGGTGCGACCTGGGAAGTGCTTTAGGTAGGTGAACAGTTTTATCATCAAAGCTGTCATTTTGTTTACACTTAACAGTACAAGACATGATGTTAATTCATGTTTTCATCTTCCGATGGCATCATATGCTGGCGTATTCTCACCATTACTACTGATTTCGGACACATTTTAGATTTTATTTAAAAACCTCTCTCACAATTAAGTTAGCATTTTCCATCTTGGGTTTGAATGTAGTGCTATCTCTGTTCATGTAAATTCACTAAATTAGGTAATGTCTCCTGCAGGCTTTACACAGAGGAATATTACCTCAACGAAATGCAGGCAGAAGGAATTCCAGAAATGCAAAGATCCAACCTGGTCTCCTGTGTAATACAGGTATATTGGTACTTGTTATATTTTAGAACTTCCACTTTTCGTTACTTATGCGGTAAAAATGTGCTTATGTCTTGTATGTGGATCTCCCTTCTAGTATTGCCAACAGTATCTGAAAAAAAAAGTAATGCCCGCTTCAGGGAATCAATCACAACTTTGAAAATCTTGGATTAAAACATGCGGCTTAGATCTATTGATTGATAGATTTATCTTGTGAGTTCTGGCACTTAAGATGAAAATCTGGAACACACTGTTAGTTTCTTGCACGCAGAAGATACAATCATAAATGTTTTGAGAATAGCTTACCTGGTCTAGTATAACCTTTGTTAATAATTTTTCTCTCCTGAAGGTCACTATTATAACACATGGTTGATTTACATTCTGGAATGACAGTTGAAAGCCCTTGGTATAGACAACATTTTGGGTTTTGATTGGCCAGCTTCTCCATCACCAGAAGCAATGATTCGGGCTCTTGAGGTTCTGTACTCCCTAGGAATCCTCGATGAAGATGCTAAATTAACAGTACCCATTGGTTTCCAAGTTGCTGAGATC
The DNA here is from genome assembly GCA_007726485.1 of Eragrostis curvula. Taxonomy (NCBI): domain Eukaryota; kingdom Viridiplantae; phylum Streptophyta; class Magnoliopsida; order Poales; family Poaceae; genus Eragrostis; species Eragrostis curvula. The sequence continues at coordinate 21,389,640 of RWGY01000026.1, forward strand.
CCCCTGGTATGCCCCTAATTCCTTCCCCCTGATAATTTCATTTATACTTAAATGTTCAGAGTTTCTGTAATTTGCTACTGGAATAGGTGCTGTGGTACCAAGGTAGTCCTGCTATGGTAACTATGTCGAGTCAGCTCATTCATGTTGAATTTAGCAAGTCTTGGTATTTCTATAGTTGATCTAATTTGCGTGCTATTAAGCTTGAAGTATCTAGAGAATAGAAAATTCATGTCACAACACTAGGTTTGTTGAGGACATAATCTCCCGGCCTTATTCATGCATGATAAAGGTAGCCTTTCATAGTCCAAAGCCTTTGTTCACACTTTTCTACAACGTTGAAGGATTGCCTCCTGCTAGGAAAGCCTGTAATTTAATTAAATTTGTGGTGGTTTCCACAGTGGCACAGGAATTTAGGACTAACAAGTCTAATCCATGACTCTCAATGTTACAATATTTATGGCTTTCAAAAAACGTAGGGAGTGTTCATGAATCATGATGCTGTTAGATTCTACAGAATGGAAGACCCCATAAGGACCATAGTATGATTAAGGTCACCGTGTACTGAATGAACTACAAAGACAATTTGCTTAATGCATTTTGTAAAGAAAAGTATTGAATAAAACATTGTTGAAAGAAAAATTAGGGACATGCAATGCATAATTATTGCAGTTACTATTTCAGAATAACATAATTATTTGGAGTGTTGCTTTTACATGTGTCCCTGGCTGGCACAGTACCAGTGATGTTCCATGGACTGAGATTGTTGCATACGCAAAGTATGTGATGCAGGCATGGGACCGATCGTGATTTTGACATCCTTTACTTTGGCTGAACTCTGCATGCTAACTTTTTTCCAGATTACTCTTGCAATATTTCAATCTTTTAATAGTTTACCTCACTTGCACCACTTCGATGCATTGTTACTTTATTGAACATTCTTATGATGTTTGGAAAGAGCAGCTGAAAATGATGTTGCGAAATCTGTTGTGCCCAAGTTAAGAGACCGATGTGTACAGTAACATATTAATTTCTTGCAGGACCCCATGATTTCGAAAATGCTCTTGTCGGCCAATGATTTTGGGTGCTCTGATGAGATATTGACCATAGCATCATTTCTATCTGTTCAAGTTAGAATTTGTACCTCAGATACTCTTCCTTTTATTATGCTATGTTTTAAATTTTTCACTTGTTCTGACACCCATTGATTTAACAGAGTGTGTGGGTTTCTGTGAGGGGAGTGAAGAAGGAATTTGATGAAGCCAAGCTTCGATTTGCTGCTGCTGAGGTTTGCAGAAATCACCTACAACCGTATTACAGTTGTTTACTTAGGAGCTCTCATGTTACTTAGCTGTTCGTATAGACACATATATTGACACTTACCACTTAGTGTCGTCATGTATGACGTGACAACCCATTGAGAACTGTAAATGAGTATTAATTTGTGCATAGGTCTGTCTTCACTTTTTTTCTGCTTGCATTCCAAAATTAGAGTGATGCTTTTGGTTTAACATTTGAGCAAAATCATCAATGTACACTGCTTGAAAGCACGTTCTTTTGGTACTGCTTGAAAGCATGGGATCAGGCTGGTTGACTCTAAATGGTGTATCGCCGTATCACGTACTGGTATTGGTATCACCGTATCCATGTAACATAGGTTGACAGTACTTATAGGCTGATTTCTGGTTTGCTCTAGAGACAACATTCTTGCCGACTCAATTCATTTTACTATGTTTAGAACTGCTGTTAACTAACTAACTAACACTGCCCTGAAAATGTATTTGAGATGCACGTCAGTGTTAAAGAGCTTTCTCATGCTTCTGATCATGAGTATGTGTTGACGATGATAACTTTTAGTTGGTTGTTCCCCTAAAAAAAACAACTTTTGGTTGGTGACATATTTTCTAACGTCTTGAATATGTATTGTACCACAGGGAGATCATGTAACCTTCCTGAATATCTACAAAGGATTTCACCATTCTGGAAAATCTAGTCAGTGGTGTTACAAGAACTTTTTGAACTACCAAGCATTGGTCTGTATTCACGATATGTCGATACATTCCATTATCCAGATCTATTGTATTATCCCATTGTCACACGCTCGCGAGTGCACACATGCTTTTTGTTACATTGTTTGCTCTTGGTTGTTGCAGAAGAAGGTTATTGACATCAGGGGGCAGCTTCTCAGGTTAATGAAGGGGTTTGGAATACCATTGAAATCATGTGAAGGAGATATGAAGGTAAGATGTTTCGACAAATTTTGCCACTAATATTGTTTGTGTACATTCCTTTCCCATTCGTTAGCTGTTTTGATCGGATGTAAAAAATTATGCATACAATATGTAGGCAGCGCTTATTCTGTATACTCATTCTTTCCAATATTATGTTTCGTTTGATGTGCTTTAAATTTTCCTGCTGGATCCTTTACGAGACATTTAAAAACCCCCATATGCTTGTGCTTACATTGCTATCCCTATATTTTGCAGGCTGTCAGAAAGGCCATCATTGCTGGTTCATTTGCTAATGCATGTCATCTGGAGGTAACTGCTTTTTTTCATTACTATGATGTCGTATTAAATTACAGAGTGGTCTCATACATCTCTAACGTGTAGCCACTATTTTGCAATTGATGTCTTGAAAGTATCATATCCTTACTGATGTAACATACATATATATTGGCTTTGCTGTGTGGATATATAGTGCAGTGGTTCAGTTAAGTTCATCTATTCGTAATTGTGCCACCAAATTATGTTGCTACTATTTTTATGATACGGCAAAACATCTGAGTCATATTTGGCCTCCTGTAGCTGGTGTCATGTTGCACATTTGTCCATTTTCCTACATAGCAGTAACTATCAACCAGCATGCAGCTAACTAGTTCACACACAATAACTTTTCTGTGACCCTTCTGACTTTCTTTTGTATATAGGAATACAGCCAGAATGGAATGTATAAAACAACTAGGACCTCTCAAGAAGTTTACATTCATCCATCTTCTGTTCTCTTTAGGTGAGTTCACTTGTAATTTCTTATATTTAATGAACATTTGCTTTGATAATGTATTCCCTTCATGACATCGTCCTCACATTTTAGGGTTAATCCAAAGTGGGTTGTATACCAGTCTCTCGTTTCAACTGACAAGCACTATATGCGGAATGTTATCGCCATTGAGCCATCATGGCTTACAGAAGCTGCGCCACATTTTTATCAGTACCGAACACCCAATCCAGCTCTCAGCTAACTTTATTGTGGTATAATTTCTTCTGTTCACCCAGTTGTTTTTGCTTTTGATTCTAACAATGTTGTAAAGTTTGTACAATATTGATACCTAGTATAAGGTGTTTGCACCTTTTTTTCCCTGTTGACTAATATCTTAAGGTAGGATAGGCTTCAACCTTGTTATTAGTGCGTGCTATTTCTCGGAAAACAGTTATTTTTAAAAGAAAAAAAAACATTAGCATCTATTTTGCTTATTCCCAACGATGGCAACATCGGGTGTTTGGTCACAAATTGTTCCTGTCAGTTCTATTCAAAGCTCATGCAGACATGGCTTAAAGTTTCTGAATACTTTTTCATCCAGTCTATCTCGATCATGCCAACATTTGTAATTCTGGAACAAAGTCAAATCATCAAGGTTGTAACAAGAGGTAAGTAAAGAAGCTCGATGTTGGAGATAAGCTTTCGTATCCATCCTGCCTTTTTTGACAAGTGGAGAATCCGAAGTTACAAAGATTGGGAGATTGTCTTCCGCATAAGGTAACGAACAGTTAGATTGGTAGGTTCTCAAAAGCTGTATGGAGTCGACAGTGAGCTTGGTATCTAATGCTCTTGTGAAATACAATTTTATTGGATGTCACTTTGCCCCCAAAACAAAAGGTAGCCACTTTCGGCTGTAAAAATATCACTTCGCCCTCAACTTTGCACTGCATGAATCATCTATTCTCTTGGTTGCGGCTTGGCTGTTGCTCATAAGTTGATTCTTATTTGTGTATATTGGCTCTCTTCTTGTAAAAGGATGATTGCCGCAGGAACCTAGGATTTTCTAGTGAATCTGTATCCCAGCCCTCTCAACAGCCACCTGCATCCCATCTCAGAGCTGCTGGTCCCTCTCTAAAATCAGTGGCTTCTCTTCCATCTTTCAGAGATGTTGATATGGATGTGGAGAGCAAATCTGTGGCGATAGGCCGAAGGCCTGAAAGGTGGAGATAGCAGAGAAGAGTAGTTGAGGACACTCCATCAGTTATCCGTCGTATGAACCCAAACATGTCATCTTCCCCGTCGTGCCCCCACGGCGCGGCAATCCCGCGTGCGGTTTACCGGCCAAGTGGCGTTCTCAAGCTTCGCGGGAGGCGCGCGTTAAGAAACCGAGTATGTGTCTCAAACACAGTTCCGTGAGTCAGCTCATGTCGCTGCCAAACAAAGCTGACGCACCAGTTGATCCTGTTCCTAAATTAACGGTTAAACACCAGTGCCGGCCGACCTTTATCTTGCTTTTTCAATGGGCTGATCGCCCGATTGTGCTATGAATTCGGAATTTTACTTTCTGTCGCACTTTGACGAAAGTTAGTTTAAGGAATTTCTTTGTCTAAAAAAATGGTTTAAAAAATTCCACTGGGAGCATATCACAAGTAACGTGCCACCAATGTCTACGCGTTAAAGCCGGCTCATTCTTTTGCCGTGCCACTCATTTAGTGGCAAGGGGCTACTCTTGTTTAGCAAATGATGCAGTTAAACATGCATGAAGGGAACTCAAAGTCTAGCCAGTTGTTAAGGCACGATGGGCTTGATTCGTTGTTCTTTGTCAGCTCACTACCATACACAGTTGTATTACTTGTATAAGACTTTCCATCTGCTAACTCACATGATCAGATCTTCCTATAAAACCTCTATTAGTTTTTTTTTTTTGGGGGGGGGGGGGGGGGGGGGGGGGGAATAAAACCCCTATTAGTTAACACGTCGATATTGCCTATTGGAGTTTAGACAACATTTTACCGTGGTAACATCTACATGTGGCGATGATTCTTGCACACATGGCTAGGGAAAATGTATCGTATAAAATTATAAATGCAGGCCTAGTCACGACCAGCAAGCGCAAGATAACATGTATGGGATTCTTAATCGTGCAACACGGCCCCTCCGCGGATCCAACGCTGATTTGGGTTTACAGATTAGCCTTAATATAATGCACGCCTAATTTCTTTTTCTGAATGTCTCTTTTCTGGCTAACGCCGCGAGCGACAGGATTAGTTGCTTCGAAAGCCTGTGACCCTTTCTCGCAAGCCCCACTTGTCATGAGGTGCGCCCACTAGTTTTTGTCAGTGAGAAACAGAGTTAATTCGTTGTGATCCAGAAAGGCGATGAGGACCAGCGATGCTCGAAAGCGACCAGGCGTTCTCGGCTTGGCAGGTGTGTACATTTTGTGGTTTGGTTAATCCTGCTGGTCAAACAATGTGCTTTTTTTAGCTGATCCAAATCTGATCCGTCGGTGACAGTGAAACTCGGCCGTTTAGGAGGTCAAGTACACTGTGAAGCGGGTAGCTAATTGCCTACTGTACGGTCAATAGTAGTTGAGCTGACCAGAAGGTAGCTAATTGCGTACGGTCATTGACGACATGCTGAACAGGTGAGGGTGTGTTCGTTGCTTTAGCATTTAGCATTTAGATCTGTCACATCAAAGAGAATCTTATTATTTAAGAGTACTAAATAAAATTTAATGACAAAACCTTTTTACAGATAGGTACATCTTTACGAGACGAATCTAACGAGTCTAATTAATCTATATTTTGTTACAGTGATGCTACAGTAATACTACAGTAACCAGCGTCTAATCACGGCTAACCTATCCTCGTTAGATTCGTCTCGCGATTTAGACCAGGGATTCTGCAGTTAGTTTTGTAATTAAACTTTATTTAATACTCTTAAATAACAAGATTTTTCCCTCTAAATTTTAGACTCATGGAACACCCCTTCACTCTTTGCAGATCTACCACCGAGTTAGATTCAGCTGCCTCGTGGAACATGGCACATGAACATGGGTGGGATTTTCTAATTACCCTGATTCATGGCACAAGATAAGATCTCGCATGTAAAGCCAAGGCCAATAAGGAACCTCAGTGAATCATGGCACGAGAGATGAGTGGGTCCTCTTTGTGACACGTAGGCAGGTGTACGACGCGGCACCGGTGGCCGGCAGATCTGCTTGTACCCATCCGGACGGATCATGTGTGACAGTGAGAGGTTAGCCCAAATATCCAGGCCGCGTTGGACCAATCAGCTGCAGCACCATGCTTTGTGTATTCAATGGAAGCAGATGTGGCGCCCTGTGCGTACATCCGAGGTCGATATTTTTGTGTACTTGCTTGTTTTTGCGTTGAAATGTTAAGTGTGATGGTGGTCCGCACAACCTTATTAATTGGCTTTTTTAATTGTTAGATTAGCGTTTTGTATGACAACAATTAGTCAATTTGTCTTTTATGAACCAAAAGGGTCGCTATCGAACAGATAATGGAGCTGAGATTTCTATTGGGGCGCAACTAAAATTAAGTCCTACTCCACATATAAAAGATATTACCCTTGTTGTGGCAATAGCTGGTTTTCAAGTTTTCGATTTATTAAGAGTTGGGGTTTGGTAAGGTTCAGCCTTGGTGCACTGGACCTATTCCTTTAAAAACAAAATATTAAACGTGTGTTCAGACTTGATGAACTGGACTTATTCCTTCAAAAAAAAAAATATTACAAGTTTTTGTTGGTTTTGAACTATGTTACACTTGTGACCCTGGCATGCCGCTAAGTTTGTCAATGAGCTGACATCACAAGTGGGTTTTCTCATAATCACATTGTGAGCAACACACAAGCACTTTCTTTTCGTTTGGTCGGAGTCGTACTATTCACTCAGATGCATATCATTATCATTTTTGCCGAAAATTTAAAAAGCGATAGAACACTACATAAGCTAGAATACTCACCAAAACCCTCCAAAGATATTTCCAAAGTACCTGTGGCTCCCAGGTCGACTTGGCAAAACGAATCCCTTTCAAACCTTCCAGATTTTGAATAAAAAATCAAGAAGACGGAAGTGCCACATGTAAAGCTAAGAAGTAACTGTAGCACGCCAGGTAAAGAATGTTTACGCGTCGCCTCCGATACTGATCCGGATTGGGATCACCTGCCTTCGCCCCATCTTGAAGGCAGGTGACTTCACAGAGCTTTACACCGTCGGATTGGAAATGGACGCATAAGATTCGATGCTACAGAACCAATGAACAGCTCAATGTGCACAGTATTTTCGATGAACAGTAACTGGTCTACAGTAATTGATGCCGCCGTCACTGTTTAGCACTGTAGCGTTTCTCACAAAACACTGTTCGCTGGTGCCTTCAAACGCCTGAAGGCAGGTGGTCCCGATCCGCTTGATCCGCCCCTTCCCATTTCGGACAGCCCGGCGCAGAAGATCCCACAAGTCCCCGGCGTATAAAGCTACGCGGCACCCGCGCGTCTCCCACCAGGAACAGAGAAGCCGCAGCGCCACCGCACCACACCACCGGCAGCAATGGCGACAACTCGCCGGCAGCGCCGCCCGTTCCAGCTCGTCCCGCTCCTCGTCTTCCTCTTCGCCGTCGCCGCCTACGGCCGCCTCATCTCCGACGGCTTGACGCCCACCTCCCACCTCGGCACGACCGTGATCCGCCTCGGCTCCTCCTCGGCGCCGGCCAAGGCGGAGGAGAAGTGCGAGCAGTCGTACGGATTCCTCCCCTGCACCACCACCGTGCTCGGGAACCTCTTCCTGGTGCTCGCCTACGGGTTCCTCATGTACAAGGCGGCCACGTACCTGTCGGCGGGGAGTGAGCTGCTGCTCGAGATCATGGGGCCCGGCCTCGTCGGCGGCCTCCTCCTCCCCATCCTCGGCGCGCTCCCCGACGCGCTCCTCGTGCTCGGTTCGTTCGCCTCACCTTGCTTGCTTCCTTAGCTCGGATTGTGCTTTGATGAATTGCCACGCATTCGGTTGCCTGACCTACTCGATCGCCTGGTTCGTGTGTTTCGAGGATTAGGACTGCATAAAACTTCCTTAGCTTCCACTTCAGGATACAAAATTCTTCTAGTTTGCCTGGTACACTGAGCTGCTCTAGAGATCAGCAAGCAAAGAGATCAAGTTAATTTAGTTCAAACTTTTTCCCTTTTATTTTTTTGGAAATAATTTGTGTTGATTCAGATCTGAAGTCTCTAGTCTTTGGTTTGTCACTGGATCAGGGTTACTTTTGTAAAGTATATTTTCATGAAGCCTCTGTTTATTCTTTGAATTTTTCGCTTTACTGTGCACTCTGAACTTTGCTTTTCTCTGAATGCTTCTGTTTCAGTTTGTTTTACTCTTCTGTTTCAGTTTGTTTACTCAGCTTGCTAAAGTTCCACCTGTTCTTGTCGGTGGCCTTTTGACCTTTATTTAGCCTTTTCCTTTCAAGATAGAATGTGTCTTCTCTCTTCCATGATTGACCTTTTATATTTTTTGTTAACTGCTTAGGTTTGGTTAGATTTCGTATTGTCATTTTGACAGCAACCGTTAGATTGTAAGCTCTTCGCTGATCAAACTTTATTTTATTTTTCTAACGAACACTCTTCTTCTCAGATCATAGCCGTCTAGTGTTGTGAAATCTCTAGTAAAGTTTATGTACTGGTTAATCAGTAAAGATCATTAAAAGAGTAACATTTTGTTCCCACAGTGTAATGCAGATTTCGACATTGCAAGTGCACTTGCTATAGTTAATTTTTTTAATAACACAATTGGGATCCCAGCTTTACTAAAGTATATATCGGTGAAACTGAGATGTGCATACCACAGTGTGCATATGCGGTACTGGCCTGCAGGGACAAAATATATTATTATGACAGAACCTTATTGTATTATACAACTACTTAATCTGATCAGATCTCTATTCTAGTTCTAATACCACAGTAGTTGACAGCCTCGCTAAAAATGGTTCATAATCCCTAAAAAATGTTTGGTACTCCTGCAGTCACTTTAAAATTCAATTCTGAATCTCAGGTCTTGTGCCAGATTTATATGACAGTATGTGTTATGGGCAGCCAGCTGGGCTTTATGGGCCGGGGGCGCACTGTAGCAGCCCGCTACAGTAGCGGCGTCCAGGGTTAGGGTTTCTAAGTCCTTATAAAGAGGGTAGAAGGATAGGGTAGAAAATCAAGCAAGAAGAGTTCTAAAGAGCAGTCAGAGCCTCCGCAAGGAGGGCGACGAGCCGAGTTCCTCTTGCTATTCCGTGTATCCCTAGCCAATCCATAACATTTGGTATCAGAGACCTTTGATCCTCCGCCTGTGTTTTCTGCCACCACCTGTTCTTCCCAGCCGCCATTAGTTCATCCCATCTGCTCAGGGAGGAGCCTAGCATGGCAACGCTGCAGATGAAGGATATTTGCGCCAAAATCGATTCTGCCTTCGATGTCCTAGGGAAAAAAATCCTTGACATGCAGCAGATTCGCGCCGGCACGCGGGGCCTTGCTGAAAAGATGGAGGCCATAGCCGGCGTTCTATCGGCAGGCACGCTCACTGTGGAGGCGAAGCGTTCTCTGCCCCCACTTCCATCGACGCTGCCCTCGGTCGATTCCTCGTCGACAAAGTCGCAGCATGCCTCGCCATCACCGGTCGACGTGGAGACGAAGCTGTTGCAGCCGCCGTCTTCACCAGCGCCGAGAGCAGCAGCACCAGCCTTGCCATCTGCGATTGATGTGGAGATGCCCGCATCAGCACACGCGTTGGTCACGGCATCACCAATGCTGGTCTGTTTGCCCGCATCAGATCGATTTCCCGACGCAATAACCGCTGCCGTAAATCTCGGGCCGTCTGTTGCGCTGGAGTTCAGCTCCGCCGCGGATCCCAAGCCAAAGCCGGTCGTTTCCTCGGAGTCCAACGCCAACAACTTCGCCGAGATCGACGAGGACTCAGCCCTAGTGCTGCTGGTGGAGTTCCGAGGCGTCCTGCCTCCGCTTCCACATCGTCTCCATCCGCAGCCGCGTTGGCCTCCGCGACGGCACAGGCGTCTGGACCCCTGTCGTTGGCCTCGACGACCTCCTCAACATCTCCGTCCGGATCGGCAAACACCGCTGATTGACCCCTGCGGGTTGCCTTGCCGTCATCAACATCGAGATCGTCGCCAACAGTTACGACGGCGGCGTCGCCATCTTGATCTCCGACCTCTGCTTCCTGGCCTGCGCGGGTTGCCTTGTCGACATCGACGCGGCACTTGGTCCGCGCCTTCTCCACACCGCGCTGGACGGTCCAGCAAGCCTCGTGCACGTCTCCTACAGCTGCTAGTCGTGGAGCCCCGCCCTGGTCAACCCCATCTTCTCTGCCCACCTGATGTGCTGCAAGCTGTTCGCCACGCTCGAGCGCCAGCTCGACTCACGGGCGAAGGCAACCTCCTGCGCCTGGCGGGCAGGGGCCTCTTGCTCGCGGAGGTCAGCAGTGGCGTAGTTCATCCGCCGTCGCTGCTTGGCCCCTCGTCTGTCCTCTTCAGCAACAGTGGGGTTCTGGTGACTCTCGTCTGGTTACTTCAGCGGGCCGAACTGCAGGCTTCAGCTCCGATTATTTTACTGCAGTTGCAGCTTGCAAACGTGTGGAGTATTTTTGGCTGCAACGTGTACTACCTTAGGCCATGCTACAGTTCTGCTCAAGGAAGCTTTCAAGTTTCAAGCTGGATGACATTATAGTTGAAGAGCATTCATGTTTTTTTTGGATGACCTGCACTAGATTGCTGAGAGCTTGCTGATCTACCACTTTAGAGTTTATGCAGAAAGGTCAAGAATAATTCTTAAGTCGAGATGTAAAAGGCTTAATGTTGAGTCCGTGTCGTTTTAGTATCGTCCAGTCGTCGTCGTCGTCATTTAGGTAGTTTGATTGCAGCTCGTGGGCGAGCTGTCGTAAGGAGGGATGAAATGTTATGGGCAGCCAGCTGGGCTTTATGGGCCGGGGCGCACTGTAGCAGCCCGCTACAGTAGCGGCGGCTACTGTAGCAGCATCCAGGGTTAGGGTTTCTAAGTCCTTATAAAGAGAGTAGAAGGATAGGGTAGAAAATCAAGCAAGAAGAGCCCTAAAGAGCAGTCAGAGCCTCCGCAAGGAGGGCGACGAGCCGGGTTCCTCTTGCTATTCCGTGTATCCCTAGCCAATCCATAACAGTATGGCAGAAATTTCATTTTGTCGATACTTGATCAAAACATATTTCTCCTTTACATGTACTAGAATCATGAAACTGATGTTCGAATTGATCGCCTTGTTTGCACGTGATATGTTAATCCGTAAAAGGAAGAATTCTGACACCTTGTTTATTACTACATTGCAGCTTCTGGGCTCTCAGGGAATAAAGAGACCGCACAAAGTCAGGTCCTTGTTGGGATGGGGTTGCTTGCTGGTTCCACGGTCTTCCTCCTCACCCTGCTTTGGGGAACCTGTGTTGTTGTTGGCAAGTGTGACCTTGGGCCAAACGGTAATGCAGTTGATCTAGAGAACACCAAGGGCTGGAGCTTGACTGGTATGTCACTTACTCCCTCCGTTCTGAAAATCATGACGTTTCAGACCAAAAATTGAACTAGAAAACAACTAATCATCCTTGTCCGGACGTCAACATTTAAAAAACGGAGGGAGTACAGTCTTAGCTGAAGTATTGCTAATGGAAACAATTTGATGCTTGGTTGTCCTTCAACTCTGAAGTAGAATTGTGAAGCACATAACTTGCAGTTTTGATATCAAAGCATTACGGTATTCTTTAATACAATAATACCAATGTAACTACCGGGCAGAATTATCCAAACACTCGTCACTACCAAACCAAAGATGGCAATTTTGAACAAATGTGTTCAGTTGGCTATTATGTAGTGACTGATAATTTGATGCAGGCACTGGCATCACAACTGATGTGCAGACCAGCTACGCAGCACGGATCATGGCGATATCTGTCATCCCCTTTGTCATCGCTCAGTTCCCGGTGATGTTGAAGAGCCACCATGGCAAGCGTCTAGCTGTCTTGCTGGCCCTTATCGTATCATTCTTGCTAGTGCTTTCCTACTGCCTGTATCAGGTAATGATTTGATGATAACAATAACAGGCTTGACAAGTTTAGTCTACATGAATCAATTTTGACACTGTTCGATCATGCATCTTGCCTCAGGTTTTCCAGCCCTGGGTCCAGAGGAGGAGACTCGCATACGCGAAGCACAAGCATGTGATCTCCGGGATCCTGAGGCACGCCCAGAAGCAAGCACTCGGTCGGCTGCTTAACGAGGACGGCACACCCAATGAAGAAGTCATACGGAAGTACGGTGCTTCCAACATCCTCGTCCTAATGGCTCTTGATATGCCAATAGAACCCTGTTTCATGAATCTTGCATGAACTTTATCTGTGCTCATACGCAGGTTGTTCCACAAGATTGACATGGACGAGAGCCGCTCCCTGTCCCGGTCGGAGCTGCACGCGCTCATCATCGGGATCAACTTCGATGAGGTTGACTTCGACAAGGCAGATGCCGTTGATAAGGTCATGGCTGACTTTGACACGTCCCGCAACGACGTCGTGGAGGAGGAGGAGTTCGTGCAGGGGATGAAGACATGGCTCGAGGAAGCCAAGCGCAGCGTGCCGACCAGCGGCTCCTCAGAGAAAGTGAGCGAGCAGTTCATCGACGACTTCCACGCGGTAATCTGTCGCTCTGGATTCTCCATCCCCTGTAGGGAAAGTGCATAGATGTGCACAGCAACAACTTACCTGGATCACCTGGATTGTGCAGAGGACGAGGCAGGAGCACAATCAGCTGGTTGAGCAGGCCGACGAGGCCGTGGAGAGCGTTGATAACCCCGCCTGGTGCATCACCAAGGCCGTGGCGCTCCTGATCTTGGGTGCCGTCATCGCCGCGGCGTTCGCGGACCCGCTCGTCGACGCCGTCCACAACTTCTCTGACGCCACCCACATCCCTTCCTTCTTTATCTCTTTCATCGCCCTCCCACTGGCGACCAACTCCAGCGAGGCCGTCTCCGCCATCATCTTCGCCAGCAGGAAGAAGCAGAGGACCTGCTCGCTCACTTTCTCTGAGGTACGCACACTGCCGTCAGACACAGCACTCCACTTCCCTCCGACTTGAGCTAACATTTGATGGCTGCTTGGTTGGCAGGTGTACGGCGGCGTGACGATGAACAACACGCTGTGCCTGGGCGTGTTCCTGGCGCTCATCTACTTCAGGCAGCTGACTTGGGACTTCTCGTCGGAGGTGCTCATCATCCTGCTCGTCTGCATCGTCATGGGCCTCTTCACTAGCTTCCGGACCACGTTCCCGCTCTGGACCTGCCTCGTCGCCTACGCGCTCTACCCGCTCTCACTCGTCATCGTCTACATTCTCGACTTCGTCCTCGGCTGGTCATAGGCGTCATGGCTTCTCAGCGTCTCGTTCTTTTGGCGCCCACGAATGTTCAGTTTAATCTTCACTTTTAATTTTTACTCCTGTGATTTATCTGTCCAGACTCTGTGAGATGTTACTCATGTTGATGTAAACACGATGTCTTTCCTCGTATATAACCAGAATGCCTCCAGAATCTCCACGTATTCCATCACAATTTAATAGCAGCTGCGCTGTTGAGCTAAACAACAGACGTTTTTTTTTTTTTTAATTGCAAGAGCTAATGGTGGACGAGAACGATGGAGCCCCTGGAGTTTGCATTGACTTGCGTCACCATCGATCTGAAGCAAAGCTTATCACAAACGCCTACACTTCAAAATGGCAGAACAAAATGCCAACACCTGGTCATTTGCTTAAAGCTAGTAGCCGTCAGTCATGCATTCATGTTTTTAAAAACAAAATCAGGAAAGCATCCACACAGGTGAAATAACAGCATTCGGGTTGGTTTTGTGGCAATCAGACAGTAACCATCTGATTTATTTTTTTCTGAAGATTCCTTTGATCATCTGCAAAAGAAAAACAAAGCACTAACCATGTTTAAGCATAATTAGCACTTCACAGGGCACCTCTTAAAGATTTTGAGAGGATACTTTGGTAAGAGTTGACGACCAATATAATGTGTAACTCCAACAGGGGGGTGTGGCATGCAGAAAGATAAATGGAATTTCGTACTTAAGAAAAATATTAGGACTAGCAGCACAGAATGGTTATATAGATAGACAGAAACAAGCATAAATTTCTCTATTTTGCCATTAAAACAAAGTTCAGCGTACATCAATGATAAAGGGTCAGCTTCGCAATGAGCACTTCTTTTGAGAGTGTCCAAGAAGATGACATCGACCACATTGAACGATCCGTTTTGGTCGTTTCAAGCTCTCTATCTTAAGAATCTTCATTTTGGGGCGGCCAGGTGGCCTCCGAATCTTGGGTGGACTAAGTATCACATCTGCTCTGCTGCCTATACCTTGAAGCCCAGAAGACGAGCTGTTCCACTGGCTCCTGTCAGGTATTGGATAGATTGTCTGGGAGTAGGTTTCCCGATACTTCATTACGCTGAAGCATTCGTGAGCATATAGGCGGGGATCCTCACCACAGGAAAGTAATGCCGCAGCAGCATGTGCACACGGAATGCCATAAACTTGCCATCGACGGCATGAGCAGCACCTAGCCTGAGTATCCACAATGTTTGTTCGCTCTGACGACACAATCTCAAACTCCACCTTGTTTGCTCGAAGGACTTGATAACACCCTGAGTCAGATATAGCTTCTGAAATAAGCTTCTCGGCTGATGGAACAAGAACTGAGTTGTATGATTGTGCCAAGTTGAGACGTTCAGCAAACCAGCAGGTCAACTGATGCCTTATGTGCTCTACAGTTTGCACAATGGGGTACTCATGACACTCAAGGGACCAGTTATATAACATCTCAGTTATTCCAAGACTAAAATGGCCATACCGGATACCCACAAAGTAAGCAACTGCCCAGAGATTTGGTGGAAAACGCTCCAACCATGGCATGACATCTTGTACTTGCATCATCTCTTTTATCTTCGAATCAAATTCCCCTGTTGTGAGAGCATAAACAGCACTCCAGAAAAGGTTGAGGAGCTTAGGATTCTTGAACTCATCACGAAAACTTTCACTCACATATCTCAAACAAAACCCATGAAAAGCAGTGGGGAAGTGGAGTTCAATAGCTTCAACCACTTCCGGTTTCCTCTCAGATAGTATAGTCAAAATGGGCATCTTATCGGTGTTAACTCCAAGCATCTTCCTCAGCTCTGATATAAACCACTTCCAACTTTCATCACTCTCAGCATCGACAATACCAAATGCCAGAGGGAACATCATGTGATCAGCATCAACAGCTGAAGCACATAGCAATGTCCCAAGATACTTCCCCTTCAGCTCAGCCTTATCAATTTCCAAAAGGGGCCTACATGCATTTAAGAAACCATAAATGGATGCATGAAATGATACAAACAGCCGTTGGAAGGAATTAGCTGGTCCTGTCCCTCTGTATATTGCAACACTGCCAGGATTCGTCTTTAAAATCTGCTCGCAGTATGCAGGAAGAAAGCGATATCCATCTTCAAGGGTACCATGAACGGCAGCCATGCTTCTCTCCTTTCCACGCCATGCCTGCATATAAGAAACAGCGACCCCATGCTGCTCCCGTATATCCTGCAATATCTCTTTAGGCTTAATCTGTGGGTTATCTCTGAGCCTAGCCTCAACAGACCTAGCCACCCAACCAACAGTAGCCTGCTGATGATGTAAGTCCCGAACACCCTCGCATGTGTGCGGCCCATGCAGAGTCCGGACGGTGAAAGTTGGAACACCCGGGCATTTAGCGATGTGCACACGCCACGGACATCCTTCTTTTGAGCACTTTGCGATGAATCGGCTACGGTCAGATTTTACGACACGGAGCTCATAATGCAAAGCAATGGCCATGTCCTTGACAGTCCTCCGACATGTTTCGACATCAGCAAACTCTTGACCAATGACAAGGGTATGGAGGCCAGGTACAAGGTTCTGGTCTGGCTGACCTAAAACCTCTGGCCCACCTAAAACCTCTTGCTCACCTAAAACCTCTGACTCACCTAAACCCTCTGGCTCAATTAAAACCTGGCAATCTTCCATCAATCTGCCAAACCACTAGCTAAATAAAATTTGCTCCTATGGATCATAGAGAACTCAGCGCTTAATATCAGAAATGGGACAATTTGCCCACCAGCTCCAGACCTGCACATATTAGCACAAGTAACTGGTCATTAAAGCAGCAAATGGTTGTTTCATTTCATACTGCGTAATGTGGTTTACAGAGTCATGCAAGGTAGGAATTTTGGCACTGAGGATGAGTACTAACAGTAACACTGGATTAATGCCTGCATCTGCAGTTAGTTACAAGACCAGCTTAGGCCATCTGCTTTATGTCGAGATGCAATAGAGAACTCTATTGCAACTCTTGTCTTGTTTCTCATTTTTCAGTCAAGTATGAACATCTTTACTCAGGGAAACTGAGAGAAGAGCCTCCTGAACTAAGAGAGAAAAATATGAGGCCTATTTCTATTAGGTTCACCTATCCTGGAGGCCCTACCTACTTGACATGAGCGGTAAGCAGCATAGAAGAAACACTGCAATAACACAATAGTGCATGGAAATCAATTGAATTCCCATAATTTGAGGGGAAGTACACTGATATTGGTATCCCCACCAAACAAATCGGCAATGATGTATGGACTGGAGCATCCAACCCCAAAATTTGAGGGGAAGTACATTGATATTAGCATCCCCACCAAACAAATCGGAAATGATGTATGGATTGAAGCAACCCATACACTGATATTAGCATCCCTACCAAACAAATCGGAAATGATGTATGGATTGGAGCATCCAACCCAGACTTGCAAAACGAACGATTAAGACGGGCTCTTCGAACTATCAATCCAGAGGTGGACCAACCAATCGGGCGAAGTAGGGCATCCGAGAGCTCCGCCCCAAATTCGCCACGAAGGAGGAG
This sequence comes from Eragrostis curvula, assembly GCA_007726485.1. Lineage (NCBI taxonomy): Eukaryota > Viridiplantae > Streptophyta > Magnoliopsida > Poales > Poaceae > Eragrostis > Eragrostis curvula. The sequence continues at coordinate 21,406,605 of RWGY01000026.1, forward strand.
GATTAGAAGATTGGGGAGGATAGCTCGGCTCTCACCTTCCGTCGAAGCTGGAGGAGGAGGAGGGTTCGGGCTGCGCTCGCTGCGGTGCGCTGGCCGCACGAGACCTAGCCGCTCCGTCGTCCTTGCTGCGCCGCTCTTCGTTCTCGGCATCCGAGAGTCGTGTGACGGCGGGGTAGGGGGGTAGCACGGGAATCGGATTGTGGGATCCTCTGCCTCGGTAATTAGCTCAAATCACACACGTCCATCACGAAACGAATGGTTATTTTTCTTTTTCTTCTCTTTCTCCTATGCTTCAACCGATCCCCTTTCTCAACTTGACTGCAGAATATTAAAGTGTAGCTCATCTTTTGATTACAAGCACAACCCTTGAAAAATAAAAAATTGCAACTAAGTTCCTCAAGACATTGTTCATTATATTCCTCGGTGAGCAAGAATATCGTAGCACAATAAACCAAACATCTCCAAATCGTTTGATAGGAGACAATAAATTTTTAAATGAGCTGTTAATGTCACCATCTATAATCATCAACCAGACAAATATGTCATTGTATTAATCCAAGCAATGAAATACGAGGGGTTACTTACCGACAAGGAAGAGAATGTACGTGACACGAACTCCTTTGAGGTGCATGGTGTGGTTCCCTTTAGTGGAAGGCGGTGTGATACGTTAAGAGTCCGTGGGGAAAGGATTCGCTGAGGGAGGAACGACCAGACTTCCTTCGAGAAAAATGAACCACAAGCAGCTTGAGGGAAGTGGTGTAGCTCGGCAGATGATCTCGCCTCGCTACTGAGACGGGAAAGGGGAAGAAGAACGGGAATGGGTTAGGGCTGATGGGAGTCACGAGTGGGCCGCAAAAATGTATTTTCAATATCCTTCATATGATATGGCATAAACTCAAAATGAAAGTGATTTTTATTTGTATATTACCAAATGGTGTAAATGTACAATACGCCAATACCAGGATATTGTCCTCAAGTGCGAGTGTATATCACTCACACGTTTATAAATTATTGTTTTCCTAACAGTAGAAAATATTTCCCCCCTATACACAAGCAATGAAATCGGAGGGGTCAAGTTCATGCTAAAATCAAAAATTTTGTAATGTCGGACACCTTAACTTATGTTTTCTTGAGATCAAAAGACGATGGACTTAAATTTGCTTGGTTAACTGAATAGACATATTGGGCGGGGCTTAAGATTTAAATGTGGAAAATTGGAAACCAAGCCCGAACAAAAAAATAAGGGCACTAGAAAAAAGAAAGAGGTCTCGGCCGAAGTCGATAAATCTAGATCTCATTTCCATAGCAAGTCATGAATGAAATTCAGGCGGTTTGCGATCAAGCGGGTAAAACATGAAGTGACAACCAAAGTTAGAAAGACTACAAACTATTTTTTCTTGTAAACCATAATTTTTTTTTTCTTCTGCTTGAACCATTGTGTTGTCTGAATTTAATACACAAATAAGATCCAAAATGGGTATATTTATTAATTTGTTGATTAAATTTCATTTGTTCAAGCTTAACATTTTCATGAAAATTTTGTAATTTTATATTCAAATTATTCATATATTTATCTAGAAATGGTTTTTATCAAACAATTTGTGAAAAATGTTGGGTGTAATCTTCCATAGTATAAAAATATTATTTGTATCATTCAGCATTTTTAGATAAAATGTTTAAAGCATGCTTCAATATTACTCCCACCTCTATAGTATATATGATGTTGGGAGAACTCGTTTTAGTTCTCCGGTGTAATATAGACAAAAATAGAGGGGTATTAAACTAGGTTGTGAAATTTTTTATATTCCAAATGAGGATATAAAAAATTCGAAGATTTCACATTATACATGTCTAAAAGAAAAACCATAACGTTCACAAACACATCTTCATCTCTTGGACACTTTCTCATCCCTCTTTGCATATTTTGCTAGCTATCTGTGGAGAAAAGATCAAAAGGTTCCACACGCTAGCTGTAATGCCACCAGGCACATGCCCTCCTTTCCTGAACCCATTGCCGGTTCAACACTACACCATCTACTCATCTGACACTTTTCTGTTGAGTTTCTACTACATTTGGCACAAGCTTACCGGGACCATGTATAAATGCGATGCGCGTGCTTCGATCACGCAAAATCTTTTTTTTTTTCCCCACGGTCAGTCTACATAAACGTTAACCTGCTCTAAACTAACACGGTCGTTGAGGTAACACGATCGACAGGATGTTTATTGGAGGTGAAAACATCTTCTAAAACACAATTCTTGATTCATCATGTCTTCTCAGATTATAAACTGAACATTCAACAACAGAGTGCTGTTTTCGTTGCAGATTGTGTCATGTTTATCAGGAGCAGAGGAGGAGCCGGTGATCAGCTCTTCTACAGCTTCAGTTCCAGGTCGACGCCATCGGACATGTCGGCCCTGTACTCGCTCAGGGGTCTCTCGCAGCGAACTGGACCGGCCGGCAGGAAGCTGTAGAACGGCCGCGACGGCGACGCGGAGATGCTTCCCTGCAGACCAAACTCACCGGCCACAACATTAAGCCACTCATTTGATGATTTGTCATAACAAAAGATTAAAAGTTGCAGGTTTCAGAAGGTGGTATGTATGGGATTTTTCACTTGCCTGAGACTGCATGATGCCGAAGTCGCTGTACTCCTGGAGGTGAACTGATGGGATCAAATGATGAGGCTGCTTCATGAGGGTTGCAGGCTGCGCGCTCAGAGTGAGGAAGGCAGGTTCTCCGGTGCAGACGTTCGCCTTGCTGTTCTTGCAGTGAGCAAAGTCCGATGACCAGTCTGAATAATTTGCGTTGGTACTGCTGTGTGGCAAAGATGAAAGGTAAAACCAGATTATTTGCATCCTAGTTTCTTCTATCTAGTAGTACTGAAATCAAATCAAGCATGCGATTGAAGTTTACATAAACGAGCCAAGAAAGGCTGGAAAATTACCTGAAGTAATTCGTTGTTCTGAACTCGTGCCTGCTCAGGTCAGGACACACATCAGCGAACCCGGTCTCTCTCGCCATCCTTGCGGCGAAAGGCGCCGTGGTCGGAGCGGCTTTGCCCGTCGTTCGGAAGGTGGCCGCCGTCATGCCCTCGAACATGAAGGGCCAAGACCTATCCAGCATGCCGGCCGACTCCTGCACTCCTCCAGAAATTCACACTTAGCAACAATAATCGCAAGCACAAAGTTTTGTTTTTCACAGTTACAAATCGTGTGAAGCCTCAAGGACAATCGATCAATCGTACCCTGTCCTCGTCGGCTGGCGCCGCGCTGCTCCTGCTGCCGCTGCTGCTGTACATTTGGTTTGAAGGGGGCTCCGTTTGGTGGTGGCTGGACGACGCCGTCAGCGACAAGCCCGTGCTCACCTGAAGATTTCCATGGCATGGCGCCGAGTGAGGTGAGGTCTCTGAAGCAAGCCATCAATACAATTGTGCATGGGCGTCTGGAGAACGGGAGAAGAAGACGACGACGCGTACCATCGGAAGTGGAGGCTGCGGGCACAGGCTCCTCTTGTACGGGTGCTTCATGGCCGGGTCCGCCGCCGGGTCCCAGAAGCCGCCGCCGTCCGCCGCCGGCCTCGTGAGGGCGCTCAGCGGGACAGGCGGCGGCGGGTGCAGCGGGAGGAGGTGGCCGAGTCCGCCGCCGGTGAGGGCGCGCGGGTGCGCCACCGGCGACAACACGGCGGCGCCGCCGTCCATTTTCTTCTGCTCCTCGATGCGGAGCTTCTCGAGCTGCGCCACGCCGAGGCCGCGCTGCGGGATCTTCTTGGGCTTGATCTTCTTCGACGCCCGCGCCACCCCGGTCGCCGGGCTGGCGGCGCCGTACTTGGGCAGCGGATGCGGCTGGCCGCTGCTGCTCTGTTCTTGGACCATCTCTTCGACCAGCCAACGATGAGAGTTCTTCTTTGGTGGTTATTAATCCGTGGAAGATGAATGGGGATTCAACAAAACCAAAGTAGTGGAGAGCGAATCAACGGCATTACAGGGATCACAAGTTACTGTGTCCCCTTGACGCCTCGGCTATGATCGACGGAAAGAACTGGGGCACCAGAGGAAGGAACAAGCAGAATACTAGAGACGGCAGGTGAATTTGTGGTCTACAAGATGAAGAACGCGGGAGGGAAACGCATCAATTGAGACCAGGAGAGACGCGGAGAACAAAAGAGGAACAGAACAGAGTGCAGCAACCACTCATCAAACAAAGCCCAGAGAAGAGCCAGACGATGATGAACGCAACAATAGGCAGTGTCAATGCGGGGAGCACGCACGGTTCTTGCAGGCTACCAGATCGATCGATGGAGAAGAACCTGTGGCTGTGCTGTGTGGGGAGGCGGTGGTATATATAGGCAGAGGCGCGCGGCGCGGGAGGCGAGACGTGTGCGCGTTGCGTTGCGTTGCGTGGTGGTGCCTTGCCCGGGAGACTCGGGAGCGGGAGATCTAGAGGACGGATCGAATCTTGTTTCTCCCTCGCCTAATCCGCCGCCATAATCCTCGCTCCGCTTTGGCTCCCTCTTCACGCGCTCGCTCTCTCCTTGCCTCCGCATCTCTCTCCTGCTCCTCCGAGGTGTTCGGAGAGAAGAAGTAGCCACAATACTAGGAGCGTGCGAGGTGATGGGACTGAGGTTTCCGTTGGAAACTGTCAACCTGCATGCGTGAGCGAGCGTGATGGACATGCACCACCCATCAGTAAACTTGACATGATGCACGCCGTTTCAGTGTTGCAAGCAATCTAATTAAGTCATTCAGTAATGTGTTTCTCGGTACATCAGCACTCTCTTGTTGTAAAATTGCTTTAGGTGTGTGTGTGAGTGGTTCCCCTAAACGGGTGTTGCGTGTCAAGGTTGCAGGAAGAGTCTCGAGTTCACAACTTCACAGAGCTAAGATCCTTGTCACCATGGCCACCGAATTCTTTCTTTCTGGTTTACTGATTGTCAATGGCGTATACAGCTTGCATGTGTACATTTGTGGTCCCTTCAAGAGCCACATGTATATATGCATTCTATGTACTTCGAGACATTTCATCACAAACTGTGTGCAAGTGTAAGATAATTTTGTTTACACTTCAAGCGCTCGTAAAGAAGAATTTTCATAATTAACTTTTTTTTTTTCCTTTTGACAGTGGGGTAGTATTTGTGCGTTAGATGGGAACCTCTTTTTTATTCAAAAGACAAAAATGCATAAATGTTTTGCGGACACACAACAGACAACATTGCATAAAGAACCTCATGTAGAGAAAGCATAACAAACCTCCTTTGTTTTTGGAAGTAAAAACGCAGTAGTGCATGTTCTGGCATGATATGTTCTTCAAGCAAGATTGTCTTGATATAAATCTGGAAACGACATACAAAGAGATAGAAAAGGACTAAACCATATGACTTGGAATCCAATGAACAAAGAAACAGAAAGGACAAAACCGAATCCAGGAAAATTCCTCCACACACAAAACAGTGGAGAAAGAAAATTTGACACCCAAAACCATATTTACCTTACACATTATATATGTCCATTGACACCCAACAATCTGGTCCCCCTGGTCTGACAAGGTTTCCATACAGAGGCCACAATAATAGACTCCCATGGTCTGTTCCCTCATCTGGTGAGCGAGGTAGGGGGCCGACCAAACCATTTCAGCGAGCCAAGACAAAGCGCAGCTCTCACCTAAGCTTTCACAGTTCTCCAACCCCTGGGCATGCTTGAAACGCGATCTCCCATGATTTGGACGTCCTCCCAACACGATCTCGTCCTGATCTCCACAAGCTCTCAGCTTCCCGTTTCAGGCAATCAGCTCGGATTGGCAACGCGCGTTGCTCCTTTCTGCCGCCTCTTTTAGGCTCCCTCAGCTGATCTCCTGCCACCACTTGCAGCAGCGATCGGTTCAGAGGATCCTGGAAATTCATTGACGAGCTGCAACGACTGCACGAGCAGCATGTGAGCGACCTACCGGAATTTATCAGGGAGATTTCCGAGACGGTTGAGCAAATTATGAACAGATACGTTGGCTTTGGAGACATCATCGGTTATGCTTCTGTACGTGCATGCATCTATCTTTTCTGCTACGTTGGCTTTGGGGCTACGTTCTCTGAAACTTGTTAGCTAGTGGTGATACACATATGGCATGGCTCGGTGCTGAAAATCCTTGAATAGATACGTTACAAGTTTTCCAAGCAGGGATAAGTTAGGCCATTTTATTTGGGGGTTGCACTTGCCTGCCCTCAACAGATCAGGTTGTTCTAAAATACACCTGAATAGAGCTGTATTTCTGGGCCTTCAGCAATGGTGAGTGAGATCAGCATGCGGCGTTTGTAGTCCAAATCGACTAATGCAAGCTCATGAAACACTCATGGATGGTCCATATAGATACTCGTCTTAAATTTATTTCCTTCAGACAGTGTCCAAATTTTTTTGAGGAAAAGACAGTGTCCAAAATGTCACTCTCGATTTTTTACGTCAGCCGTCCAATCAAAATTGGACAACTCACATGCCTGCTTGTTGAAAGAATAAGTCCTTGAGTGTAGTACCCCTACTTTTATCTATTTGCATTTAGGCCCTTATGTTGAAATCTATATATATGTAACCTATGGACCCTTGTTGGGCTGAGACAATGGAAACCAATCCTTTTGGGCCAACAAGTGGTATTCAGAGCTAGGGTTTCAATCTCCACAATTCACGAAATTGCCACCGGCTCTTCTCTTCCACCCGCACGCGTCCTCCCTGGCGGCGCAGCTTGCCCGGGCTCGATCCGCGCCGGCGAGCTCCTGCTCCGACGCGCGACGCAGCGCAGCTGCTCCCTGCTTCGAGTAGCAGCGGCGGCGGCTCGCCCGGGCGCAGCGGCGCGGCGGCGGCTCGGTCCGAGCAGGAGACGGCGCGCGGAGCTCCCGATTCGAGGCGGCGGCGGCTGGACCCGGAGCAGAGGCGGCGGAGCGGCTCAGACGCGCGGAGGCGGTGGCGCACCTCCAGCCCGGGCGCGGCTCCCTCGATTCGGACCAGGACGCGGCGGCGGGTTGTCTTCCCCTGATTTGACTCGAGTCCAGCGCGGAGGCGGCTCGCTCGCGGCTCTGCTTTCCCCGACCGCTCCTCTCTCTCCTGTGAGATCGTAAAGGCAGCGGCGCGGAGCTCCACCTCTACCCCGACCAGCAGCGGCTCGTCCCCGACTCTTCTCTCTTCTGCTCCCATGGCGGACCCAACAGCAGGCGACGGCGCGGCACCACGTGCTGCGTGCACCCCCTCCCGCGCCTCGCGCGCGAGCAGCCACGGCTCGGCAAGGTCGAGAGCGCGGCGCCGCGCAGCGGAGGCGGCTGCGGCGGCAGCGGATGCCGAGCGGCAGGCTGCTGCTGCGCGCCGTGCCAGCGCAGCTCGCAGGGAGGCGGAGGAGTGCGAGGAGGCGGCAGCGCGTGCTGCGCGCTTGGCGACGGCGCAGGCGACGGCTGCGCGCGCTGCGGAGGCGGAGCGGCAGGCCGCGGCGGCGGCTCAGGCTGCTGCGGCTGCTGCTGCTGTGCAGCGGCAAGTGGCGGAGGAGGCCAGGGAGGCCCTCGCTGCGCTGGAGCAGCGGGAGAACCAGCGGGCGGCACGAGAGGAGGACCGGGACACGGAGGTGGAGCGGTGGGTCCATGATGGGCGACGGAGCGCCCACGACTCCGGTTCCGACCACGATGACCGGACCGGTGGCACACGTACACCTCCACGGCGTCGACGTGTCTCTCCTTCCCCGGAGCGGCACCGTGAGCGCCATGAGCGCCGTGAGCGCCATGAGCGCCGAGCTTCCCCTCGCCATGGTCGGCGAGGCTCCCCGGTCGTCATTCGGGAGGCCGGCGGGAGCACGCAGTGGCCGATGCTCACCAAGACCAACTACACCGAGTGGAGTGCGGTCATGAAGGTGAAGCTGCAGGCGCGGCACATGTGGGAGGCCGTGCGGTACGGCGATGTCGACGACCACGAGGACCGGCGAGCGCTGGAGGCGCTGCTCGCTGCGGTTTCGATGGAGATGGCGGCGAGCCTGGCAGAGAAGGACACCGCTAAGGACGCGTGGGACGCCATCGCCGCAGCACGGGTCGGCAGCGACCGTGCTCGCAAGTCCACCTTGCAGAAGCTTCGCAAGGAGTGGGACCGTCTGGCTTTCAAGCCAGGCGAGGACATCGACGACTTCTCCCTCCGCCTCTCCGGCCTGATGCAGCAGATGGCGCGGTACGGCGGCGAGGACATCGACGAGGAGAAAGCTGTAGAGAAGTTTCTCCGAGTCGTCCCCAAGAAGTACACGCAGATGGCCATCTCCATCGAGACGTTGCTGGACCTCTCCGAGTTGACGATCGAGGAGGTGACGGGGCGGCTCAAGGCCGTCGACAATCGCGAGGACCACCCTCCCGTCGAGTCGGCGACTCCGGGAGGCAAGCTCCTTCTCACCGAGGAGCAGTGGCGTGCTCGGCCGGGTGAGCAGAAGAAGGGGGAGTCCTCGGGATCGTCCTCCAGTCGCGCACGCCGCCCACGCAAGAAGAAGGACAAGGCGCCTCCCCCTCGCGGTGGCGCTGAGGGCGGTGGCGATGGCGAGCGCAAGGCGACCCGGGATGACACGTGCCACAACTGTGGCAGGTCGGGCCATTGGGCCAAGGACTGCAGGCAGCCGAAGCACGGCGGTCAGGCTCACGTCGCGCAGGCTCAGGTCGACAACGAGCCGGCGCTGTTCCTGATGCACGGGTGTGTCGAGCTTCACTCCACTCTCGGCCCGGCGGCTCCGTCATCTTCGTCGCCAAGACTGGCGAGCACCGGCTGCTCACTGTTGTCTACTACATCCCCGCGCTGAGGAACTCCATCATCAGCTTGGGACAGCTGGATGAGAATGGCTCGCGCGTGGAGATCGAGGACGGCCTCCTGCGTATCTGGGACGCTCGTGGCCGCCTTCTCGCGAAGGTGAACAGGGGGAGCAACCGCCTCTACGTCCTCCACGTCGACGTGGCGCGGCCACTCTGTCTTGCAGCCCGGCGGGACGACGACGCATGGCGGTGGCACGAGCGCTTTGGGCACCTCAATTTTGAGGCCCTGAAGCAGCTCGGGGCCAAGGAGATGGTGCGGGACTTGCCGCGCATCGACCACGTCGAGCAGCTCTGCGACACCTGCGTGCTGACGAAGCAGCGGCGACTTCCCTTCCCTCGCCAGTCGAGCTTTCGAGCCAAGGAGAGGCTTGAGCTCGTGCACGGCGACCTCTGCGGGCCGGTGACGCCAGCCACTCCAGGAGGGAGGCGCTACTTCCTCCTCCTCGTCGACGACGTCTCCCGCTATATGTGGGCGGTCCTCCTCCACACCAAGGGTGATGCGGCGGACGCCATCAAGCATCTTCAAGCTGCTGCGGAGAAGGAGTGTGGCCGCAAGCTGCGGGTGCTGCGCACGGACAACGGCGGCGAGTTCACGGCGACCGAGTTCGCGGAGTACTGCGCCGACGAGGGGATCCAGCGGCACTTCTCCGCGTCGTACACCCCGCAGCAGAACGGCGTCGTCGAGCGCCGCAACCAGACGGTCGTGGCCATGGCGCGTGCCCTCCTCAAGCAGAGGGGCATGCCGGCGATCTACTGGGGAGAGGCGGTGATGACAGCAGTTCACCTCCTCAACCGCTCACCCACCAAGGCACTCGATGGCAAGACGCCATATGAGGCTTGGCATGGGCGGAAGCCAGCGGTCGGCTACTTCCGCGTCTTCGGCTGTCTGGCGTTCGTCAAGGAGCTCAGCCACGTCAGCAAGCTCGACGACCGGAGTACGCCTGGGATCTTCATCGGCTATGCAGACGGCGTAAAGGGCTACCGCATCCTTGACCCTGAGACACAGCGCGTGCGGGTGGCACGTGACGTTGTGTTCGACGAAGGGCGAGGTTGGGCGTGGGGCAAGGCGGTGGACGACGGCACGGCCTCGACCACCAGCGACTTCACCGTCGAGTACGTCTACTTCGAGAGGGACGGGGGAGTGGGCAGCTCTCCTTCACCGAGCGTGCCTCCCTCGTCTCTGGGTTCACCACCACCTCCACCGAGTCCTCCTGCACCGACTCCTCCGGCTTCGCCCCGTACCCCTACACCGGCACCCACGCCTCCAGGCTCGGCGCCGGCAGCTTCGGTCCACAGCGAGTCGAACCCGGTGGAGTTTGCCATGCCGCTCTCCAACGACGAGGATCGCATCGACGCGTTCCACGACGACGAGCCGCTGCGGTATCGTACCATGGAGAACATTCTCGGCGAGCAGCCAGCACCTGGACTGGTGCAGCATGGTGCGGATGAGCAGCTGCACGGGTCGACGTGTCTCTCCTTCCCCGGAGCGGCACCGTGAGCGCCATGAGCGCCGTGAGCGCCATGAGCGCCGAGCTTCCCCTCGCCATGGTCGGCGAGGCTCCCCGGTCGTCATTCGGGAGGCCGGCGGGAGCACGCAGTGGCCGATGCTCACCAAGACCAACTACACCGAGTGGAGTGCGGTCATGAAGGTGAAGCTGCAGGCGCGGCACATGTGGGAGGCCGTGCGGTACGGCGATGTCGACGACCACGAGGACCGGCGAGCGCTGGAGGCGCTGCTCGCTGCGGTTTCGATGGAGATGGCGGCGAGCCTGGCAGAGAAGGACACCGCTAAGGACGCGTGGGACGCCATCGCCGCAGCACGGGTCGGCAGCGACCGTGCTCGCAAGTCCACCTTGCAGAAGCTTCGCAAGGAGTGGGACCGTCTGGCTTTCAAGCCAGGCGAGGACATCGACGACTTCTCCCTCCGCCTCTCCGGCCTGATGCAGCAGATGGCGCGGTACGGCGGCGAGGACATCGACGAGGAGAAAGCTGTAGAGAAGTTTCTCCGAGTCGTCCCCAAGAAGTACACGCAGATGGCCATCTCCATCGAGACGTTGCTGGACCTCTCCGAGTTGACGATCGAGGAGGTGACGGGGCGGCTCAAGGCCGTCGACAATCGCGAGGACCACCCTCCCGTCGAGTCGGCGACTCCGGGAGGCAAGCTCCTTCTCACCGAGGAGCAGTGGCGTGCTCGGCCGGGTGAGCAGAAGAAGGGGGAGTCCTCGGGATCGTCCTCCAGTCGCGCACGCCGCCCACGCAAGAAGAAGGACAAGGCGCCTCCCCCTCGCGGTGGCGCTGAGGGCGGTGGCGATGGCGAGCGCAAGGCGACCCGGGATGACACGTGCCACAACTGTGGCAGGTCGGGCCATTGGGCCAAGGACTGCAGGCAGCCGAAGCACGGCGGTCAGGCTCACGTCGCGCAGGCTCAGGTCGACAACGAGCCGGCGCTGTTCCTGATGCACGGGGGTGTCGAGCTTCACTCCACTCTCGGCCCGGCGGCTCCGTCATCTTCGTCGCCAAGACTGGCGAGCACCGGCTGCTCACTGTTGTCTACTACATCCCCGCGCTGAGGAACTCCATCATCAGCTTGGGACAGCTGGATGAGAATGGCTCGCGCGTGGAGATCGAGGACGGCCTCCTGCGTATCTGGGACGCTCGTGGCCGCCTTCTCGCGAAGGTGAACAGGGGGAGCAACCGCCTCTACGTCCTCCACGTCGACGTGGCGCGGCCACTCTGTCTTGCAGCCCGGCGGGACGACGACGCATGGCGGTGGCACGAGCGCTTTGGGCACCTCAATTTTGAGGCCCTGAAGCAGCTCGGGGCCAAGGAGATGGTGCGGGACTTGCCGCGCATCGACCACGTCGAGCAGCTCTGCGACACCTGCGTGCTGACGAAGCAGCGGCGACTTCCCTTCCCTCGCCAGTCGAGCTTTCGAGCCAAGGAGAGGCTTGAGCTCGTGCACGGCGACCTCTGCGGGCCGGTGACGCCAGCCACTCCAGGAGGGAGGCGCTACTTCCTCCTCCTCGTCGACGACGTCTCCCGCTATATGTGGGCGGTCCTCCTCCACACCAAGGGTGATGCGGCGGACGCCATCAAGCATCTTCAAGCTGCTGCGGAGAAGGAGTGTGGCCGCAAGCTGCGGGTGCTGCGCACGGACAACGGCGGCGAGTTCACGGCGACCGAGTTCGCGGAGTACTGCGCCGACGAGGGGATCCAGCGGCACTTCTCCGCGTCGTACACCCCGCAGCAGAACGGCGTCGTCGAGCGCCGCAACCAGACGGTCGTGGCCATGGCGCGTGCCCTCCTCAAGCAGAGGGGCATGCCGGCGATCTACTGGGGAGAGGCGGTGATGACAGCAGTTCACCTCCTCAACCGCTCACCCACCAAGGCACTCGATGGCAAGACGCCATATGAGGCTTGGCATGGGCGGAAGCCAGCGGTCGGCTACTTCCGCGTCTTCGGCTGTCTGGCGTTCGTCAAGGAGCTCAGCCACGTCAGCAAGCTCGACGACCGGAGTACGCCTGGGATCTTCATCGGCTATGCAGACGGCGTAAAGGGCTACCGCATCCTTGACCCTGAGACACAGCGCGTGCGGGTGGCACGTGACGTTGTGTTCGACGAAGGGCGAGGTTGGGCGTGGGGCAAGGCGGTGGACGACGGCACGGCCTCGACCACCAGCGACTTCACCGTCGAGTACGTCTACTTCGAGAGGGACGGGGGAGTGGGCAGCTCTCCTTCACCGAGCGTGCCTCCCTCGTCTCTGGGTTCACCACCACCTCCACCGAGTCCTCCTGCACCGACTCCTCCGGCTTCGCCCCGTACCCCTACACCGGCACCCACGCCTCCAGGCTCGGCGCCGGCAGCTTCGGTCCACAGCGAGTCGAACCCGGTGGAGTTTGCCACGCCGCTCTCCAACGACGAGGATCGCATCGACGCGTTCCACGACGACGAGCCGCTGCGGTATCGTACCATGGAGAACATTCTCGGCGAGCAGCCAGCACCTGGACTGGTGCAGCATGGTGCGGATGAGCAGCTGCACGGGTCGACGTGTCTCTCCTTCCCCGGAGCGGCACCGTGAGCGCCATGAGCGCCGTGAGCGCCATGAGCGCCGAGCTTCCCCTCGCCATGGTCGGCGAGGCTCCCCGGTCGTCATTCGGGAGGCCGGCGGGAGCACGCAGTGGCCGATGCTCACCAAGACCAACTACACCGAGTGGAGTGCGGTCATGAAGGTGAAGCTGCAGGCGCGGCACATGTGGGAGGCCGTGCGGTACGGCGATGTCGACGACCACGAGGACCGGCGAGCGCTGGAGGCGCTGCTCGCTGCGGTTTCGATGGAGATGGCGGCGAGCCTGGCAGAGAAGGACACCGCTAAGGACGCGTGGGACGCCATCGCCGCAGCACGGGTCGGCAGCGACCGTGCTCGCAAGTCCACCTTGCAGAAGCTTCGCAAGGAGTGGGACCGTCTGGCTTTCAAGCCAGGCGAGGACATCGACGACTTCTCCCTCCGCCTCTCCGGCCTGATGCAGCAGATGGCGCGGTACGGCGGCGAGGACATCGACGAGGAGAAAGCTGTAGAGAAGTTTCTCCGAGTCGTCCCCAAGAAGTACACGCAGATGGCCATCTCCATCGAGACGTTGCTGGACCTCTCCGAGTTGACGATCGAGGAGGTGACGGGGCGGCTCAAGGCCGTCGACAATCGCGAGGACCACCCTCCCGTCGAGTCGGCGACTCCGGGAGGCAAGCTCCTTCTCACCGAGGAGCAGTGGCGTGCTCGGCCGGGTGAGCAGAAGAAGGGGGAGTCCTCGGGATCGTCCTCCAGTCGCGCACGCCGCCCACGCAAGAAGAAGGACAAGGCGCCTCCCCCTCGCGGTGGCGCTGAGGGCGGTGGCGATGGCGAGCGCAAGGCGACCCGGGATGACACGTGCCACAACTGTGGCAGGTCGGGCCATTGGGCCAAGGACTGCAGGCAGCCGAAGCACGGCGGTCAGGCTCACGTCGCGCAGGCTCAGGTCGACAACGAGCCGGCGCTGTTCCTGATGCACGGGGGTGTCGAGCTTCACTCCACTCTCGGCCCGGCGGCTCCGTCATCTTCGTCGCCAAGACTGGCGAGCACCGGCTGCTCACTGTTGTCTACTACATCCCCGCGCTGAGGAACTCCATAATCAGCTTGGGACAGCTGGATGAGAATGGCTCGCGCGTGGAGATCGAGGACGGCCTCCTGCGTATCTGGGACGCTCGTGGCCGCCTTCTCGCGAAGGTGAACAGGGGGAGCAACCGCCTCTACGTCCTCCACGTCGACGTGGCGCGGCCACTCTGTCTTGCAGCCCGGCGGGACGACGACGCATGGCGGTGGCACGAGCGCTTTGGGCACCTCAATTTTGAGGCCCTGAAGCAGCTCGGGGCCAAGGAGATGGTGCGGGACTTGCCGCGCATCGACCACGTCGAGCAGCTCTGCGACACCTGCGTGCTGACGAAGCAGCGGCGACTTCCCTTCCCTCGCCAGTCGAGCTTTCGAGCCAAGGAGAGGCTTGAGCTCGTGCACGGCGACCTCTGCGGGCCGGTGACGCCAGCCACTCCAGGAGGGAGGCGCTACTTCCTCCTCCTCGTCGACGACGTCTCCCGCTATATGTGGGCGGTCCTCCTCCACACCAAGGGTGATGCGGCGGACGCCATCAAGCATCTTCAAGCTGCTGCGGAGAAGGAGTGTGGCCGCAAGCTGCGGGTGCTGCGCACGGACAACGGCGGCGAGTTCACGGCGACCGAGTTCGCGGAGTACTGCGCCGACGAGGGGATCCAGCGGCACTTCTCCGCGTCGTACACCCCGCAGCAGAACGGCGTCGTCGAGCGCCGCAACCAGACGGTCGTGGCCATGGCGCGTGCCCTCCTCAAGCAGAGGGGCATGCCGGCGATCTACTGGGGAGAGGCGGTGATGACAGCAGTTCACCTCCTCAACCGCTCACCCACCAAGGCACTCGATGGCAAGACGCCATATGAGGCTTGGCATGGGCGGAAGCCTGCGGTCGGCTACTTCCGCGTCTTCGGCTGTCTGGCGTTCGTCAAGGAGCTCAGCCACGTCAGCAAGCTCGACGACCGGAGTACGCCTGGGATCTTCATCGGCTATGCAGACGGCGTAAAGGGCTACCGCATCCTTGACCCTGAGACACAGCGCGTGCGGGTGGCACGTGACGTTGTGTTCGACGAAGGGCGAGGTTGGGCGTGGGGCAAGGCGGTGGACGACGGCACGGCCTCGACCACCAGCGACTTCACCGTCGAGTACGTCTACTTCGAGAGGGACGGGGGAGTGGGCAGCTCTCCTTCACCGAGCGTGCCTCCCTCGTCTCTGGGTTCACCACCACCTCCACCGAGTCCTCCTGCACCGACTCCTCCGGCTTCGCCCCGTACCCCTACACCGGCACCCACGCCTCCAGGCTCGGCGCCGGCAGCTTCGGTCCACAGCGAGCCGAACCCGGTGGAGTTTGCCACGCCGCTCTCCAACGACGAGGATCGCATCGACGCGTTCCACGACGACGAGCCGCTGCGGTATCGTACCATGGAGAACATTCTCGGCGAGCAGCCAGCACCTGGACTGGTGCAGCATGGTGCGGATGAGCAGCTGCACCTAGCGCACGGCGACAGCGAGCCCCGCTCCTTCGCTGAGGCGGAAAGGGATGCGGCCTGGCGGGCCGCGATGAAGGTGGAGATGGACTCCGTCGAGCATAACCGCACCTGGGAGCTGGCGGATCTTCCCGCTGGCCACCGTGCTATCTCCTTGAAGTGGGTCTTCAAGTTGAAGAAGGATGAGGCCGGGGCGGTGATCAAGCACAAGGCGCGCTTGGTGGCGCGCGGGTTTGTCCAGCAGGAGGGGATCGACTACGACGATGCTTTCGCTCCTGTCGCACGGATGGAGTCCGTGCGTCTCCTCTTCGCGCTGGCAGCCCAGGAGGGATGGCGTGTCCACCACATGGACGTCAAGTCGGCCTTCCTCAACGGCGACTTGAAGGAGGAGGTCTACGTGCACCAGCCGCCGGGATTTGTCATCCCCAGCCAGGAGCCCAAGGTTCTGCGGCTGCGCAAGGCCCTCTATAGCCTGCGACAGGCGCCGCGGGCATGGAACACCAAGATGGACGCCACCCTCAGGGCGATGGGCTTCGAGCAAAGCCCGCATGAGGCGGCCGTTTACCGGCGGGGCCGAGGAGGCTGTGCCCTGCTGGTGGGCGTCTACGTCGACGACTTGGTCATCACTGGAGCCAAGGAAGCTGACGTGGAGGCGTTCAAGGCTGAGATGAAGACCGCCTTCCAGATGAGTGACCTGGGGCCTCTCTCCTTCTACTTGGGGATCGAGGTGCACCAGGACGACTCCGGCATCACACTTCGACAGACCGTCTACGTCAAGCGCATCGTTGAGCTAGGCGGCCTCACCGGCTGCAACCCCTCTCACACACCCATGGAGGAGCGGCTGAAGCTGAGCCGCAACAGCACTGCTGAGGAGGTCGACGCCACGCAGTACCGGCGCCTTGTTGGGAGCCTTCGCTACCTCGTCCACACGCGGCCGGACTTGGCGTTCACTGTCGGGTATGTCAGTCGGTTCATGCAGCGACCGACACAGGAGCACATGCAGGCTGTCAAGAGGATCGTTCGCTATGTGGCGGGCACCCTCGACTACGGCCTGCACTACCCGAGGTGTCCCGGCGCGGCACACTTCATCGGCTACAGCGACAGCGACCACGCCGGCGACATCGACAACAGCAAGAGTACGAGCGGGACACTCTTTTTCCTTGGCAAGTGCCTTGTCAGCTGGCAGTCGATCAAGCAGCAGGTGGTGGCCCAATCCAGCTGTGAGGCCGAGTACATCGCCGCCAACTCTGCTTCGACCCAAGGTCTCTGGCTAGCACGGCTGCTTGGTGATCTCCTTGGTCGAGAAGCCGAAGCAGTGGAGCTTCGGGTGGACAGCAAGTCTGCCCTTGCTTTGGCCAAGAACCCCGTCTTCCACGAGCGCAGCAAGCATATTCGGGTCAAGTACCACTTCATCAGAAGCTGCCTGGAGGAGGGAAGCATCAAGGCCGACTACATCAACACCCAAGATCAGCTCGCTGACATTCTTACCAAGCCACTGTGAAAGGTCAAGTTTCAGGAGCTTCGGTCTAGGATCGGGATGGCACAACTACCACTCAAGTCTTAGGGGGAGAATGAAAGAATAAGTCCTTGAGTGTAGTACCCCTACTTTTATCTATTTGCATTTAGGCCTTTATGTTGAACTTTATATATATGTAACCTATAGACCCTTGTTGGGCTGAGACAATGGAAACCAATCCTTTTGGGCCAACACTTGTAAGCTGTGCCCATTTTATCTCCTGATGTTTGAACCACAGCAACACAGAATAATACGAATAGTTCAACAACGACATCGACCTAACAATGGAAGCCAGGTTCAGACGACGGAGCGTGCATGGCTGCAGCTTTTTCAAACAGACACGCATCGGTTAAGATCTTGTGTGGGCTTTAACATATAAGCAGACTATTTTCAGGATCAGAGTAGACGCCATGTCGTTATCCATATGGTCTACGTACGTACTGAGAGAGAGCCAAGCTAGGTTACAAAAAGTACAAGCAACAAAAAGAGATCATGTGGCCAGGCATATATAGTACTAGTGCCAAGTAATAAGAGATCATGTGACTAAGTAACCCACCTAGCTAGTGGAGTGGTGGTAAGATCAGGTTCTCAGTACATGACAGAGGAAAAATTGGAGAGGAAAGAGTAGCTCCATCTTTTGGCCATGGCATCTCAATCGCCGTATATCTAATCTAACAACCATATCTTTCTCGTGTCCACCTCAGGGCCCGGCCGACCATAAGCGGGAAGAGAGAGGGTTCCACTTCTTTCCATCTAGCTAAGCTAGCTAGACCACCATGGTCCATCTCCATTCTTCGTCTCAACGCCACACCAAACCCTCCCTCCCCGGCTGGACTGATCTATATACCTGGACCGTCCGGTCGTATCCACGGACTGTGATGAAACTGGGTGTGTTTGGTTGCTCGCATGAGCCCAGCTTGCATCGGTGGATCCGTACAAACTCACAGTGAAGAGCGTTTGGTTGCCTGCATGAGCAGATGCAGCCTGCATGAGTGGATGCAAAAATACCTTTTCATCCTGGCTCCGTGGATACGCCCAGATTGGCCTGCTCTACTCATGCAGGCTCAGTGGATGCACTGCTTCTGCTTCGGGCCCACTCGTCAGTCTTACAGGCAGAGTCACTTGCATCCGCTCATACAACCAACCAAACATCTTCACAAGATTCACTGCGTTCGCTCATGCAACCAACCAAACACTCTCATTTTATGGTCACTGTATCCACTCAGCCTGCTTCCCCTCAACCAGGATATACGATGCAACTCTACAAAAGCTTATGCGGGCAACCAAACACACCCTAACAGCTCGATCTCAATCTCTCACGGATGCGCCGGCCGGAACACGGTCCCCTAGCTAGCTAGCTCGCCGGCCCATGCGTGCATGCTGGCGTGATGTTGAGCTTTGCGGCAAGTTTGCGTGGGGCATGGCCGTCCTTCTCGGGTGGGCAGTGGGGCGATTTAGCCGGTGGATACACGGTGAGTCACGGTGCACAGGACCACCCCGAAAGATGCCTCCCGGAGTTGGAGCTTCGAGAAAGATTCACCACGATCCGGTGATGACTACATCGCGATCCACAGCTAGCTCGCGCTCACCTGCATGCATGTGCTCCCCCGCGAGCATCCATCCATGTAGCCGGTACGAGGTGCGTTTTCAGTATAAAGATGTGCAGCTCTCCTCTATACATTTTTTTATATCGTTTTTCACAGCGCCTTTTTTGCTCATGTCGCGTGTCATCTACGGACAGCAGTTCTCCGCTTGGTTTATGCACACAGGTATACGCTAGTGTTTGTGAGGGAGTAGTAGATGTTTTTGTGTAATCTTTGCAAGCATATTCTGTGGTCCTTTGATTTGCCCTTATAAGGCACGTTCTATTCCTAGGTTGGAACGGTGGTAAGCTTGCACATATGCTGTCTCTGTCTGTGCAATCCTAGGAAGTGATAAGGACCTTTTCGGTGATGGTCCAGGCAGCCAGCTATTTGATAATACGATCTCTGAACCATGAAGGTTTTCCAGTACGCTCAATATATTTATTTTTTTAAGTTACTTTGTTAATGAAAGCGGCTTCACCCGCACAACAACGGCACAACATTGGCTACAACGCTACTCAAAAACATTGGTCTTGGCCCAAACCATTCAAGAGTTGTTGGATCCAAGTTAACTGGCACGTGTCCAATTTTTAATTGCAATGTTTCTGTTCAATGTTCCCGAAAAATGTCTCTCTTCAAAAAAATTCAACCAAGACGTTTCTGGTCTGCAATGTATATAAAAAAGGGATCACAACAAGTTCGGTGGTCGGCAGAGGGCATGCAATGTAACCTGTGTTAATGACTCTAACCTGAAGGCTACATGCAGAAAGCACGAACCCATAAAATTGCAGTCCGCTAACATTTAGATTCAGAGGTGATGCTTGAAAGCTTTCTGACTCTTTTCCGTCAGCAGTCGCAACACGTTGCTGTTGTTATGTCATCATGTGAAGTGAGGCCAAAATCACAAGCTGAACCTGTTCCATGTGATCATGCACCGTAGTCCAAACCAGAGCATCCCATCCCCACGCACATGAGAATGTAATTTGAATCCCCAACAAAAGAAAAAAAATCTAGAGGAAGAGCCCCCGCGTCGCTCCCGAGCGGGCGACTCGGGCGGTGCCTCGCAAACCTTAGCCCGCCGCCACCTCATCTCCCTCTCTAGCCGCGCCGCCGCCTGAGCAACCCGCCGGAACAACCCGTGCGGTGCGCTGGGACGGCGGCGGCGAGGCCCTTTCGTTTCGTTCCCCGACGACTTAACCTCGCCGAAGCTCTTGGTGTCCCATGACGTCGACGGCGCGGCGAATCTAGGCCTTCCACGGCCAGATCCGGCGACATTGGGGCTGGATCCGCGCCTTCCACGGCCGGATCCGGCGGCGGCAGCGGAGTGCGTGATGCTAGGGAGGCGCGACGGCCAGGCACTTCAACGGCTCGCGTGCGCGATGGTGCTGGGCCTGGTTGCTGCGAAGGCCGCGCGCGTCTCTGCGCGGCAGCTGCGACAGCTCCCGTGCGGTGGCTCGGCCCGCGGCCGCGGCTGGCGGCAGTCACCGTTGGTCAGCTGGGTCCCGACCTCCCGAGCCAACAAGTGGTGGCGCTCCTGCACCGCCTGCCCGGGCTGGATCTTGCACCAGGTGCTCATCTCGCAGCTGGCGGTGACGGCACTTGTCGTTGACCAGGGGCTGGAGCTGGGCTGCCGGCGTGACGTCGGCCAGGGGCAGCGCGGCTGCACGCCCCCTCCGCTGTGGTGGATCTGTCAGGTGGCGGCGGTGGTGCTTGGCCGTGGTGGCCAGGCGTCTAGATTCCCCACCTTGGAAGCAGCCGCGGTGTTGATGTGCGGCCATGGTGGCCGGGCGTCATTAGATGGCTGCTCCCTGAGATCATGAGGAGCCGCAACATCACCTACAGCAGCGCCAACATGGTTGCTTCTAAGCCCTCAACATGCAAGCACCGGGCGAAAGCTTTGCAACGATGACGCCTTGGGCGTCATTTTCTTCCTTGGAAGCGTTGTCAAGGTGCTATGCATCGTCAACCTCAGGATTCTCCAGGTGAAAACCTTGATCTAGCATGCTGCTAGGTCGGGCAATGGCGGCTTCCTCATGTCGCGACCTCCCTGGAGGCATTGCCTTGGAGCAAAAGGGTTGCATTGTTCTTGTGGAAGCTTCCTCCTTTCGTCGTCTTTGTCTTTCGCTAAGATGTGATTCGTGGTTATGCCACATTTTGCCCCTTGTGCTAGGGAGCGGTGCTGTGATATGTGGTTACGCCACAAACTACCCTTGTGCCGGGGTTTGATCTTGTTCTTGCTCGTGGATGTGCCACGAATTGCGCCCTTGTGCTAGGGCTTGATGATTTAGACCTAGTTTAGCTAGGTAGTTATCACGGTTTTAGCCCCGTTTTCCCAAATTAACCGAGCGTTGTAGGGTTTTTGCCTCGTTTCCCTAAAAAACGAGGTCGTTGATCTGTGGTTTGCCACACTTTGAATATATTCAGGTGGGGATGCTCTCCCCCCCCGTGACCGTTCAAAAAAAAATCCCCAACAAAAGATACAATCACATTATAATGGCAGGCTAGACTGCAGAGTAGAATCTAATCACTGGATCAAAACTGTCGTCACCCGATTGAACGGGGTTGTTCGGCAGATATTTGGATCGTGGGAGCAACGTGGTTAGCGAGATCGATCTAAGAACACGCAGAGGGTTTATACTGGTTCAGGCCTCCCGAAGGATAAAAACCCTATGTCCAGTGCGATCTTGTATAATGTGGCAGCCTTTGCGTTAGGGTTTCGCAAGGTGCCAGATAGATTTCTCCGTAGGGGTTACATGAATATTTATAGGCTAGTTACCGCCTATCAGAGTCCTTCCTAAACTACAGTGTTCCTTCTCCGAATCTACCAAGGAGATCGTAACCTTCCCGTACACCATGCCGTGCAAGACAAGTCTTCGGAAAAATCTTAAAATAGGGTTCGGAATATCTGGAAACTAGGGCTACGACATAAGCCCCTGAACATGTCACTTGGCATCCTCATTCTCAGATGAGAACATGACGAGGGATATGTTCTGCCGTCAACCTAGGATCCAGACATACCGAACTGTCTTCACTTGTTAACCGCCGTCTTCGGAAAATAAGAGCTTCGGAACAAGTGTCTTCGGAATAAGTATCTTCGGAATTCCGAACACCAAAATCTCGGTCCATCTTCTCTTACTTTCTCTGAAGAATCTTCCAACAATAAAAAAGGATCTTGACTTGACAAGTCAAAATTTGTCTTTAGTATCTGATCAATCTGACGGAATCTTCAGCGATGCGTCACCTCGTCTTCCTTTATCCTTGGAAACTCGCAAAATAATAATTATCTTCCTTGACTTTTCGAGCAACTGAAACGCCGCTCCTCAAGGCTATAAATTCGGAGGTTCCGGCTGCTCCAAACATTATCCTCTCCACCAGTTCCACCATGGGGCGCAAGAGATGCGTCAACCCTAGGTTCTACCGGTGGCTCAACACCAATTTCACCGGCACATCTGGTTCTTCTTCCTCTGCTCCCTCTCACGAGAGCCCGGCAAGTAACCCTCCTGAGCTTGCCGATCCATCACGGCCACTCAAGTCTTAGCTATCTGCAAGCATAGGACATATAGATAGATAATTAAATACTGGTAGATAGATAGGATTCAGATAATGAAAAATCCTCATCGTCTCAATTGGTTTTTGGTTCCTGAACGACCTCCTCCCCCTCGTCGACGGCCTCCTCTCCCTCATCGTCATCACTCTCCTCATCCTCGCTCTTTTCCCCGTACAAGGGAGAGCGACTATTGGTAAAGTTCAAGCAGGAGGTATCAATGGCTTCCGACATCCGCAGCCACCCCTCCCACTCCTCGTAGAGTTCGTTCATGTCGAAGTCCTCATCGTCTTCATCTCCCGCGGGCGTAGAACCACCGCTTGTGACGCATTCCCCCTCGCTGTCACCATCGTCACCGGTCGCCAGCTCTTCCACCGCCTTCCGTTTGGTGGAGCGCCTCCCCGACGGAACCTTTTCATCGTTCGATGGCGCGACCTCCAGCTTCACAATGGTGCACCCCTTTATCGCTTTCTCCTCGCCGACGGCATCCGAATCTGCCATGGACTGGTCGAGATCACCAAACACGCTAGCCATCCGAAACTCCTCGTCCCTCGATCGCCAACTGCCGCCGCCTTCTAGGGACAGTACTGGCTGGCCAACGGGAGATCTTACAAGCTACTCGTCCCCACGCCTTCGCCTCTTGAAATTTCAAGGAGCCCTAGCTCTTCACCAAATCGGAATCGGAGGTCTGGTGGAATACACAACGATTTGGCTACAGTACGTCTATCTGGTATATATCTCGATCAGGCCCGTTACAGAGACTCAATGATGCACGCGGGCCGCTCGTACTCCAGGAACCAGAAGCCGAGGATTCCACATGTGCGATCAAACACGCAGATTTTTACTAGTACAAAGCTAGGAAGTACACAAAACCTTACAATGCCAAAAGGCAGGGCTGACTTGAATAAACAAACCAAACAACTACGTTCATTGACGGGGAGACCTGACTTGGCATGCTCAACATTCATGCTGTATTACTGATAGGCTAACAGCTACTAGTACTACATCAAAATTTCTTTTGATGCCGCGACATCGGAGATAGTAGCAAAAGCACATGATCCTTCACATGAAGCTAACGATGTATGATGAGCGTTGATTAGCAAATATCAGGAGTTCAGGACACATCCTACCCAAAAGAAAGAAAACACGCGCGCGCGCACACACTCCGATGGTGGCAGATAACTTTTGCAGACAGGGCAGATTATAACGGATCGTCCTACCAGAAGCGCCTTGATTTATAGTGATGATTGTGGATCAAAAACATACATGATCTTTAACTTGAAGAACACCGTGGCTGCGACATAGATAACATAAAATTGTCTAAACACCGCGAGTAGTCTTTCCTAGCTGCTAGCATAGCACGACAAATAGGGGCCCTCTCTTTATGTCAACAAAATACTACATCCTAAAAGTGATACAGATCAACCATAAACAATCTTCACTCTCCCAATTGGTCAGAAAATGGTTGGTTCCCCTGAACAACCTCCTCCCCCATGTCTTCGTCGTCGTCTCTCTCCTCCTCCCTCTTTTCCTCGAGGGAGAGATTTCTGACGACGCTCCAGCCGGAGGTATCAATGGCGCGGAGCCGCTCCATCCACCCCTCGTAGAGCCTGTCCAATTCCTCGTCGTCCTCGTTGTATTCGTCTCCCTCGTCGGGTGTGGAATCACGGCTTATGACGCACTCCCCTTCGGTTCCATATTCGAGGCTCGTCATCTCTTCCGCCTTCCTTTTGGTGCCGCGCCCCTCCGTCGACGGAAGCTTCTCATCGATCGGCGGCGCGACCTCCTCCGGCTTCACATTGGTTGAGGACCCCTTCATGCATCGAGCCCTCCTCACCGACCGCAGCCGCCTCCGTCATTGACTGGTCGAAATCAAACACGCCGGCCATCTTAATCACGTACCGCCGCCGCCGCCTTCGACAAGCACCGGTTGGCCAACGAGGGACTCGTTCGCGGCAACACACGGTAGACGGTACACACACCTGTTGAGGTTTCTACGTGGATGCGATTGGAGATATTTCACGGAGCCCTAGCTCCCCTCCCGTAGGAATCGGAGTGCTACTCGGAGCCGGAATTCATGATTCGGCCCGGTACAACTAGGAGAGCGCGATCAACTTGAAATTGGGATCCACGAGTAGGAAACCGGCATGGGCCGTACGCGTACGTCGGGCCTGCTACCGCCGCGCCTCGCCATGATCCTCATGCCGGTGGATGCGCGCTGAAGATGCGATGCAGGTTGCCAAACGCTTTATGAGCTTCTTCTTTTTTTGCGGGGAAAACGCTTTATGAGCTTCAGCTGGAGATCATTGCATGTGCATGTTGTCGTTACCATGACCCCCGGGTACCCTCAAGTCAAAAGGGCCGAGTAACCTGACAAGGGTAGTCGGACCAGCCCAGAAGAAACTGAGTAGACCACGATACAATATGGAAGGTTCTACTACTCGGCTGGACATTGAAAAGGCTTCTTGCCTTGTACTCCAAGTATTTCCATGATGTAACCGACTAAGATTCTTTCCATGTAACCCTGTACCCCCGACTATATAAGGCGGTCAGGGATCCTCTCTCAAACATACACAATCAATACCACGACATACAGGACGTAGAGATTTTATCCTCCGGGAGACCCGAACCTGTCTAAACCCCTTGTCTCGTGTTCACCATCGTATTCTTGGTTCCTTCGCCCCCATAACAAATCTATCGAGGTCCTATAACCTCGACAGTGGTGCGCCAGGAAGGGGGTGCGTCGGGATCCTCTCCGTCGAGTACAATCGATCGCTTCATCAACAACTTCACTCCAGGCGCTCGGCTCAGCTTCGGGAGCTTGGAACTCGTCGCCGACGACATCGGCAACCTCGTCCCCGTCAACTCGCCGACTACCGTGGTCGAAATCGAGTCGGACTCTTCTCTTTCCGAGTTAGAGTCCGGTTTCTCCAGGCTGCGGATCGAGTCCTACTCGGACTACTCGGCAGCCGAGATAAGATCTGCTCTGGAGAACATCCGCTTCAGATCCAACTTGCGAAGCATGATTTACTATCCGGCTCAACGCTATGGTATGTTTCCCTTCGGTTTACGTAATTCTGCTGATACTTTTCTCCGGAGAGACGTGCAGAATCTACTAGCATCAGAGGGAGACATGTCCTTCAACCTGGTTTCTTGCATCCAGAAAGATCACATGGACACCTATGATACCTCAATTTGGGATTCCATGTACGAGCCGACAGATCAAGCGACCAACGCGGGCTACAGCTCGGATGGCTCATCATCGCCCATGCTGTATGAGTGCTTTGCCGTAATAGGCGATCTGACCGCTCAAGACGGCAACGCGGCCAACTTACCCGGACCCCCGCCGGGAGGACCACCACCGGCAGCAAACACCATTACTCCTGCCCCGGCAGCCACGACAGCAGCTGATGAAGCAGCCGCGGCGGCCCTAACGGCAATGAACGCCGAGTCCTCTGCTGCAGCCGCAGCTCGGGCTCACCAATTCCGACTGAACAATCAAGGTGCCCTCAGCACGATACCTGAAGAAGACGAAAATCCTGACGACTACGCTCGTTCTCCTAGAAGAAGGAACAACGGCAAATCTCACGATCTCCAACGTTCACTTTTCGTTGACGTCAACGGTCATCAAGCCTTTCGGACACGGGAGCAGAACATGGTTGCCAATAGGACCATCCTCGACCAAGTCGAGGCGGCCATAAACGATCCAAACTTCTCGCCAGCAGCCATCACGCCCCTGCTCGACAAGGCCAAGTGTTACGCCGAAGCTGCCACCCTCCTGAGGAGTCAAACTCCTCCTCAGGCCCCCAGCTCTTCATCGTCCAACAGAAGGCGCAGGCTCCTGGAAAATCCGAGTGACAACCGGCAACGAACTCCGGCAGCCGTGGATGCACCTCCCCAGCAGAATCTTCACCGCCAGGTGATAGCCCGACCTGGGTTTGATGCTCGCCGAGACATCAACGCCATACGCCGCCAAAGGTCAGAAGATCGAGAACGCGCACGACAGGATGACTATGATCGCTTCGGCATTGGACGGTCACCCGGACGACGGTCACTCAGACGATCCCGCTCGCCGCGACGTCGCTCCCCTAACCGGTCACCAACCCCGCCAGCGCGATCGCCACCAAGGAGAACTCCACCTCGGGACACACCTCCTCGAGAGGCCCCACGGCGAGAATACCGCCGACAAGAAGAAGAGCGAGATCACGACAATGACCGCCGTGACACCCGGCGTCGTGATGACGACAGACATCGGGACGACCGACGCCGAGAAGAACGCCGAGAAGATGGCCAGTGCAGGAACGGCCGCAACCAAGAGGACCTCGATCAGGAGAGAAGACGCCGTGACGAAGATCATTACCATGACGATCATCGCCAACACCGCGACCGTGATCATGACAGGCGCCGTCGCGACGATGAACGCCGAGACACACCTCCACGCCGTAGCGGCTCTCCCCGACGCAACGACCGTCACTCGGATGATGACTCAGCCGACATCGACGGACTACAAGCTCTCACCCGACGGCTCCGCAACTCGGCGCGATTCCCCGAGTCAATGCGCCAGCCAGGTGTTGAGAAGTACGATGCAAAAGGAGATCCGGCCGAGTGGTTGAATACCTACTCTCTCGCCGTTCACATTGCTGGCGGCAACAAAGCTGTCATGGCCTGCTACCTTCCCATCATGCTAGCTCCACCGTTAAGACGTTGGCTAGCTAATTTGCCACCCGGGTCTATCAACTCCTGGGATGAGCTCCGCCACACAGTTATTGATACCTACAAGCCAACGGCACAAAGACCCGCCAAAAGCAGAGATCTCAAGATGATCAAGCAAAAGGAGGGCGAGTCCCTTCGGGACTTCATCCAGCGTTTTTCGTAGAAGAAGAACGAGATACCAAGCATCACCGAGACAGAGGTCATCTCGGCCTTTATCGACGGTTGCACCGACCAACCTTTACTCCACAAGATGGGTCAAGGCTATCCCGGCTCTGTTAGAGAGATGCTGGCCTTAGCCGACTCATACGCTGCGGGGAATGAGTTATGCGCTGAGCGTGACAAAGACTCCTGAAGGATCAGGTTCGAAGTCGGACAAACCTGAAGGATCAGGTTCGAAGGACAAGAAGCGCAAGGGCGACGATCTAGTCGCTGTAGCCGACAAATCCCGGTTTCAGAAGCAGCGTGGGCCCCGAGAGCCCACCAATTATGAGCAATTCCTCGACGAGCCTTGCATCTTTCATGGCGGCCCAAAGAGTTCCCACAAACTCCGCGACTGCATGAAGCTCAAGGGGCTCATGACCTACACCAACAAGAAGACCGAGGCAGACCCAAAGGCTGAGGATGAAGATGACCAAGATGGTTACGAAGAACCTAAGCAATGCCTCCACATCTTTGGTGGTCCAGATGCATATGAGTCCAAACGCAAGCAGAAGCTCACCAGCCGAGCCGTTAACACGATCTCGGCTGATGCACCTCACTATCTACGGTGGTCCGAAGTACCTATCACCTTTGATCGACGAGATCACCCAGACTACATCCCCAAGCCGGGCAGATATCCTTTGATCCTTTCCCCGATCATCGATGGTGTCCAGCTGAGTAAAGTTTTCATAGATGGAGGGAGTGCTCTTGACATCCTATTTGTCAAAACGCTTGACGATATGAAAATCCCAAGGTCAAGTATCCAGCCGAGTAACTCCCCCTTCCATGGGATCATCCCGGGCACCTCAGCCCTACCACTCAGACAGATTACTCTCCCTGTTCAGTTCGGCAACCCCGACAATTACAGGAAAGAATACATCTGCTTCCAAGTAGCTGACTTTGAGTCAGCCTACCACGCCATCATTGGCAGGCCAGCTTTGGCCAGGTTCATGGCTATTCCGAACTATACTTACCTAGTTCTGAAGATGCCAGCTCCAAAAGGAGTCATTACACTCCGCTCTGATGTTAAGATTTCCTATGCTTGTTAAGCCGAGTCACTTCAGCTCGCGGCGACCTAAGAAGCAGAACTCGGCAAGGCAATGCTCAGCCTCGAAGAAGACGCCAATAACGCGGATAACTCGGTCCCTTCAAAGAAGGCTTCCAAATCCTGCGTCCAACCCGTTGAACCCGAGTCCAAGAAGATTACTCTCGATCCGAGTGATCCCACAAAGACGGCTAACATCGGGACATCTTTGGATGCTAAATAGGAACTCGCGCTCGTCAGTTTCCTACGGGACAACATTGACATTTTCACCTGGAAACCCTCCGACATGCCAGGAGTCCCCAGGGAAATTGCCGAGCATGCTCTTCACGTCGACCCGACGGCCAAACCCATCAAGCAACGACTGCGACGCTTCACGCCAGACCGCAGAGAAGCCATTAGAAATGATGTAACTAAGCTTTTAGCAGCCGGCTTCATCAAGGAGGTGTTTCACCCCGACTGGCTCGCTAATCCTGTATTAGTTAGGAAAAAGAATAAACAATGGCGCATGTGCGTTGATTACACAGATCTCAATAGGTTTTGCCCAAAAGATCCTTTTGGGCTCCCTAGAATAGATCAAGTTGTAGACTCCACTGCTGGGTGTCAATTATTGAGTTTCCTTGATTGCTACTCTGGCTACCACCAAATCCGACTCAAAGAGGAGGATTGTCTCAAAACGTCCTTTATAACTCCTTTTGGCGCTTATTGTTATCTAACAATGCCTTTCGGCCTCAAGAACGCGGCAGCAACATATCAACGTTGCATCCAGAAGTGCCTGGCCCGTCTTCTTGAGCAGCGCAAAGTCAAGGCATATATCGACGATGTGGTCATCAAGACTAAGAACAAAGATGGCCTTATCGAAGACATTCGAGCCACTTTTGAATGCATGCGAGAATTCAAAATGAAGCTCAATCCCGACAAGTGCGTCTTAGGTGTTCCATCCGGCAAATTACTCGGCTATATCCTCACCCATCGTGGCATCGAGGCTAATCCCGAGAAAGTCGAAGCAATACTGAAGATGCCGGTCCCGGAGTGCCAGCGTGATGTCCAGAAGTTGTCGGGGTGCATGGCGGCTCTGAGCCGTTTCATATCACGACTCGGCGAAAAAGGACTTCCGTTCTTCAAACTCCTCAAAAAACAAGACAAGTTCGTATGGGACGAGGAAGCTCAGAACGCTTTTGTCCAGTTAAAAGAGTTTATGAGTTCACCTCCGACCTTAGTCCCTCCGGACCCACACGAGCCTCTTCTCCTCTACGTCGCAGCGACAACTCACGTAGTCAGCGCTGCCCTCGTCGTAGAAAGAGAAGAAGCCGGCCAAGTTCAGAAAGTTCAGAGACCGGTATATTTTGTCAGCGAAGTTCTGTCCGATTCAAAGGTCAGGTATTCGCACATCCACAAGATCACCTACGAGTTGCTGATGGCTTCCCGAAAATTGATCCACTATTTCCAAGATCACCCAATTACCATGATAACCTCTCATGGCATCGGAGATGTTCTCAAGAATAAACAGTCGACCGGCAAAATCGCAAAGTGGGCCATTGAGCTAAGCACCTATGAACTCTCATTTAATCCTCAAACGGCTATAAAAGGGAAAGCTCTCGCCGACTTTGTAGCCGAGTACACTGAAACCCAGGTTCCTCCCAAGCCCGAGAAGATTGAAGAGTGGGTCATGTATTTTGACGGCTCGTTGCAACTCTCAGGCAGTGGAGCAGGCATCCTACTAATCTCCCCTAGTGGAGATGAGTTGAGTTATGCCCTGCAACTACGTTTTAAAGTCTCAAATAACGCCGCCGAGTATGAAGCTGTCTTGCACGGCTTACGAATAGCTGCATCACTCGGCATCCAACATCTCGAAGTACGGGGCGATTCTCTCCTGGTTGTCAACCAGTTGAAGAAACACTGGTCTTGTGTTCACCAGGACATGATAGCTTACGTTCAAGCGGTCAACAAATTTGAGGACAAGTTCGAAAGACTTGATTATGTGCACGTCCACCGAGATCATAACAAAAAGGCAGACCGACTAGCCAACATAGGCTCCGGTCGGAACCTGTTCCCCCAGGAATCTTCATGGAAGTCATTACCGCCTCCTCTATCAAGAAGGATTCAGAACCTGTTCCGGCAGGGATCCTCTCTCAAACATACACAATCAATACCACGACATACAGGACGTAGGGTTTTTATCCTCCGGGAGACCCGAACCTGTCTAAACCCCTTGTCTCGTGTTCACCATCGTATTCTTGGTTCCTTCGCCCCCATAACAAATCTATCGAGGTCCTATAACCTCGACACATGTGCTGCATGAACTGAACTCTATGTGCTTTAGCTGATCTTTTAGTACGTGTCAATTAAATTAACTGGCATCAATCATAACGCTTTATATGTGTATATAGTATGTATTATTACGCTCATCTTTGCGGCCGGTAATTCTGACAGAGGCCGTACTTTTACTTAGTGCCTCAATCTTCTTCTTCTTCTTCTTCTTCTTCTTCTTCTTCTTTTTTGTGAAAAAGAAAGTTCATTGATATTAAAGAATATTACATCCCTGATTACAATAGAAACCCAGACAAATGCAACTCCATTGATTAGAGACAAGAAATCTTGAAAGAATCACAAATTCCGCCATCTAGCTAGGATCATCATCTTGTATTCACTCTTCTCTTTTTTTCCTTTTTTTTTTGCGATGAGGTCACCATCTCATACAGTAACCCACAACATTGTATCCGGCATTCCTCATTCATACATGAATGATTCATGAAAAAAAAAGGAAAACGAATTATATTGACAGTTAATTGTTGCTGCTGGATGATCATTTTGTGAAAGATAGAACATCTTTGATCTTTGGATCAAGGCTGATCATCTTTGATGGCTAGCGGTTCAGTTCTTACGCTAACCTGAAGTTACAAGCAAAGAACCCTCTTTATCTTGCAGCCCACCTAGACACTAGTCAGATTCAGAGTAGATACTTCAAATTAAGCTTCCAAATTGTTTTCAGTCAAAAGTTACAAAACAGTGATGCAGACAAATAAAAACTAAGACATGTGAACGTTTAAGCTGTGCTCAGGTTGAAGTACATTTTTTTTAGAAAAGGGAATATATTTCAATATTTCAGCCTCTGCATCGACCAATGCATGTAGCTGTTTATTATTACAAAACCATTATCAAACTCCATCATGGAGTGAATAGAATAAAGAAACACACCATTGTTTTAAACAAAAGGTAATCTATTACTTAAACAAGCCATTTCTTGCAAACACCTCCATGATTGTGGTTTCAAGCAAACGACATCCTCACATAAATTAGGGTCGCTCTTCCTCCTTTTGCAACAGCGCCCAGAAACGGATCCAGTACGTGCCCCTGAAGAGTACCTGCATAGGAGTAAAAGCTCGAGTATCGTTAAAAACCACATCATTTCTGGATAACCAAATTGCCCAACAAAGAGAGCATGCTCCTACTAAAACTTTGTACTTAAGTTTCTTGACCACCCCAAGTAACCAATCATCAAATAAGTGTTGTATAATCAAAGGAGGTGTTACATTAAATGACACTTGTACAATTCGCCAAAGTAACCTGCAATAGGACAATCGAAAAATAAGTGTTGGATGCTTTCGTCTATATTACAAAAGCAACATTTGAGACTCCCTTTCCACTGTCTTTTTGCTGAATTATCTTTTGTAAGAACAATACCTTTAATAAGATACCACATAAAGATTTTAATTTTCAAGAGCAATTTTAGTTTCCATACTACATGGTTTTGACGTACAACATGGGGCATAGCCAGTGTTGCAACGTCCATCTAAATGTGTCCTTTTGATCCGTTAGTTGGATATGTATAACTTTTGCCACAAGCTGATGCCAGGCCAACAAGTTATTACCCACTAAAGATCTTCGAAAGGCTACATTTAGAGGATTTGATCTTAAAACCGTTGCAACTGTTACACTCCTTTTTCGGACTATGTTATAAAGACTAGGGAATTGTTCTTTAAATAGAGTGTTATCTAGCCATGCATCTTCCCAAAATCTTATTTGAGTACCATCACCTAAGTTGAATTTGCCTAATCCCAAAAAGTCATTCTTTACCTTCATAAGCCCAGACCAAAACACCATGTTCATTCTTTACCTAGGTTGAAGTACATAAAAGCACCAAACACCATCACATACTAAACAACACTGTATGACCAAGCTTAGCTTCCGCAGGGATAACAAATTACAACTAGCATAGAGTCTCCTCAGTTTTTTTTTGATAATTAGAGAGTCCTCAGTTGGTTTTAGGTCCTTGAACAACCTCCTCCCCCATGTCGTCATCATCGTCGTCCTCCTCCTCGCCCTCTTCCTCGTTCACGGGGGAGAGATGGTCAACAATGTTCCAGTCGGAGGTATCAATGGCTCGGATTTGACGCATCCACCCCTCGTAGAGTCTGTCCAATTCCTCGGCGTACTCGTCTTCGTCTCCCTCGTCGGGCGTGGGTTCATGGCTTATGACGCACTCCCCTTCGCTGTCACCTTGGATGCAGTCGGCCGTCATCTCTTCCGCCTTCCTTTTGCTGGTGCGCCTCTCCGTCGACGTAATCTTCTCATCGATCGACGGCGCCACCTCCTCTGGCTTCATCGCGCCCTCCTCACTGACTGTCGCAACCACCTCCGTCATGGACTGGTCGAGATCAAACACGCCGGCCATCAGAAACTCCTCACGTACTGCCGCCGCAGCCTTCGATGAGCACCGGCTAACCTATGGAACAACTACTCGTTCACGGCACCTTCGCCTCTTGACGTTTCAAAGTGGAGGAGGAGGGTGCGATGGGATATTTCAAAGAGCGTAAGAGCCCTAGCACTGATCTCCGTCGGAATCGGGATGCGATACGACTCGGAACCTAGAATTCATATAATTCGTCCCGGTACTTCGATCTTTCTCTCATCAGAGCGAGACGTAATGGGCGGCATCATGAATTCCGGTTCCAGTCAAGTACATACAGACCTGCGCAACTGCGCAACCTGGAAATTGAGCTCCGCCAATAACAATGCGGTACTCGCCGCGCAGGTCCATCTTGAAAGATTTTTTTAGGGAAAAAATGGCCCAACAAAATGGCAAACAAATGGTATGGGCTTCACTTTGTTAATGAAAGCGCTCTCGGTCAGATAGACTCGCACAACATATGGCCCATGAAAATACTCACCGGTCCAGTAAAAATGGGCCACAACGCTACTTAAATATGGGCCTTATCTCATAGTACCATTGAAGATTTCTACGCACGTTCGTCCAAATTTTATGAAGCTGTGCTCGTCAGTCGTCACCTCTGCAACGTTTCTGAATGCGCGTCGGACACTGTTCGTTCGGTTTCCTGATCCTGAAACATGAACTATCGAATCATGTGTCTCTATGTCAATTGCTGCATCTACGTGTCAAGATTCCTACGGTTTTTGGGTCCTTCACGTACTCTTGAGCGCAATCTGTAATTGTCCTTGAAATTGTGAGGTTCCTTTCTGATCTAGTCCGTCGATCAACGACTGCTGCTTCTTTCCATCCAGGAACAGGGATATATCTTGTTATCGGAAATGGTCTGAAATGCTGGTTTCAGAGAGTGTTATTTTCTGACGGTTTAATGTTGCTTTTAACTCATTCTGATCTCGATGTTCTGCATAGTTCCATATGCAGTACGCCAGTCACCTGATCCTGACCTGTGACTGTGACAGTGCAGATATACCTGCTGGATTGGGATACTTCGCTTCTGTTTCTTCGACGAACAAGCGACGCAAAATTCTGCCTTATCCAAACTGAAGAAGAGAGTGTTCATTGCAAGCCACAGCACAGGCAGTGGAATCTTCCCCTGTAGCAAGCGATGCAAAGCAAGGGAAAGCGATTTGATGTTTGTGAGCACGAGCTGCTGCGACCGCCACCTGTCCGCCTCTACGGGAACAAAATCTTAATCCACAACACATCCCGAAGTCGGACATGCCTCCGAGCATATCATTTGATCCATTTCCTTTTGCCTCGATTTGGTTGGATCGACATCCGCAACCCCAAGTCGATTTTCTTGACAACCTGTGCATGCTTCCGCAGTCCTTCCGTTTCTCATTACCAGAATTGGACTTTCAACCAGCGTCTGCAATTGCTTTACATAGTCATATGCGGAATGATGCAACTGGTATACCTGTTCGGTACTAGATATCTCCATTGCTGGTTCTGTTTCAGAGAAGTTGATTGTTTGTACTAGTATACTGTTATATTCAGTCCTGCAGTTCTTCACCGCATGTGGTAATGAAGAAGATAATATCAACGGTTGTTCACTTTAGTGTTTTCCAAAAAAGAAAAATGGATGGCCACTTTATGCATCTTGAAGTATTCCCAATTGCCAAATCTCAAACGACAACAAAACAACTTTTCGTTGCCCATGAGTACGTGCGTTGCGCATGGGCTGAGCCCATACGCCATGGAGAGTGAGTGTGGTACTATCCCTACAACGTAGCAGCACCACTCTCTTGAGCTCGTGGTCACAAGTAGAGAGGTAGGATCCCAATTGTACGGTGGATCATCGTCATAGAGGCATGCATAAAGCTCGGCTATAATTGGGTTTTCCAAGATCCTACACAATCATCTCCATACATATTCAGAACAAGAGTAGCCGGTCACTTGTTACTGTCCTAAATTGGGATCAGCAAACACAATACCATAGAAATGTGACCTTGAGAATATGTTGAAAACTCGCCTGGGACGATGAGCAGAACATTCCGCAGTTTCAGTCAGAAGAAGCAAAGTGACCTTATTATCCTGTAGCTTGAAAAATTCAGAGAAAATTTTGATTAGCCCGGCGCACTTCTGAGAGCCAAATCTTTTTGAGAACGTGCTTCTGACTGCCAAATCATACCACAAACAAACAAATGTCTGTGGTTAAGAAACCAAAAAAGAATCGAAGGCAACTGTAGTGCAGCCGTTTTCCTATACAGTCCCAGCACTACTGATAAAGTTCAGTTTTCTAGAGGAATAGGCACGATGTTGGAACAAACCTAGGCAGAGTACAGAGGATACGGATCCGTCACCGTAGGAACCGGCCATACCGTCCCTCAAGTTGCAGTATTCAATTGTATGTTCCCAAAAGCAAGCCAGACCGCTCACCACCTTCATCATGCAGGCAGACCCATGCACCTCAACGCTCCAACAGAAAGGCACAATCTAGTTGAGCTTCTTTTCTTTTCTCCAAGAAACAAAAAAAAGGAGGAGGAACGGAGGAAAGCCATAGGTGCGGTCCGGGCCCTGCCCAAGCTTCTTCTGTCATCAACGTGCGTAGGCAAGAGAGCGAACTCGCACAAGGCAAGGGAAAGCAAAGCAAAACGGGGCATTCAGTTCTTTGCCGTCCCTTGTGTCCTACGCAAGCTCGGCTGATCAGTAGAAGCTCGCAGCCACAGATTTTGCTGGGTTCCAGTTGTGTCTGAAGAGATGCATGTCTGACAATGATGCCATCCAACCAATCTGCGGTTGGAGACTCGTCGGCGGCAAGGCATAGGAATAGGAACCTCGTCAGAATAGCGTCCGCGCGCACCCATCCCATCCCGGCGAATCAAGCAAGAAACGAAGCCCAAACGCACGCGACGGCTCGAGGTCGATCCGATGCCATGCTCTGCTCTGCTCTGGTTCGCAAGTACAACGACCGACCCGTGCAAGCTTTGGATATGTTCCAATTACCAGAAAAGACCGCACTTAAGTTCCTTGAAAAAGGTCCTCCGCACTTGCTGCGTTGCGTGCAATTTCCAGTCCAGCGTATGTATACACGATTTATCGGAACAATTAGCAGAAGAGAACCCTGTTCTATACATGTACTGAAAGGAAGAAATGATGGCGAACGCGGCCGGCGGGCATCTGATCTGCGGCGCGAGATAATCATTAATACGCGGCGCTAGCAATACGCAATGCGCGGTTACGCACAGCTGGCTGGAGATGCCCAAACCACGAAAAGCACGCGGAAGACGAGCAACACAAGACGAAACCGATAGACGGGGCCGGCCGGAAAAGCGTCCGTCGCTTTCTTTACTTGGCTTTGCCTTTGCGGAAGATGGGAACCGAGTCTGTGCGCGCGATTCCACGGAACGGTTGATGCCACTTAAACAGCAAACACAGCACTACCAGGAGAGTATTTCTCGTAGGAAACGGACGCAGATTAAAAGGCGGTGATCGCTGCATGTAAGCTGATCGACAGAAGACCGGAATGAGCACGCAAGGAACGGAACGAACCGATACTTGGACCGCGGCACGACCGACGAAAGCGAGCGCTAGTCGATTCTGTTTTGCCTCTCGCAAGGAAGAAAGAATCGAGGAGAAAGAAGTCCAAAGGCTGGAGCACGCGGTTTCGCACTCGCTGCCAAGGAATGACATGCGAGTCGGGCTCGGCGCCGGCGTCTGCATGCATATGCTGCTGACAAATTTGGTGCGGGCGCGCGCTGACGGCGGTGCGGAACAGAAACGCTTGTTCTGGGCCGTCGAAACGGCTGCAACGGGACAAGGGGAATGAAGAGTGTGTGGTGTGTGCCGCTGTGGCACAGTACGGCACCGTTGTTTGCTTGCCTGACTGACTCATGCATGCATTCATTGATTTCAATCAAAAAATGGCAACAGCTCAGCTCACTCGGAGCCGTAGAAGGAGGAGCTACTGCTACTGGTAGAAGGAGTTGACGTCACAGAAGGTGTACAAGTACGCAAGAAGAACCAATAAATAAATCTCCGTGATTAAGCCAACAAGCAGTGCTCTATAGTACTACTATCAATCCTAGGTTACACCCTAGTGTAACTGCTGTCACTACAGCTGCTATTCTCCAACTCCGAATCTGCGATCATGTCCTCATGAAACAACAAGCAGAGCTTTACCAGGCGGTGCTCCCTCCGGCGACCGCCCACGCGACATGGCTTACACCGGTGGCAACGCTTCTGCCGCTGCGGGGACAACGACTGCCGGCGTCGGCGTGGCAATCGGGCTCGGCGACGGCGCTGCTGGCGGTCTTGGGGGCCGTCGCAGCCGCGGCGGCGCCGACGGGTGCGCGGACACATGGGGCATGTGGAGTGCGCGCGGAGCCAGGCGTCGACGCATTCGGCGTGGAAGGAATGCGCGCACTTGGGCAGCCGCCGCACCTTCTCCCCGGCCTCCACCTGCCCCAGGCACACCGCGCACTCCAGCGGCGCCGGCTCGCCGCCCTCGTACGCGAACGTCGGCAGCGCGGCGATCGCGGCGGGGCTCAACCCGGTGTCTGCCGGTGGTGCCTCGACGTCGCCGATGGCGCCGCTGGAGTAGCAGAGCGTCGGCGGCGGGTGCAGACGTACCAGATGCAGAGGTAGAGGAGGAAGGTGAGGATGCCGATGGCGAAGGAGAGGCCCATGAAGAGCAGCCGCGCGCGGGTGCTGTACCGCGCGTTGTCGGAGAAGAGCCACGAGTTGGGCGAGTTCATGTTCATTTTGTAACCAAGCCAACTTGCAGAGGCTCCTGCTGGCTCCTCGGCGCCGGAAGAAGCAGAGGTCGTCTCTGGCTGGGTAGTCGACGAGTTGAAGATTGGAATACCGGGTGCAAAACTGTGGGCGGGATTAGAGTGGACGGAGTAATTAAGGAGCGGGGGTGTTCTTCTTCTTCTTCGCTTGGCTGGCCTCCTCTGTTTTTGTTGCTGGAGGCGAGACTGGAGGAGAGTGAGGTCGCTGCTCAGCGTTTGCTGGGACAAAGGGGCTCCAAATTTATAAGGGAAGCAGGGGAGGAGGCGAGAGAGGCTTCAACAACACGGCCCGCGTGGGGGTGGGCGCAACGCAAAGTGAGGTCTATGTTTGTTGAACCTGATGGCGAGGGACGGACGCGACGTCAGCTGCGAACGAACGACCCCAGATATTTGAGGGGAGGGGAGGCAAGGCCGCGCCCGGCGCGATCGACTACGTCGGCGTCGGCGCGGCGGTTGCCCATTGGAGAGGCGTCGCTCATCGTATGTTGTTTGTTTCCGAACCCAGCCCGAGCGGTGCGCCATGTGAAAGCGTTGAAACACGGTGAAAAGCCGTGAGGCTCAGCCGCTGGAAGGAGAGACAAGGGAACGGCGCGCGCGACAAGAGAGTTTCGCTCTCTCGGTGATTTTGACATGCCAATTAGGAAGAGATGCCATTTCCGCTCATTTGCAGTTCGACCATTTCTCGCCGGTTCTTCCTTGGGCGATCCGACACCTGGGCAGGCTTCGTGATACACGTATCCGTCGTCTCGTCAGCAGGCTCTCAACTCCGTTAGTGCGTCGTCATCATGCTTAACTCGACTCGTTCGCTAGCTGGAGCTGATCTATCTGAAGCTAGCTTTTCGTGTTAGGATTGGACGCCGCGCTCGTGGCAGATCAGTGAGATCTGGTCACAGTATTATTTAGCTTCCATCACGACAAGTCAACCATTTCGATTACGCTTGTAAGTGGTCATAAGGTAGTAATTAGGTGTGTTATTGTATGGACCTGACTTTAGTTGCTTGGCTTGAAGCCAAAAGGCTGACGCAACCGCTGGGCTTGCTCTTACGATACGGAAGGTCATTGCCCCACTAAAAATTTGTAAGTGGAAGTGGATCGTGAGCACCAAGTCAAGCTTGCCTTTTCCCCAGCACACGGAATTGGGTCAATCTTTTCTTTTTTGAAGGTAGAATGTTCCGTTAACGGCTCAATCTAAAACCGAGGAATAGTATATAAAGAACAGCGCAGCTGCTACATGTCCCCATTATACTGGAGGAGGAGCTTATACTATCGTCTATTCCAACTGGCCTTCATCTGAACCGTCAAAAAAGCACGGTTGGTGGGCAAAATTCAGCACTACTCTTAAAGCAGACCTCTTTTCAACAGTCGTACTACTAGTTCTTAGCCGTGTGCAGAACGGAAAATGACTGTTGCGGTCGCCTGTAAGGTGCAGCACCTGATGACGACCTGCACTGCAAACGACGCCACGCTGACGACACGTCGCGATCTCGAAATGACTTTGAAAGTGAAAAAAGAGGAGCAATACGCTCGGCCTTGCACTGATCCCTGGTGAGGAGACGAATGCGCGTACTGCAGACTTGGCACGTCGCCGAGTTCGGACGAGCAGCTCACACCTGGCGAGAATACACACCTGACAGCTAAGGATCAGATGTTGATATGTTCTTCCCTCTCGTGATTGTTTTCA
Source organism: Eragrostis curvula (assembly GCA_007726485.1). Taxonomy (NCBI): domain Eukaryota; kingdom Viridiplantae; phylum Streptophyta; class Magnoliopsida; order Poales; family Poaceae; genus Eragrostis; species Eragrostis curvula. The sequence continues at coordinate 21,445,765 of RWGY01000026.1, forward strand.
TGCCATGCCATCGATTATTATTAGGCACGGCATGATGATGATGGAGTCCGTGTCATGCCCTTACGCGTGTGATGGGTTCTTTTCAGACGTTTGTGTGCAGCATGTTGATTCTAAAGCTCACTCCTTTGATATATTCGACATTGCACATTTGTCCCAGAAATTTAGCACTAATCCCTCTCTAAACCATAAACAATGGCATAAAAAGGAAAAGGTTGCCAATTGCAAACATAGCAATTCTATTTCATAGTATAAAAAAATCATAGTAGATTCCTCCGTGCTTCATAAAAAAAGGTAAAAAAAAAAGGTCTGTTTGGGGGCTACGAAAAGAAATGAACAAATAGGTGCCGCAGCATCCTTCTCGTTGGGTCTGAACTCTGAATATTCAGATGCTGGTGTCTGCACGGGAAAGCCACTACGACTAGATTCCCTTTCAACGAACCACAAGCCAAACCAACTAACCAAGACCGCCAGTCCGGCGCACAGCAAGAAAGCTCTCGACTATACGTATCTGTTGCAAGCTGCAACGATTTGACATGGAAAGAGTGAGTTCAGATACTGTCCCCCCACCTTTTCTCCTTTCTTTCACGTCCAAAAAGTTTGCTTATATTTCCTCGACGAGAAACCATGGGTTTCACACATGAGGCCCCCAGTTTCTGGATCCGACGATGTTGCGACCGAGCCACCTGGTTCGTTGGAGGGCCGTGCGAACGTAAGCTTTCCTCTCTTGGTGGTTCATGTCACATCTTCAGAGTTGCTTTGCATTCCTCAGTTGACGATCCATGTTTTTTTCCCCTTATTTTTGTTTTAAGTATGACGGGGCATTTAGAACTGTGCATTTGGAGAGTCTCCCACGTTTTGGGCTGTTCTTTTTTTTTTTTGACTGTCAACGGGGGGATTTTAAATCCCCACCTGATTTCCAATAATATTAATGGCAGCCCAAGTCGGCTCGGTACATGTATAGAGTAGTTTTACAAGGAAGTGGGAAATTGGAGGCTACATAATTACAGAAAAAATATTACACCATTCTTCCGAGATATGAGTGTCATCACGGGGTAGTCTGCAGCGCCATAAGAACGCTTCTTCTTTGCACGCTGTCATTAGCCGAGAAATGGAAGGTTCCTCTGACTGGAAAACAACTTCATTTCTATGCTTCCAGAGCTGCCAGCAGCAGAGGTGCAGGAAGCTCTCATAGTGAGCAGCAGGTACATGGGATGGGCGATCAATCTCCCCAGGTGAGCTGGTGGAGACTGCTTCTGTGAGTGTGAAGCCGATACGGTGCCAGAACTGCTGTGCGAATGGGCACTGGAAAATAAGATGGTCTGATGTCTCAGCAGAGGAAGAACAAATATCACAGTCAGCGTCATCGACCACATTCTTCGTGAGCAAGTTGGATTTGCATTGCACTCGCCCTTGGACAAGCAGCCACATGAAGAACTGAACCCGTGGAGGAGAACAGTTTTGCCAGACGAAGCCATAAAAGCTACATGTAGTTTCATTTTCAGTGATCAGCAGGTGGTAGAGTGGCGAGGTGCGCAGCCTGTGTTTTGGGCTGTTCTTATACGGTTGTACCAACTCTGCTTATGTTCTGCCGAGCTGCAGCCGTGCAATTTAACTGTTCTTTTTTTTCCTGGAATGGAATAACTTTACAGAATAGAAGTGGTGCAAGACGCATGCAAATGCGAGCATTCTTCACGCTAATCCTGGGTTTGGACAAGTAAAGTGGCAGCATATGATTGCAAGAGAAAAGTTGGTTCGCAACTTCGCGTCGCAGACAAGTTCGTTCAGAATATATAGATGGGAATCCTGTGCGGCGTGCGGGAATCCGCACCCCACGGGCCACCACGAAGAAGGTCAGCCGCCTGGCGACGCCGCCCGAGGCGCTTCCGTTGGCTTGTCGCTCAGGGTGGCGCGGGCGTGAGCAGGTGGTTCAGAACAAGGCCGTACTACGTAGCTGCAGGACGACGACGACGGAGAGGACGGCGAGCGCGACGCGCTAGGGGCGCCAAGCTGCCGTGCTCGCTGAAGAAGCAAGGTCGCAGTTTGTTGTAGACGGCATGGCATGGCGCGCGGAGAGCCGGTGGTGGCCGGCGTTAATTCGCACTAGCAAGTAGCGGCCGGTGCAACAACTATAGAGCGTGTTCCTTTCGTTTAGGACTAAAGTTTAGGCCAAAGTTCTTATTATTTAAAAGTATTAAATAAAATGTAATTACAAAATTTTTTGCAGAAACCTGGGCTACTTTGCGAGACGAATCTAATGAGGGTAATTAAGCTATGATTAGACGATGGTTACTGTAGCATCACTGTAACAAAACATATCTTAATTAGGCTCGTTAGATTCGTCTCGTAAATTAGCATCTATCTGTAAAAAAGTTTTGTAATTAAACTTTATTTAATATCCTTAAATAGTAAGATTCTCTGAACTAAACTTTAAGACTAAAGGAAACGAACACGCCTTATATTACGTAAGCGCCTTGGCGTGTCCTACAAGGGAGGAAGGGGAAAGGCCTACGAGCTGCTGATGACAGCAACAACAATGGGTCGATCAGCCAGCGGCACACTCTGGTTCGCGGGTTGCTGCCGGTTTTGCCCGATTCCGCGAGTGGTGGCGAGGAGGCAGTGGTTTTGGACTCTGCTTGACGACGCACGAATAAAGGAGTCCGGTAAACGCTGCCGGCCACTTACTACGTTAGACGCCCGTTGACGCATGCATAAGCCTGTGCATGTCGACGGCCGGCGCAGTTCCGGTCACGCTGCAGTGTAGCAAAGCACCGTCCTAGCGGCTACGAGCAAAGCACCGTCCTAGTGACTACGTACCGACACTGCAGTACTGCACGCGGTGTATAGCTCCGGCCGGAACATAACAGAACAGCAGCCCGTCAGCTACTCAGTCAGCGTCTCAGCCTGCGAGCTAGTGCGGGACCAACATCGAACACCTGCCACCGGGCCGGAGTGAATCACCAAACGGAACGGAACACCCAGGCCGTGGCCACCTCCATAATAGTGCCGGCACCCAGTATAGGCCAAACCAATGGTCTCAGCCCACTGTATCCCCAAATTGCTGGAGGCGGAAATTGTCTTGTTGTTTAGAACCTTGAAATTACTGTTCTGACATCAACTCAGCAGTTTACTACTAGTAGTAGTATGATCTTTGAGTTTCTAGTTACAAGCACACATACGATCTTTGAGGTTCAAAATTTACTCAAATTTAAAATTTGTGATCGTTATGTTTTTTTTTCCCGAATATTTTGGTCGTTATGTCGGCCATTCTGTGTTTAAAGGTACGAGCATGAAAAAAAAAGGAAAAAGAGACGAGCATGAAGTCCTAGCCCGCGTACCTCGGGCTGGCCTAAAGTGATTTGGGCTTTTATGAATCCTGGCCCATATTTTTTTTCCCCTACTGCAATCGAACGGTCAAAAAATCACCTCCATAATAACGGGGTGCCAATCTAAAATCTACCAAACTGGGAAACAAAATTCAAGGGCGAAACGTAACAAACGTTGACGTTCCTGCCCGTCACGTTGCTATTGCGCCTCCAGATCCCTCTCGCCGTTCTCCAACCTCGCCGGCTCCCGCTCCGTCGTCTCCGACCCATTCTCGACGTCCGGCCTCTCCGCACACTTTGCATCATCCACCGGCTCCATCACCTCGTCCCGGCACACGGGACAAGTCGTGTGCTCCGTGAGCCACATATCAACGCAGCCTCGATGGAACAGGTGCATGCACCGGGGCAGCTTCCTAACCACCTCGCCGTCGGCCACGGCGTTGATGCATATCGCGCACTCCCAGTTCTCGCCGGTAGCGCGGTACTCGAACACGGGCAGCGCGGCGATGGCGTCGTCGCCGAGCCCGGCCGGCCGCCTCTCCACTCCCGCCGCGTGCGTCGTCACCACCAGGCTCCCGGCGCGCCGCACGAGGTAGCACCGGATGGCGCAGAGGACGGAGAGGACGACGAGCAGGGACGCGAAGGAGATGCCGAGGACCTCGAGGAAGGACGCGGTGGAGCAGCAGGCGTGCGGGTCGGTGGCGCGGTGCGATTTGGACAGCCGGGACAGCGCGAGGCACGACTGGTCGACGGGGAGGCACCCGGTGGTCTGCTCATGCATCTCATTGGACATTGCCCGGCTTGGATTCCGCAGGTTTGTTTCGGTGAACAGAGTACGTACGTGTGATTTTTTAGGTGGTGCCTTTGTTTGGGGCGGTTTGTTTGTGGTACCCGGCGGCCATCGACAGAATTAGGAAATCTCTCCCCCCCGTTTTGCTCGAAAAAAAATCGACAGAATTAGGATGCCGGGAAATGGCTCTGCTTTGGTTAGCCCCGTTCTGTAGTTTGGCATATTATCTGTCTCACCTTTGCTATGCGTGTCTTTTTTTTTTTTTTTTTTTTTGCACCACAAGGTAAAAATGTTTTTTTTTTCTTCCGGGAACATGCTTCATTGATAAGGACGATACAGAGCTGCTTAAAAAAGACCCGAAGGCCAACGAGAAAAAAGAAAAACAAGCCAAAAGATGAGCTTACTGTCGTACCCTATTTCTGGAGCACTAGTGCTTACCATACCAGTCCCTGGATCAGACGCTGATACGAACACTTTATACAGACTGATGTCACAGAGTCATCACTTACATAATTATTACCGAGTCTCATACAAACCTTCATACATAAAAGGTCTTACAACAAACGGCCAAAGGCCCCTTTTATTACAACAAGCATCAAGCTGGTGGGCTGCAACAGCAGAACCACTTAAACACTACTACAGCGGAAGACGAAAACGGCACTAGCACAGGCATCTTGAGTGCAGATAGGACCCTACTCTTCATCACCATCCTCCTCGTACTCAGGTTCTTCATCTGAAGGATTAAGGCAAGGCTGAGTACATAGAGTACTCAGCAAGTCCTAACAATGAGGGTTAATTTGATGCGAGAGTAGAGCCAAAGGATAGGCTGAGGGTTTATCATCTGGGCGGAAAGCCAGTTTTTTTATGCAATGGTTGTTTGGAAAACAAAACAGCTCACAAACTAATATCATAGTCATCAGTGGTATTTAGTGGGGTTGTGGCCCTGGGGAGATGTAGTCCATCCCGCCAGTTCCCAAGTTTTAATGCTGGCAGGGAACCAGCACACGGTTCCACACCGGAGTATTCCAAAAACACACCAAGAAAATTACTCACACCGTTATACTAATCATTGTGTGGCACAAGCTTTCGCGTTGCCCATTACCGTGGAACACGGCTATCATGATAGATTTGTAGCTCTGCAGAGGTTGTACACAATTCCCCACAAGGCATGCCAGCCCTTCCCATCGTCATGGATTGGACAGGCACACTAATGGTCCCGTACCTACTTGGTGTCACCACGGCACCACCACGGAAATACTGCAACCAGAGGCTTCACAATATCATCATTAACATGTAGAAAGGCCTGAATAAACACCATACGCCGGATCCCGACACCTGCTATGTCGAGTCTTCTCCTCGCTTCCGCCGCAACTCCTGCCTTCCAGGCGGGTACCGGGTGAACACTATAGTAGGGTGTGGTTCCAAACCATTCCCATTCAAGGCATGTGGTTGTACGAAAGGTGCTAGGCAAGGCGGCACATGAACCGGTCCTTATACGACCGAAGCAAGCATCTTCAATAGCTATCCTCAAAGGAGGAATCGCATCCCGGAGATAGGCCTCCCCACTGAGGACTACCTCGCCTGCTCCCGCCAGAAGTATCCCCACTATGGATTGCACAATTATCACTAGTATATTACCATCCCACACTTCATATTCACACGCACACCACCGAACACACACCATTTCACACCAAAAGTATGTATAGCAAGATTAATTAAGTACACATGTAATAAGTCCTAAGCAGCATAGCATATCAACATATCATTAAAGAATTAATGACAGTGAATCCTAGGGCTAACAAGGCAGTGGATAAACAATTAACAAGGTATGGCAATCATCAGCATAGGATCAACTAGCATTTAAAGCATATTTAAACATCATGCACAGTTATTTCCAAAACAGGCTCTAAATAGGACTATTTGCAAACATAGAATCAACATGACCAAAGGGGTTAGAACTTGCCTTCACCAAAGTCTTCTTCTTCTAAGTCCTCGTAATCCGGATCCTCGTTTCCTTCCTCACAAGCTTGATCCTCTAATGAAGAGCAATTAAACGACGATCGAATTAAACTACCGACCAAACAATTGAACTGGCAAGCAAGTAAATCAAACGAAGACCAAAAAGAGACCCACAACAGAGGGCTTTGGTAACAATGAATAGTTCATGATTTTAGACGAATTTTGGTGAAAGAATCACCCGAATCGGAGCTAGGACAAAAAAGATATAGATTTTACAAGTTTGCAACATAGGAAATAATTAGGATTAAGCTAAGTAATTAAGCATAGACATAATCCTAATTATTATGGAGTAAACAAGTGTTGCAAAATGATTAGGGATTAATCTAGTATTTTTAGGAATTTTATGGAATTTTTCTGATAAAGGAAAGTGCTCGAAGTAGCAGGCTGTGTACACTATCTGTGTGGATTTAGCAATTTTCTAGAGATTGTGAGGCTGACAGGTGGGCCACTGGGGTCAGGTTCACTACGACCCACTGTTTCGTGGACTAGGTCCACAGAGCTGTGGACCTAGTGGCATGAGTGGGTGGTCCACGGAGGTGGCATGAGTGGGTGGTCCACGGTGCACCGCGCCCGTGGACGCGTGCTGACGCGGCAGGGAGACCGGATCGCTGTGGGCCCGGGCGCTGACGTGGCACGCCACGTCGGATGATGACGCAGCGCGGCCAGGGTGCGTCGGAGCGGTGTGCGCGCGCGGCGGCGCCTCGCCGGAAACCTCACCGGTGGCAGCTACAGGGCACTAGGGGCGAAGCCATGGGCACCTAGAGATTCGTCGCGCGAAGGCGGAGCTATAGATGCTTGACGGTGACGTCGCGGGGCTTCGAGACGGCGGCGCGCGCTCGCCGGAGTGCGGCGGCGCGGCTGCGCACGAGGGGTAGGGCGCGGGCGCGTGGTTCTGCGCGTGTTTGTGCGGCCGTGCGCGTGCGCGTGAGCGCGTGGAGTGCAACGCGCACCTCAGCGCGGCGGGGCACGGCCGAGAAGCCTGCCGGCGGCGAGGCCGCGCGGTGGCGAATGGCTGCGCGCGGCGCGGAGCTAAAATGCTAGCTACGAGCTACGAATTGGAGCGCGCAAGAGGAAGAGGAGAGGGTGGTGGTGCTCACGGTGGGCCTGATGGAGTCGGAGGTGGCCGGAGGCGTGACGTTGATGTGTGCACGGTGGCCGGAACCCTAGCTCCCGGCGAACTCCATGTTCCTCGCCCCAACTGCAAAAATGGCAGGCAGGAGAGGGTTAGGGAGTTGCTGAGGAGGCCTGCGGAAGAAGAAAAGGGGAGCGTGATCGACTGGTTGGCCGAGGAGAGCTCGTCGGAGTGGCCGCCGGAGTTGGGGGTGACGGTGGGGGAAAACTGGAATTGGAGCTTCTCGGTGGCGGTGGAGGTGGTTTGAACGCGGGGGAGAGGGAAGGGATGCTGCGCGGAGCTCCTCGGCTTTTAAAGGCGGCCGCGGAGCGAGCCGTTGGGCGCGGTCACGCGATGGTCGCCGGTCCTTGGTCGTCGGTGTCAAAATCCGATGCGATGGCTGCCAGGGAAAGGACGAGGTCCATGCTTGGGTGACGGGGGTGTGAGGTCGCGGACGAGACGCGACGAGAGCGGGCTGAACGACGCTGACGTTGAGGGACGGGCTCGTCGGTCTTCGGCGGCAGGGGTTGTCGGTCTTCGGCGGCAGGGGATGGGCGCACTGCCGCGAGGTTGGCGGACGCGATGGAACGACGGGACGAGACAACGAGGGGTGCGTGCGCGTGACGCGGCGCGCGCTGTAGCCGGACGCGACGAGACGACGACGCCGGCATGGGTGCCCTGCGCTGCTGCCAGAGGTGGGGGACGACACTGACAGGTGGGGCCCACCTGTCAGTGGCTCGGCGCGGGAGGGCAGGTCGGGCTGCCGCTGGGCCGGAGGAGAAACTGGGCCGCGGCTGGCGCGCTGGAAAAGAAAAAGGGAAGCGGGCCGGGGGAAAGAAGGAAAGGAGGGCGGCCCAGGAGGGAAAGAAGGATTCAAACATTTCCAGGAATTTTTCTAGGACTCAAATTTGAATGAAATTCAAATTTGAAAAAGGAGTAAAACCAAATGAACACATAAATAAAATCAGAAAATTCCAAATATGCACATGGTGATGTTTGATGCACATTTAAAATTCGAAATTTTAAATTTGGCATGAATTTGACTTCTACTTTGATTGAATTTCGTTCTAATTTGAAAAAGTTCAAATTTTTATAGACTTTTCAACATGGGCAAAACACAGGGTGTTACACTTACACTGAACCTTGTGATCTAACGGCCAAGCAGACGTACTCCTCCACTACGTGCCAAGGAAAGATAAGCCTCCTGAGCTTGACGAACCTAACAAAAGCCCAAAGCTAAGCTTTATCCAAAATCTCTTGAGCAAGATCAACCAATTGGAGTGCTTCGAAATCAAATAACCTTATACAAGATGAAATATTGAACATGCACATGTTTTTTAACGAGTGGACATTTTTTGTTAGGGCGGAGTTTATGTGTTTTTTTTGTCTTAAACCTTATCCATTTGATTCGGATATGACACGATGGTTGCCAGATGTCCCAACTCAGACTGGTCGCCGAAACACAAGGCAGAAAATGACAATATTCTCCGCTCCCGTCTTGTATGAACGCCAAATACTACTTGACCAGAGAGATGGAGAAAGATCGGGGCTTTGTGTTTGGCCGGAGCAAGAGGATTCGAAGGAGGAAGGCATGCGAGTGAGTGATTTGGAGTGAGTGATTTGAAGCTGAGAGATCGGCGACTAAACCCTAAACCCTACGCGCACAGGATCAAGCTAATTTGCTTCTGTGCACTTCTTTACACGCTGGTTTGCTTGACGAGTAGATTCTCCTTAGGGTGTTCACCTGATGTTCTGTGATCGGATCGGGTTCCTTCCAATCCATCATCTTAATTCAATCGTTTTGGAGGCAAATTGCGTTGTACGTGGTGGGGGTAGAGAACATAACTATGATAGTGTCATACCCCATTTCTGGAATATGTTGTGCATCTTGTATCAATCCCTGGATCAGTAGCTGATACGCACAAGAACACAGATATGATAATCGAAAGCATACTTCGAATAGGTAAATAAGCATAATACCTGATATAGGACCCTTAGTGGCGGCACGACAAGGAAATATCCAAGTCCCACCAACCAGCTAACGGTGAAGCAGACAGCGGAAACCTTGGCCCAAAGCCACAAGCACACTTGAGATGCAGAACCGAAAACCCAATCGTCGTCGTCTTCTACGAAGTCCTCTCCTACTAAACCAACAATCGCAAACGCGTGAGTACATAAGGTACTCAGCAAGCCCTACACTACACAAGGGTATATATATATTCATGCATACTTGGTCTTAGCAAGGAGGAGGCTATATAGTTTATTTGCAGCAAGCAAGCTTTATGCAGGGTTCACTAAAACAAGACAAGGATTCATAGATAAAAACAGGGAGTTGATTGTCAATATTTTAGTTGGTTGGCCCTGGGGGAGTATGGAGCCTTCCCGCCAGTTCCCAAGTTTTAGTTGGACCTTCTGATCTCAAGGATCATACCGACCCGGCACACTTGCCATCACTTCCAAAACACGGGCTGACTACAACCCACTCACACGCCAAGGAAAGAGAGAAGTGGCTAATCCATACGTGCGCAACAATAATGTGTCATATGCCGTGACAACGTCCATCCGGATGAATTTTACACTCTGCAGAGGTTGTACATCTTTTCCCACGGGCTATGCACTCTTGTACGGAGAGTGACATAACGCCTAGTCCATATCCTCCGAGTAGTCTCACAATTCCACCACGAAATCACACCCAGGGGCTTGTGACATGAAAGGTCACACACTGGCACTGTACGTCTGTAAAAGGGTACGTCATGCTCCTGTAACAAATAGCAGGATCCTGTAACACATACCAGGACGGGCGGGACTCCCGTAACCTATAGCGGGTTCCGCGAGCCGGAGTATAGGTACGTTTCTTATGTCCTTTTCCTGAGCTTTCGTTGCCTCGACTGGCCTCCAGATGGCATTTGCAAGAGTACCAGGAAGATAGGGTAGGTCCTTCCCATAGGGGTTCCGTGGTTGTACGAGAATCATTATGTTAACGGGCGTCAGAACCGATCCTTATATGGCCGGGCAAGCACCATATCCCACACTAGGGGCCTATAACATCAACACCAATCTACTAGTGGCCTTGCCCGCAATCCAACCCATCCCATCATCACCGCCACCATCAACATCAGCACCTAACACAGTTGTGCTACTCCCAAACCCATTATATCACACACACCACCAAACTCATTTAACATAGTTATAAAACATATATGTGTGTAAGGTGTAGCAATGTAGAAACATTGCAGGGGTCCTAAGCATTCTAGTAGCAAGGTAAAAGTGCCATCATAAAAATGATGGAACTATCCTAGGGTTACCAAGGTGACAGGTAAACCAAGGGGCAAACAAGGATTCAGATATTAACGCCTAAGTAACAGACATCAATATCAATAAGCATGTAGGTTTATAGCTACACAAGCAGTAAAATAGCAAGTAATGCATAATACTAGAGTAGGCTCTATAGGTGCATTGCGAAAATAGTAGGTTCAATCATGATCAAGGAGATGTAGAGCTTGCCTTCACTAATTAGTCTTCTTCTTCACGTCCTCGTAATCCGGGTCCTCAGGTCCTTCCTAGAAGCTTGTATCTTCTGACTCATATGTCGGGGTCGATGTCTTCAAGTCCTTCTTCGAAGCTCGTCCTTGAAGCTTGTATCTTCTGGATCTTCCTTTAGTTCTTCCTCGAATCTCGCGTAAGCTAGCGTATAAAAAGATACCGTATAAACAAACTACCGCAGGGGAAATAAAGATCGAGAAGAACCACACAAGATCCAATTAACTTCGATAAGAACCAATAGAACACCAAAGAAGACAAAAGGCACAAATCATGCATGATGCATTAGGTTTTACTTTAGGAGGATCTTATTATCTTAAGAGAGGCTAGTAGGGGTGATGCATCGGGCACTAGGGCTTTTGATGTAAATGAGATATGCTAAACCATGATAAATGCATGCGGGTAGGTGTAGGTAGAAACGGCGTGTGTACGTGTTAGTTGTACATTAGTAGCATTACGGCTTTATATAGGTTGTAACCTATATAAAGGTTCATGCAACAACGTACAAGTGCAAGGTGTGTCACTTTAATTACCTACTTATATTAGGTTATTAACTAATGGTGATTAGCCACTAATTACTTACTAAATTGATTAATTACTAAGGTTATTCCACTAATTATTTGCCATGAGCTAAGCGCATGACGATGGCACGTGTACGTGATTATGCATGACATGGATGCATGGTTGCGAATAAAAGACAAGGATCAATCGATAAGATCAACTAGCAATTGAAATAACAATGAACAATAAATCCAATAACCTCCAATGAAGGACCACATAAATACGAGAATAGTAATAAGCAACAGAGCTTGGTAGGGGTTGAGGGAAACCAATAGATTAAGGTCGATTGAGCGACGATTGAACTAGGTTTGGGTTGTAAAAGAGCTCCGATGAAAGAGGTTGCTAGGTTATAATATAGAGCGGTACAACAAGATTGGTTAAGCTCGACGCCAAAAGATAAACGAGCATTGATGTGCGAGATCGACATCACATGATTTACCGACATGGGATTTAGGGTATTAGGTTTCAAGGTGATACAACACGAAAGATTGGGTAGGTTCCATGCTAGCGAGTCAGGGTGTACGTGCGACATACAAGGTTAGATTGAGATGTGTTGCGAAGAGGAGGGTACTAGGATGTGAGGCATGGAAATATCGAATGATTGGTTAGGTTCAACGCTAAACGATAAAGCGGGTAGCTACAACATCCAAGATTGACGTCGCATAAATTTGCGATATGGAAGAGTATCAAATGAGAGAAGATTATATGGTATTGACGTCTTGCTGGTCCATTCTAGAGCTCCAAGAGTAGTACCAAAGGGTACTATGCGTTTCTACGAACGCGTGGGCGCAAGAATCGCCTAAAACGGAGCTATGGTTGAAAAGATATAAGGATTTAAAGGTTCTAGGGGCTTACATGCAATTACAGAAACATACCGAGGGCATATCTGTAATTACTAAAAGGATTTAGGGACTGAAAAGTAATTACAGAGAGTTTTGGGGACCAGTCTGTAATTATGGAAAGGTTTAGGGGCTTTAGTGCAAAAAGACAGGGGCTAAAATATAATTACAAAAAAGTGTAAGGTCGTTTCTGTAAAAATACAGGACCTAAACAGAAATAGAAATAAGATCAGGGGCTTATCTGCAAGATTACAGGGTCTGGGGATTTTCTAGGATTTCTGGAATTATTTTCTAATGGAAAAAGCATGGACCGAGTCCACAGGTCTGTGGACCGGGTCCATGGCTCGGGTTCATGATGGGCCAGATCCATCTGGGACGTTGGATCTGAGACGGACGGCCACGATTTTATGAAATCGAAGGGGTATCCTACTTCTAATCCTGGCCGTTGGGTTAGGAATGGACGGCCAGGGGCGGCGCACGGCTGGGCACGGTGGCCGGCGGCGTCGGGCGCGGCGGCGCCATGACCGGACTCGCCGGAGTTGGCCGCTCCGGCACTCCGGTGGGCCAAAAGCGATGAGAAAAGGCTCAGGAGACAGAGGAGGGGAAGGCGAGCTCACCGCGGGGACGTGTCGACGTAGCGCACGGGCGGAGACGCGTCTGCGACGACGGGAGGCGGAGCTCGGCAGCGGCGCTCGATGGGGGACGGGAAGGAGGGCGGCACGTCAAGTTCCTGATGGCCGAGGAGGTGCGCTGAGTCGTTGGGAAGCGGGGTGGCAAGTCGTCGCGGAGGAGGCGCACCGGGACGCGTGTGTGGCGATTGGGCGCGTCGACCGGCGGTGGCGCTCAGCGGCGTGGGTGAGGCAGTGTACGCGTCGACGTCGCCTGGGTTGGGGAGGTGCGCGTCGATGCGGTGACTCTGGCGCGCGTACGGGGCGAGCGAGACGAGGCGGGGGCTGGCGTCGAGCTCGCGCGGCGGCGTGCGGCGACGAGGGAGATAGCCGGAACCCTAGCTCGCGTCGACCCGCGCGTCCGGGGCGCGGCTGCGCGAACGAGAGGGATGTCGGGGAGGTGCACAGCTCGGTGGAGCTCGACACAGAGGAAAGGAAGGGGGGCGCGCTTCTGTGCTGCGGGAAAGGAAGCCGGAGGCTCGCCGGAGAAGAAGAGAGGAAAAGATTGGAGAGCTCTCGGGCGACGAGGAGTGAGGAGGAGGTTGTGGCGAGGAGGGGGAAGAGGAGAGAAAGCTCGGCTGCTTAAATAGGCAGAGGAGGGGAGGGGAAGCTTCATGGCGAAGGGAACTCGCCGGAGTTAAGGCGAGCCGAGGGACGCGGCGCGCGTGCGGTACGGCGGCGTCGCGAATGGCTGGACGACGCGCGTGGGGTCGACAAGGTGCACGGCGCGAATGGGAGCGGAGGAGGAGTAAAGAGGGCGGAGCGCCGCGGTTCGCACAGCGGTCCGACGGTGGAGGCGGCCGTTTATCCGGAGGAAGGGGATGACAGGTGGGTCCCACTTGTCGGTGAGAGAGGGAGAAGAGAAGAGGGCCGACTGGGCTGCGCTGCTGGGCCAGATGTGGGCTGTGGCCTGCGAGGGAAAGGAAAGGGAGAGGTGGGGATGGACTAGGCCGGCTGATGGGGAGAGAGGAGGATTCGACCCGTGATTGTTTAGTGAAAAGAAATGGCTTTTGTTTTGGCAGGGCTTACCCAAAATCAAATTTGAATTGATTCAAATTTGAAACAGGGGGGTAAAATCAAATTTGTATTTTGTGCAAGTTTAAATTCAAAGGTTTTAAGTTCGATGTGAATTTGCTAGAGTTTATCATACATTTATTTTAATTTGTTGTAAATTCAAAAGTTCAAACTTTTAGTGAATTTTAAATGAAAGCAAACACTTGAGAACTAGTTTTAATATTCATAAAATTTCAGATTATAACTAGGTTTAAATTTATTTAGTGCATTTTGTTTTTCAAAATTCATGGAAAGACAAGAGTTGGACAAAAATTTAAATTTGGAGTGATTTTTATTCCCTTTTAAAATGCTTTGAAATTTTGGGGTGTTACAGATAGATAAACTCATTTGCTACAATAGGGAAATTAACAAATTGCACAAGAAGTTTAGAATAATTGCACAATTAGATCTTGATGCTCCATATAACGAGAGCTCATCAAACGTTGATCCTAACAATGTTGTGTGAGCAAGTATGCTAAGTATAAACGACTCCATATCAACGAGAGCTCATCAACTTATCAATTATATGAATCCTTTCACCGTGATTTTATCATAAACTATTATCAAACAATGATGTTTTGCATCGGCTATGTAAGTGAATCAACTAAACCTTTTTTTTATATGGCTGATCAACATAGAAAACGAGTGGCTCTATACATATGGTGTATAACAAACATGTTTGTTCATTTCCATATGGTGCTGAGCCACATGATGAGACTCTGCGGTCATTAAGAGTACCTTTCTGGACCAAATGACTCTACCTCGTAGAGGAGCAACAAGTAATGCTTATGGTTAGCAATGAGCTGGAGTTGGATAATTCTTTAGATGTTTGTGTTTTCTTTGTAACGAATAACTAAGTATTATGAGCTATATGGACACATCTTGTGCTTGCTGCACTGCCTATGACTTTGATTGCAATGGCTTACTAATGGCATGTAACAATTCTGGAATGAATTCACTTTGATTGCTAAACACTTTGATATTAACAAAAACTCAAAGTGTGCTCTATATCATGTTGAGAGCGTTTGGAACAAATGGAAACAGCCACAGATTGTATGCTGACGATGAGTTCGTCGAACAGCACACACTTGTCTTGATTTGGAGCAGAGAAATGAAGCTTCAAATTCTTCTGCACCCTCAGATATTTTTGAGATGTTTATCTTTGCTTCACATTTTATGGATATTGTGAACATATCTTCTCTTAAGTACAACCTGTCCCTATCTTGATCTTCTTTACGGAAGATACTAATCTTGAGCTCAGTCAGAGAAACCAACTTTTGGGTCACACCAAAAATCGAGGCCATCGCAGGCTTGGAACAACTGTCTACTGCCATTTTCCGCCCAAATCTGTACGAAACTGGCCGGAGGAGCGTCAGGCCAAGACGTCGTTTACAGCTTCCTGCTGTGCGACCAGGGCCCTCTCGGTCTCGCCCGGCGTTGACGATGACGATGCTGTATCTTCGTCCAACATCTCGATCGGCACGATACACGCCGCCGCTCCCTCCTCGTCCCGCGCCGGCTCGGCGTTCCCGCGACAGACTGGGCACGACGCGCGCGACGCGAGCCAGGCGTCGATGCACTCCCGGTGGAAGACGTGCTTGCAGCCCGGAAGTCGCCTCACCGTCTGGCCCTCGTCGAGGTCGTTGAGGCAGACCGCGCACTCGGCCGGTGTGGGCGTCGGGCAAGCGGCACCGGCCACTGCTCGCCAGTACGGGAAGGCCGGGAGCAGGGCGATGGCGGCGGCGTCAAGGCCGTGCTTCGTCTTCGTCTCCGGCTCCGGCTCCGGCTGCGGCTGCATGGGCCTGGCATTGCGGCGCCAGAGCTTGCGAAGCAAGACGAAGCACATGCAAAGGAGGACGACGGCAAGGAGGATGCGGAAGGCGAACAGAGTGGCGGCCGCGGCGAGCAGCGTCCTGGCGCTGCAGCATGGAGCGGGAGCCACGGCTCCCGGCAGCGACGACGTGTTGTGTGCGGACATGGTGGTGGAGTGTTGGTTTTGGTTGTGTGACGACGCGGTAAGCTAACTTGGCCGTTGCCAGTTGCCGCCGTGTTTTGCTCCGCAAACAGCATCCGTTCTGCTCTGCGTCCTAAATCCAGCATGATTCCTGTGTTAGGAGCTAGCTTTACTTTAGTAGACATCAAAACATCTATTGATTGCTACCATGTCCCAATAGTTTTTGACTAAGAGGACACAACACCCACATTTTACAACTTGCATAATTTTGCTCCCACGACCACCGCGTAATGCGAAATGTTTTTGTTGGTTTATTGCCCACAAAGAAATGAAACAAATTTTCTTGAAATAAGGCACCAGGACGAGAGGTGCGCATGTAGGTTTGACTTTAGGTATACAGATTATAGAAAACACCATACTGATCAGGAAATGCAAGCACGAACATAGATATAGTTGAGTAGCAGTTGAAGTTTCTTACAAACGGAGACGTTATGAGCTGAAGCAGTATTACTCATGTTATTCAACTCTATATGTCAGCGTTTTCTTTTTACCAAATTCAACGGCCTCCGAGTAAACGAATGGACATTGGAAATCGTCAATAAAGATTGTGCATTTATACACATAAGCACGTCTTCGGTTCTCTAGTAACATAAAAAAAAATTCGGTGGTGGAGGTAACATAAACAAAACTTAATGATCTCAATCAGAGAAACACATCATCTGTGATACATCCGATGAAATTTCTCGACTTGGTGATGCTTTGAGCTAACTGGCCATCAAAACATAGTACATCAGTGTGTGTTTTTTCTCGCCCTTTTTGTAAAAGAAAAAAAAAGGATCAATGTCGGTCTTGATCTTCGTTAGGGGAGACTCTACTGGTCTTTGCTAACTACGTGTTTTAGCAATAGAATTGCTACTTAATAATTCATCAAACTATGTTGGTGTCTCTATTTTGCTTTTGTAAACATGTATGTGTCATGGCAGACGAAAGGGCTGCCTGAGATTGTAATGAGCTGGCTATAGCCTTGAAGGGGGGTCAAGGCTGGGACACTCTCTTTTTTTCTCTCCATTATCTAAAAATGTTAGTGAAGCCATCTATTTGCGGGGCTTATCGCAGGCTTGCGGCAAATGTGCACATCAAGGTATAATTAGTAGATTTCAAAAATTTACACTTATTCGCTCATAATTACAACAGCCGGCTGTACGCTGGGGTGGCGTTGTCACACGACTAACACCAAGCCACTTCCAGTCTCCGACCGAATCCAAAGGGCCCTCTCGGTCTCAGTATCCCCGGGCGTTGACAATGATGTCACCACCTCATCATCGTCCGACGACATCTCGGCTGGCACGGCAGACGACGTCGACGCTGCGGCTCTCTCGTCGTCGTCGCGCCCCGGCTCGGCCTTCCGGCGGCAGATCGGGCACGACGCGCGCGACGCGAGCCAGACATCGACGCACTCCTTATGGAACACGTGCTTGCATGCCGGAAGTTCCCTCACCATCTGCCCCTCGTCGAGGACGCAGAGGCAGACCGCGCACTCGGCCTGCGCCGAGCTCTCGACGTCGTCTCCTCCTCCGGCAACACCTTCTCCGGGGTACGGGAAGGACGGGAGCGCGGCGATGGCAGCGGCGTCGAGGCCGAGCTTGGGGCGCGGCTGCTGCTGCTGCTGATGCTCATGCAGGACCCTTCTCCCGCGGCGCCAACGCCAGTGAAGCAGCACGAACCGCAGGCAGAGGAAGAAGAGGACGAAGAGTAGGCAGAAGAAGAAGGACGTGGCGGCCGCGGCGAGCAGCGTCGTGGCATTGCAGCACCCGGTGGCGTTTCCAGGCAGGGCCGCCGTGCTGTTCGAGGACATGATGCTTGGTTCACTTGGTATGGCTTTTTGTGATGCGGCTAAGCTAGATTGGCAGAATGGTGGCGCTTTGATTCCAGCAAGATTACTGTTTTAAAAGGATCCATAGACAATAAAAAACTACTTATTATCTAGATATAAACACAAATTGTTGGCACTGAAAAATGCACTAACCTTTTAACATTTGCATAACTTTTCTCTGACCTCTCGTTTGATGACATATGTGCGTATCACGTTCTCAAAGAACAATGCAAATCAATACCCAAAACTGTGAAATGGTTTTATCGCTGGCTACTTGCCTATAGAAATAACATCTCTCACTTGGCCGCACTGCGAAATGGTTTTGTCGCTGGCTACTTGCCTATAGTCATATGCGAGATAAATAAATCCCCAAACTGTACAAAAACAAGAAGGTGCTCATGCAGGAGTTTTGACTTGAGATGTACATGTTATAGAAAATGGCATACCATACTGAATGTGGAACTGTAAGCACGACCAGTTACAAAAAAGGATATTGATGTGTAACAGTTGAATTTTCTGATTGCACTATACATTATGAGCTGAAGAGTCATTGCCATGTTATTTTAACTCAAGGTACGTAATAACCAAATGATAAAGAAATCGACATTGGAAATCATCAAAGTATTGTGCGATAGTGCACAATAGCACGTCCTTAGTTTCTTTAGTGATTATCAGGTAAAATGATTTTTTAATAATAAATTAGAAATAATTACTCTGTCATACAAATTTTAACCACAAATATCCCTTTCTTTTTCAGTAATCATAGGTGAATAATGATCTTGGACCTATTTAGGCATAATAGTAATCTCAATAGGAGTCATGTCGGGTGTGGGGGGGGGGGGGGGGGGGGGGGGGGGCATGGGCCCATGACGTTAGTGGCCCATGCCTTAGCAAATTAAAGGTGCACAATGAATTTATGCATTTTGCTAGTATTTATGAGTATGTTTTTGAGTCATGGTATAGAGGGGAAAATATTTGGTGCAACTGACTATATTGGTGCAACCGTGCAAACATTGTACGCTAGTCACCGGATCCAGATCCAAAGGCTCGGTAGGCTCCCCCTTCCTGCTTACGATTTATTTTTTGCTTAACCCCTTGTGTAGTGTTATATTTCTCGCACATCTCCCCACCAGATCGATTTGGGCATAGGTGGAGCGCCGCCGCCGCCATTAACATGGTGCTAGCCTGCCTCACCTTGTCAAGCGCTGCCATTCGCAACTGACTCGCCGCCTTAGATTGGAACCCTGCGCTAGTCCGTATGAAATTACTGCCTACGGCGTCGGTGTGGAACGTATTTAGTGCGGTGGCTGTGAGCTATGGCTCCAAGTGTTCTTTCGCTAAATATTTTGATAAGCCACTAGCAGTCAGAAGCAATTAACGCCCGCAGGACTGATGCGCATGAACTGTGAAAGAATGTATATATATCTTGATTGAAACAACGTTGGATTTGTTAGAGGTTGTTTGATCTTTCATGTGAATTCGTTATTTCTACAAGCAACTACGCATCTCACAATCCAGAAAGAACAAATTAGTGCTGCTGCATGAGCAGTAGGAACGTCAGCATAAATCAACCTTGCTCTCCGTTGGCAGTTCGCATAAAGCGAACAACTGGGACTAGTGCCGGCCGCACGTGGTCGTTCCTTCTATGCGGCTACCAATGGGTTCCTCCGCAGAAGGGAGACGATCTATCCATCCGTGCAAGGTTATGTTCCAATGCCGCGCAACAGAGTAGTCCAGGCCGAGCAGCAACAGCTCTAGACGGGGCTTCAAGCCCTCACATCGATCCATGGAGATGGAGAGAAGAGGAACAGGTCGGGGGATGAGGGACGGGTAAAACAGAGGGTTTTTTCGGGGGCTAAAACGTAAGATTACACGCTAGGAAGGAGGAGCTCGCCCGCCTGAACCAAAACCCTTGGATCTGGATCCAACAACTGACGTGCCATGGTTGCACGGTTGCACCAATACAGTCAATTGCACCAAATATTTCCCCGGTATAGAGCTCTTCTTCGCTCGATTTTGATTTGTGTTAGGGAAACTTCTGCCACAGGATGATGTTCCTTTGTAAGTTGCTGCGGATGTTTGCCTCTCTCAACGCTACTATGCGCGCAGCGCTGAAAGCTGTTCAGGGAACATGCCGTTGCATTGGCTGCAGGCCCAACAAGCATACGAGGAGTCTCAAAAGACAAAAAAGGATGCACCACATGACAAAGTTTTTTTTTTTTTGGTCTATCGTATTAGGGAGCAAGGCTAGGCCAATTTCCATCCATGAAAACAGAGATCAAACTCCAAGCCGAAGCTAAGCTTATCTCCACACATAACAGAGATATACAGCAAAAACAAAATTCATTTACACAAACTAATTGATATTCCCTAGTGCTAGACACAAGAAACTGTCGCAATCTGTCTCGCATCGGCGAACCTACCCTGCCGCTCCGGCCGTTTGACCGGACCCCAATACTGACGTGCTCGCGCCTCTCGTCTGCGCAACGCCGCCTTCCACGGTCACCACCAACGTACCCCCCGCACCGAACACCGCCGGCGCGTCGCTCCTCCCTCCTTTGGGCGCCACCTCGGCGCGGCACACCGGGCACGTGGTCCTGGACCGCAGCCACGCGTCGACGCACTCGACGTGGAACACGTGGCCGCAGCTCGGCAGCGCGCGCACCTTCTCGCCGTCGGCGAGCTCCGACAGGCACACCGCGCACTCCGTCGCGCCACCCGCGCCGCCGCCGGCGCTGGTCGACCCGCCGCCATCGTCGCCGGTGGCGGCGTCCTTGCGGTACGCCGTGACGGGCAGCGCGGCGAGCGCGGCCGCGTCCACCCCGTGGCGGCCGCTCCGGCCGAACGAGCTGAAGGAGCGGCGGACGCCGGCGGCCAGGCCGCCGCGGCCGCGCATCACGAACTGGAAGAGGAGGAGCCGGATGAGGACGAAGACGATGGTGAGGAAGGCGAGGATGACGACGGCCGTGAGCAGGACGCGGCCGCTGAAGGTGTAGTTCTGCTGCTGACGCGTGAACGATCCCGCATCGCCGTCGTACGCCGGCGCGCCCGGCCCCGACGGGCTCGACGACATGGAGTGTCTGTCGAGAACGTTGGCTAGGTAATTTGTCTCTGTTTAGAGCGTGGGAACTGGCACTTATGTTTGCATACATAATTGCATATGGGACACGTTAGGCGGTGGCGAGGTCAACGCGTACTCCGGTGTTACGAAAAATATGGATTGATCGACGTGAGGCTGACATGTTGGCTTCGCTAAGAATCTGATGCTGCCTGCCTGCGTCTGGGCTCCAATCCAGAATGGTCGTGCGGCCAGGATGAAGGGATGTGGATTAGTTTGAACAGTCCGGTTGAGTTGAAGATTACTTTTAAAATGGTATTTAGCGTTCAGTTGTGGAGACATCGCTGTCACGTACTCGTCACACGCAAGCTTGTACTCAGCACTTTGTTTAATCTCTATGTAGGAAGAAGGGGCGAGGAAGCTTCGAGTCAAAAAACGACTTGCTTGTGCTGACCTGCGAACCAAAACCGGGAACTTGGACCTGATTGGACAGAAAGGAGCCACGAAATGTCATAGAAAACACATAGCGATGTCGCGGGAAATCAAACAACTCGTGCAAAATCGATGTGGCAGGGTTCGGAATTCCTGTGTGTCCCTCTTTTTCTTTTCCAGAGACTTCACACGATATCAACCCTGTTCGGCAGGATGCAGCTGCCGCTGCGGCGGTAGAAAAATAACTGCGAACACTGTAGCTGCTGCTGAAAAAATAACTGCAAACACTGTAGCTGCTGCAAAACAGCTGCTGCAAAACAGTGAGACGAACAGGGTGATGTCTGTAGCTTGGTAACGGGTAAGACGAGGCCGGTCGGCCGCCAGAAACACGGTTTCAGGAGGCTGTTGCGTTGATCCCGTACCTTACAAGAAGGAACAATATGAATACTACGAAGTACCATCGAAAGATTCAGTCTGCATGTCGTGCGTGCTGATGCTGATTGCTAAAAGAAATTTCTGCCTCTTGCGTCGCTGTTTTCGCCTCTTTCTTTTCTTCTTCTTCTTCTTCTTTTTTTTTTTTCTTTTAGCAAAACGTCGCTGTTTTCGCCTAAGCTTGCCGTGTGCGTTCGTGCAACGGCACCCGATCCCAAGGGGCCAAGGGCAACCGACGTGTTGGGCCGGCCGGGCCCCAAGGCGTAGGGCAAACCCGGCCGAGCAAAAATGCTCGTGTGTCGTGTCGTGGAAGCAGCAGAACCGGAATGGATGCGATGGGCCGTATCCATGGCACCAGCCCGTGTACGGCTTCAGCCCATTTCACTCAATTTGTATTGGGCAGGCCCGTACAATCCACCCAGCGAAAAACATGCTCATTTCTGGCTGGTGTGTGTGTCTGGATCACCGTCACTTTCTGCGCCGTTCAGAAAATCGCCAGGAGGATTCACAGAAAAATCGTGGCTTGGTGTGTTGTTAGTGTCGCGATACCATCTCGTTTGTCGTGGCGGGAGTTAAGGAGCTCGCTCGCTCGCCTCCTGTGACAAGGTACTCCAGAGCATGCATGGCACAGTTGACAGCCATGGAGAGGTCCCCAAGCGGAGCATGCAGCCACCACAAGTATATATGCCCTCCCTTGCTGTCAACCGGTGGGGCCAACCTAAACTGTACCTAACGACGAGAGGTAGGCACTCACTTGCGTCATCGACCATAATTTGGCATCACACAAGGTAGCAGCAATGGACCTAGCTACACTGTTATCAAACATCAGTCAGATGCGTCGAGGCACGTATTGATGCCAAATGCAGCAGCGGATGGAGGTCCCGGCCGTTGCCCTATGTGTGAAGCCTTGTTGGTATGGTAGCTGACGCGCGAGCTTTGATTTTTTTTTTTTTCGGCTGGATCTGACGGAGCGATTTTACCGGCCGCCGGCGTCAATGCCTTGTGGTGGCGCTCTGGCTCGCTGCTACTAGGTGCCAAGATTCCGTCTCGTTTGTTGAGGACCGTAGGAGCACGCACATCTTAGCAGCAACGATGATTCTTCAATTGGCGCCGAAAATTCTCTCATCTTTATACGCCACTACTTGTGTCCTCCGATCCTTTCATATGACTAAAGAAGACAGACAAATAACAAAGCTTCTTTTTGCCCACTTTTTTGAGACTAAACTAGAGGCAAATTAAGCTTTGTTAGCTGGCATTTTTTTCCCCTTTGAACTGAAGTGTATCAGTAACATGGAAGCAGCTAGAGTAAAGATCAAACTTGGACAGACGGAAGGATATGTTGGTGCCTGTAGATAGCCGGAAACGGCTGTGCCTGTGCAGTTGTGCTAGGCTTATGCATGTGGGTTGGCAATCAGCCTACTGCATATATATACGGACCACAGGTAAGACAGCACTGACCTGCTGGCCGATCGATCGGGACAGCCCCTCTTCTGTCATGTTGGCGGTGCAACAGCTTCAGCGGGCACAGCGATGCCTGCTTGGCCCCTCTCCACCGCCGCCACCTGTTCGCGTCGTCTCTCCGTCGGCGCGAAAGCGACCGTCTAATTTCTCGCCCAGAAAATGATACCATTGGCTGGGTCACACTCGCACGAGCATCCGATCCATCTCTCGATCGGCATCACCGCATGCAACTGGGCGTTCCCATTGCTCATGTGTCCAGGAGGGTTCAACTCCCTTTCCGTCCGTCCGGTCAGCTCAGTTCCCGGCGCCGCCGGTCGGAGGGTGCGCGACCGGTCGGAGCTAGTAGTGACGATGCATTGATGCGCGCTCTCGCACGGCGGCATCGATCTACTTCTCTCCAGTCTCCATCGAAATATCGAATGAGCCCGAGCTCCACTTGCATTCCATGCCATAGCGGCATGTACTAGCATGGGCATCGATCACATTCATGGCGTCCAGCGCGGCGTCGTACAACGAGAGCCGTCAGAGCTGTGGATCAATCACCAGTCAGGCTGCCTGGAGCGCGCGAGCTGATGATGATGCATGCGGGGCCACCGGCCGGCGATCGACGTACAAATAAACGCGCGGGCGCATTTACGTTATTCATGTGCTTCTCATGTTCCGTGCTGCGGCCGGTACAGGGGCCCCGGCCGGCCGCCGGATCGGGATCTCAAGTTCTCAACTGGCCGGCCTTCTCTCCCTGCCTCTGCCTGCGATGCGAACGTGACCGGATTGAGCCGCCTTCTCTCGTGCTTGCTTGCATGGCTGCCATCATTGTGTCGGAGCTGCCGCGCGCGAACTCCTCTGCGCCATGCTTCGCTGTCGATGGCTGCGTGGGCCGGCCGGTGAACGAAGTACGTGCCGCGACGACGACGATGCGTGGTGCTCCCCTCCCCGAATCTGAGGAGCTGTTCGTTTCCGGCTACAGTCTCTGCATGCCCACCCGACGACTCGTCAGTTCTTTTGGGAGCATGCATATGGCCGTGCACATGCATGTGACTCCGACGATTGTGGTTGAGGTGGATGGATGCGCGCTGCATGACAGGCCAAACAGCGGATGATATGCACTTATGCAGTACACCACACAGGATACGTAGCTTTCAATATATCGATCGTCGAATACGTACTTATTGTCAGTTCTCGAATTTCTTCTCTCTAGTTTATTTTCATCAGAAAAAAGGCCAGGGAGGATCTGGTTCTCAGCCAGATGTGTGATACTACCCGTACGTCGACTTTTCTTTCATTTGTGTGGTGTCTATGCATGTGCTCGATCCAGCTTCCTTGGATTCTTTCGCAAACATAAAAAGTACCATACTGGATGTAGTGTAGATGGCTGCTCCGTCTGCAAGCATGGATGTATTCCTTATCTGAAGATGACACTCGACGATGTCGCTACAAGTTAATTAATTAGGATCGGTTCCAGGTATGATTGCAGTGGTTTCTCGAAGACTATTGAGGTGGTTCGTTACGGCAGAGGGAGGATTTGCATCGCAAGGACATAATACAGGATATCACTTTTAATTTGCGCTCATCCCTGTAAAGACATACATTCTACTCTAGTAAACAGTAAACATTTTGAAAGACTGAGTACAGCTGATATTGAAATTCATAAAATCACCACAGACTCCACATTGTTGATGTGGACGTCGACTCACACTAAAAGAATTTGTGTCCGTTAACTTTTTTTTAAGGTAGAACCAATAACATATCCTATTTTCTTGATGCATTTTTCTTTTTCTTAAGTGAACGGCAGGGGAGCCCCCTACTTTTTTTAAAAGAAAAATATGAAACTTATATACATGGTAAGTGAAAGAAAATGATGCACATTGACTCCACGCTGTAATTAAAGACTTGAGCCCAGCTGGGTCCGTTACAAGGAACCAGCTACACTCAGTTTGCAACTTTCTGGTATGTGTATTGGACAATGTGGTATCATCCCAAAGTGCCACCTGAATTATACATGCTTGCCTTGTTGGTGCCTATTGTTGCAACTAGGCAGCTTTAGGGGGAGGGGGGGGGGGGAGGGGGGGGGGGCATAGAAGCTTAAATATCACAACTGGACGTGCAATAGGCAATGTGCATCATTGTTTTCACTTATGATGTATATAACTTTTATAAAAAATTTAAAAATTAAGTAGGGGGGTTCCCCCTGCCGTTCGCTTAAGAAAAATAAAAATACAACAAGAAAATAGGATATATTATTGGTTCTACCTTAAAAAAAAGTTAATGAAGAAAACAACCACACTCAAGCAACCAAAAGCAAGGGTATTTCATGAGTTATTTTTATATTTTCGTGTGGCTTACAAAATATAATGTGAAATAAAATTTATTCCGGCCCGACGACATGGATCACATCGCTAGACATATTTAGCATATTGGAATGGATGACGATGTTGAGTAACCAGAACTAAGAAATTTTCAATCACTTGCAAGGATGAGAATTCCAATACTCACAACTTCATTGGTGATATACTAGTAAACAAAATGAAAAAAAAGGTTTCTAACCCCAACATGTAAAAGAAAATTGTGCACGTAGTCTCATTAAAATATCTGTCAAAATACAGCCGTAGCTAGATTAGCTGCAGGCCCAGCCTAAATCATGTAAAGTATGTGCTTGTGATTACCACTACTCATACTTGTACATCCAGTCTTCTTGTATGGGTGATGGGTCCATGAAGTGTTCCTTGCTCATTCCATCTTCCAAGCAAAGCACTCATCTCTGCCTAGTGCCGGCTCCCAAGCGGGTAAAAGAGGCAGGCAAGGGGGCTGCATGTTGGAAAAATCATGACACTGCCTCCTCATCTGTTCTACCCACAGCTAATTACCAGCCTTATAAAGTCACTAAAAGTACAACCATGGAGTCCATGTGGAAGCCAATCGGAGAGAAGAGGTGAAGCAAGCAATCATGGCCCCCCCTATCTTTCGTCGGGCATGTGTCGCAGAGTGTTGCATCAGCGACAGCTGCCCAGGGCAGGCTACGGCATGAGGTAAAATGGTTAAAAAGGCTTGTACCGTGCTAATGACACACACAGACGCACCAGACAGACAGATGCTGTCCTAATGACTCGCAAAGGGACACAAAAACTTTTTGTGTGTCATTCCTTGGCATGGCGTAGGAAAGCTGCCGCTGCCGCTGTTGCTGCGTCCTCCTGCTGTACTGCTACAGCAGCAGCGTCAGGGAAAGAACCAAACAAATCACATGGTTGATGGATAGGGCAGGAAAAATAGTGCGAGGCATGTGGTTTTTTTTAAAGCTCAAAGTGTGAAATTAAATCCAACCCTTTTGGTTGTTTTGAGGGCCAGAGGCATTGTCATGCAGCCCTTCTCAGTTTCGCAACAAATCTTCACAAACAACAAACCCAGGAGTAAAAAATAGCCATGTTGAAGTAGTTTGGCGACTACTCCTACTAGTATGATACTGGAGTAGTACTACAATAGTGGAGTGTATTAAAAAAAAACATAGGAGAAGATCTTAGGACAGGCACAATCTGAGATTCGAAATGCCAAACACAGGAAAGAACGAACGAAAGACTCCTGTCCCCATCCACTTATCCGGTTAACAACAACATCATCTAGTGGCTCTCCTCCTGAACCACAGGAGGGAGGCACATTTAAGCATGCATTCATGGATGCATCAGCCACCACAAAGAACAAGTGAAAGCAAACAAACTGAACTACAACACCTAGAACATTGATCAACTAAACCTACTGCAATGCAACAGATCAGCCGGCTAGCCAAAGTGATGCATTCTCACAGGCCTAATTCTACGAGGCTCCGAGTGAGCTCGATCGATCGATCTTGAAGCAAAAACCAATGACACAGCAGAAGAGATGGAAAACCGACCGACCAACCAACCGAGAGTAGTTAGCTCCAAACTTAATTTGCTCCTCCTGGTTCTTGCAATCACCAATTCCGAAGAAGGAGTAGGAAGCAGCAGCAAATCGAATCAAGTACCTAGCATGAAGGATGAAAATGCGTCAGAAATCGAGCCCAAGAAACACTGGCAATGAAGCACAGGAAAATGTAGAATTATGAGCAAATTCTAACCAGGATGCATCTGGAGGAGCCGATGATGATGTTACTCCACTTGATACAAGGGGCATGTAAGTTCTGAATGCTGCTGATGGTGGTTGGTGGTGAGGTAATCTGTGATCCACTGCTGCTGTCAGTGGTGAGAAGCCGAGGACACAGACGGCGGCGGCTTATCGCCATTGCCACCGTTGTGCTCGTCCTCGCCCTGTATCCTGGTGGGGATGCGGAACCCGGAGAAGCCGATGCCGGGGGCGAACCCGATGGAGCTGAGGTGGTGGTGCTGCTGCATCGGGTTGTTGTCGGCTTCGACTGTCTCCGGCCATCCTCGCTCGGAGGGCTGGTTACTGGACTGAAGGGGTCCCCTCTGGAACAAGAACTGGCTCTGGCCGCCAAGCGCCGCCGCCTGCATGTGCGCCGCCTGCTGCGACACGTTGAACAGGTAGCCGCCGCCGCCGCCGCCGCCTGGGTCGGGCACGTTCCACGGCAGCATGCGCTGGCCCTGCGCCTGCTCGGCCCACATGCGCCGCCGCCGCCGCCAAACGAGTAGTTGGGGAAGAGCGCCTGCTGCGCGGAGCCGCCGTTGCCGTCGTGCGAGGAGCGGTCGTGCTCCTGCTGCTGCTGCTGCTGCTGGTGCTGGAACATGCGGTCGGGGAGAGACTGCAGCGAGAGGCGGAGCTCCTGGCTGTGGCTGCCGGTGCGCGAGAGCAGGTCGGGCGTGTAGCTCTGGAATCCCATGGCGGACGAGTGCGCCGCGGCCGTGGACGACGACGCCTCTCCTCCGCCTCCTCCTCCTCCTCCCGTGCCGCCCATGGGGAAGAAGGACTTGATCGTGTCGGCGATGGAGTCGGAGTCGAGCGACGACGGGAGGAAGCCGCCGGTGGCGGTGGCGCCTCCTCCTCCTCCTGCTCCCCCCGCGCCGGGGTAGTCGAAGGCCGCGTGCGCGACGGTGATGGCCTGCGCCTGGTCGTCGGCGGAGTTCTCGGCGGAGTTCGGGTGCTGCGTGGAGGAGGAGGGCGGCTGCGCGGCGGAGGCATTGGTGGTGGAGGTGGGCTGCCACGCGGGCAGCACCTCGAGCTTGTCGATGGCGTCCTTGGCGTTCTTGATGAGCCAGTCGACGGCCTTGCTGGGGCGGTCGTAGCCGAGCCGGTCCTGCACGTCGTAGAACTGGATGGCGGTGTGCGCCGACAGCCGCACGCGGCGGTCGCGCGGGCCCCGCGCCGTGCACACCTTGCTGTGCCGGTCCTTGCGCCCCGTCGACCGCACAATGTG
The DNA here is from genome assembly GCA_007726485.1 of Eragrostis curvula. Classification (NCBI taxonomy): domain Eukaryota; kingdom Viridiplantae; phylum Streptophyta; class Magnoliopsida; order Poales; family Poaceae; genus Eragrostis; species Eragrostis curvula. The sequence continues at coordinate 21,474,220 of RWGY01000026.1, forward strand.
CCCGCCCTGCACCGCCACGATCTCCCCGCCGCCGCCGCTCCTCACGCGCGACTGCGACGCCGATGTGGCGGCCATAATCTCGCCTCCGCCTCCTCCTGCTCCGGCGCGCGACCGCGACGAGCCGGCCGTAGGCTCCTGCGCCGTGAACTGGTGCAGGTGGTGGTGGTGCTGGCCGCCGAAAGACAGGAGCTGCGGCTGGAAGCCGCCGCCGTGGTGATGGTGGGACTGGCCGGCTTCGCCCATGAGGGCATACTCGGCGGAGAGGCCACCCCGCTGCTGCCTCACGGCCGCCGCCTCCTGCAGCTGCTGCAGCTGGAACACAGGCGGCTCTCGGTCCTGCACTTCTTGGTGGAGCTGCAGCAGCCGGTGGTGTTGCTGCTGCTGCTGCTCATCGGCTTCTTGCTGCGCTCCACCTCCGCCTCCGCCGCCGCCGCCGCTTCCTGCGCCGTCGCCGCCGTGAGGAACCCGGTGGTGGTGCCTCGGATCCAGATCCCCCGCCTGGTTCGCCGCCGCTACTGCTGCTGCTGCTCCGACCGCAATGCGCATCCATCCACCTCGCCGGAGCCCATAACTAGCAGGAACAAGACAAAGAAACAAAGCAAGAACCGTGAGAAGTCGGAGGCGCTGGCGGCGGCGGCGGCATGGGGGAAGGAAGTGAGAGGAAGTGAAGTGGTGGCCAGGGACACTGACCCAGGAGGAGAGGCGAGGAGCGGAGTCACTGGAGTGGGGGACTGCTAAACAAGAAGCAATCGGATGGATGGCAACATCACTCACATTCGAGGAGCAGGGGTGGGGGACGGGGGGGAGGCAAAGCTTTCCACTTCTCCCTTTCTTTTTCTTTCTCTCCAGACTCCAGAGGGTGTGGGAGCTCGGAGAGCAGGGGGCACAAGGGAGGCAGCAAGACAGGATGATAAGAGTAGGATTTGGGATTTAGTGAGGAGAGAGACGCAAGGGAGGAGGAGTCTTGTGGTGGCTTGTGATGATGAGTGCTGCTGCCTCTCAGAGGAGAGAGAACAACAACAGCTGGGGCTGGCTGGAGCCAAGGAGTGCTCTTTTTTTTTTTTTTTTTGAGAAGGAACATGTATTGATCTTAGCACAGTACACCGGCTCTTTTACAAACAAGAACCCAGAAAAAAGGAAAATTACAAAGAAGTACAAAACTCCTAATCATCTTCCTCGACAACTTCAGGGATCCGTTCGTCACCACCGTCCAGACCGCTTCCCAATCGTCGCCAAACGCCAGAGCCAATCTCCACAAAGTAGAGGCCGCAGAGGAGGGCTTACTGCTAGGCGCAGATGCCGAGTACACTGCCTCCCAGGCGCATCAGCCAACTCCGGCACCCACGACGCAACCTTCAAATCCAACGCCGGCAACCCGAGCAAAACTCGGGTTTCCACCAGAGATCACATTCCTCGGGACTAAACAGGTCAGCAACATCATCACCTGAAGAAGACGACGATGCGCCAGGCCTGGACTCCAACACAGGTCTCCCCGGCCTCTCCAATGGTATCGGAGTAGATTGCCACAGGAGAACGGAAGAAGCCGGGAGAAATTATTCCCCTGCAACGCCGTCGCTTCCGCATCACCGGCGCCGCCAGGAACAAGAAGCCGCAGAGGAGCCGCGCTCCTCCGGCAAACCCTAGTTCCGCCGCCAAACATCGACGGCGAAACAACCCTAGACCTAGGAGGACTCGATTAAGGACTCGATCTACTAAAGGATGGACCCCTGCTCCCCTGGCCACCGGCTAGAAGGCCGGCGACGGAGGGAAACAGGGGCCAGGAGCGGTGGCGGCGGCGGCGGCACACCCTACGCGTGGGAGGCGAAAATACTGTGATGGTTGACGTCGAGACTTTGAACTGGACACGGAGCCAAGGAGTGCTTGGGAAGCCGAATTTGGAGGAGCTTGGATGTGTGGCTTTTTGGTGGGGATTTCTCTGCAGGGTGGCTGATTTGGGCATTTGGATCATTGTGGAGATGGAGATGTGGCATGAGATGGATATTTATGTTCTTTGTATGCTTGCTTATTCCCATATGGCTTGGATTCTTCCTCTTCCAACGGGTAAGTTATTGGGTGGAAACAGCTAGTGCTAGCTTGTAATTCGGTTGAATCTCACTGTAAAAATCATTCCTTAAGGAGACGTGAAGAACATGATGTTTGGAGAAAATGTAGAAAAGGATTAATTTTATTTCCACTTTCAGTGGTGCTGAAAACATTATCAAACTTACTACATCAACTCCTAGATTCATGATGCACAAGCCCAAAATCAGTCCTTTTCGGCAACCCAATGCTCATGATGCCTGAATAATCCTGCCGTAATTCCCGAAACAAAGTTGACTTGAAAACGTAGGAAAATGACAGTAACGTGCAACGTTTCAGAACGCCCCCAGTGGCAACAGCAAGCACAGTCCTCCCGGCTTCGTTTTCTTCTTCCCTGCTGTGCCACGAGACGAGCAGGAAGATCTGAATCGGTGCGTGGCTTGGAGCACGCCGCCAGCCAGCAGTGGACGCAATCAATAGCTGAGCTAGGCCTGAAGATACATGCGTATGTGTGGCAGCACAGCAGTTGGCTGGCTGTGTGCGACACAGTGCGATGCTTACATCTTTTGGCCTTGCTCCTTTAATTTGCTTTGCTTTGCTAAAAGAGGCACGACCTTTTCTCCCCTCCCACACATGGTGACGCACTGCATGCCTGCCGACCCAACCGCTGCTGCGCGCCAGGGAAACACACATGCTCGTTCACAAGCCTTCTCTTTTGTAGAGTATGTTTGTTAATTTCCCGTGGTAAAGAGCAACTACTGATGGCTTAGAAGCGAATTTATTGATCAACTCACTAATTAACACGGCGGTAGGACAGTTCTGCTCTCCGTCCAGCCAGACAGAGAGACATTCCGGCAGAATAAATTTAGCAACTGATCCGATGGATTCGTTCGTACAGGTCCATTTCTTTTAAGGTTCGTGTCATGTCAACCGTTACTTGATTTGACTGACGGGTGATGGAGTAGTGAGGCACTCACTGGTGACTGGCGTCCGGATTCGATCTGACTGCGCCTAGTACGAGCAGCAACAGCGGTCGGTCGGCGCCGCACCCAGCACAACAGAATCCTGCCGCAGAGCGAGCGCTCCTTTTTCTCCGTTCCTTTTTTTCTTTATTATTGCTACTCCTGCCTTTTCTTTTTCTTTCTTTCCTTCTGAGCGTTTGGGCAGCACCTGCGGGTGCAGTACCGCCACACACTCTCGAGCTCATGATTGTCTGCCCGTGATCTTGCAAACGCGCACATGAAACTTCTTGTGAATCCTGTATGGAGTACTACTTTCCAGGAAAAAAAATATCTTGTGCATAATGAATGGCCGAAATGATTAGCAGGACACTAGGAACATCGATGTCTTGGCTAAGAAACTGTTGTTATCCACCTAGTTTAGGGATTAACCCCCGGTCAAACGAGATCTATCAACCTCAGGTACGCTATCAGATCGACCTTCCAGGTACCAAGAACTGACACTTATCAGGGGCGGGAGTTAGCTATAATTTTTTTTTTCTACCCGCGTGTGGAGCGGTGCGTGCACATTCCCAGGATGCCCAACCATGTGTCCGTTGCAAAGAATACGATTCTGGTGATAAACAATTCAAGAGAGGCCGACATTCGAAAAGCTGTGATAGTTTATGCTGGCACTCCTGATCTCACCTCTGATAGACGATTTGTTTTTTTCCTTTTTAGTACAAGCAAGCCAAAGGCAGCTTTCAACTGCTGCGTTCATGCAAATTGGCCACATGAACAGTAGCATGCGCGCGAGGCAGCTTTCGACGCCGTCGTCGTCGTCGTCGACTGACGCTGCTGCTAGATTATTCCCCGTCCAACAGTGGCGGCTGCCTACTTGCCATTTCTATATGGAGAGCGCAAGATTTGAGGTTGACTGCACACTAGCTTTCGTCTATGGGTAGTGTGATCTTGTAGATCCATTGGTTGCTTCACTGTACGGAGAATCGTTGGTTTTTGTTGTTGTTGTTGCTTGAGATGCAGTACTGCTGCAGTAGTATTAGTTTTTTTTTTTAATGTCGCACTAGTATTAGTTTTTCTTTTTGTGGACAGAAATGGCAAGCATAGCAGCGTGACAACTTGGTTCTTTAGCTGAACAAGTGCTCGCTCTTTACCATTTAACAAACGAAAGCGGTTGGGTGTGGGCTTACTAAACTTTTGCCGCAGAATTCCAGGTGAAACAATGTTATATCTTCGTCCATTCACAAATTATGTCATGAAAATATTGGCCCTGTTACTCGAGTAGTCCAGCTTCAGAAAATTCAAGAATTTATTGGCGCTCTAGAAATACACATATCTGAAGCCATGGATGTATAATGGATCTTTAGTTGAGTAAAATTGTATTTATATTTGACTTAAAATAAACTTAAATTATTTTATTTATTTTATTAAACTTGGAATCCAATACGAAACTCAAGCTGGAACTATGCTAAACAAGTTAGTGCTCCTGGCTTGAGTTTGCATTTTTATCAAGCTGGGTACAGTGCAATTTTGCATTTTGCATTTTTATCATGCTGGATACACTTCTATCAAGCTGGACACAGTGCAATTTTTATCAAGCTGGATACACTTCTATCAAGTTGGATACAGTGCAATTTTGCATCCCATCTCATGTACGATCTTTCAAACCATCGAGGAATTACATGATCGGTCATCAGTTTCCATTTTTTTTTCAAATGAACCAGAACGAGATGTTACCAGTTTTGTTAATTAATGGAGAGTTTCTGTTTTTTTGTTTAATTCAAAAGTGACATTTTTGTTGTTCCACTAGTGGATTTCGAGCTAGCGCCTACTAGGCTACTATGGCTAGATATGTGTAGCCTGCAAGACGATGATGACACTTAACACCAGGTCTGGGCAGGCATGCACGCAGAGGCCAGTGCCACTACTGCATGCATGCCGCGAAAGCCAAGCCAAATCATATGGCGCCGGTCCAAACTCCTCATCACGGAAGCTATTATAGGGTGTGTTCGTTTCACCGTTTAGACCCCTCTAAAATTTAACTCTAAAGAGAATCTTATTATTTAGGAGTATTAAATAAAGTCTAATGACAAAACCTTTTTACAGATGGGTATATCTTTACGAGACGAATCTAATGAGCCTAATTAATCTATGTTTTGCTACAGTGATGCTACAGTAAATATCGTCTAATTACGGCTTAACTACCCTCGTTAAATTCGTCTCGCGATTTAGAGGGGGGTTCTGCAGTTAGTTTTGTAATTAAACTTTATTTAAGACAAGATTTTTTGTGTTTAAACCCCTCTAAATTTTAGACTCTAACGCCGAACACGCCCATAGTCGGGTATAGCCACCAGGTAGCGGTCGGTCGATGCGGCGCGCGCGTCTCTCCGGCTCCGCGTGCCGCCCGCGCCAGGCGCCTCGGCGTTTGCTTGCAAACACTGTCTGCGTGCAAGCTCACACATCTTTTTCGGGGAGTTCCTTGTATTGCAGCTTTACAGTTGGGGCCTACGTACTATCAGTCTGCCCGTGTGGATGCATCATCGATCCATTGCACCTAGCTAGCACCAGGCATGCATGCCACATCCCAGGACCCATCCCACGCAGGCATATGTGCTTACATGCAGGCAGGCTCTCCAGATTGATTTCATGCATGCAAACATGAACTAGTAAAGTATATGGTCGCCAAAAAAAAAAAAAAATAGTAAAGTATAGATATGCTATGCGCATGATTATATCGACAATATCTGATACCCCAACTGCAAAATGCCAAAGCATGTCCAGCTAGCAACTTTCACGCAGGCATGCATGCAGCTAGTGCCATATGATTTTCAAGTCCCATATCTGCACGGGATCAATTCTGACCAGGCGGCGAGATTTCAGTCCAACGTAATCAAACCGTCGATTCTTTCACCGCCATCATCTTCTCGTTCCAAAGTAACCGTCGTTGCCACTCATGTCAAAACCACCTCCTTTTTCTTCCTTGCGTCCCATCTTCTTCGTCGTGATGGGGACACAGTCCACCACATTCTTGTGGCCACGAATATGGCGGCCAGCGGTCTCCATAGATCGACCGATCGCCGTCCGAATTGAACGCATCGGCCTGCACCCAAAACCACGACAACAGCCAACATCCTTGATGGATCCCTCCATCTATTTATATTCCAACCACTGTTTGCTTGCTAGTGACATTTACGTAAAATGGAGAAACATCTAGAAAAGCAGATGGACCGATCTAGAAAGGTGCTCAAGTAAACACCATCGTAAACAATCACATCGACAACTAAGGCCCTTATCTTGGAATGAAGGAAAATACTTTTCGTGGAGGATCCAACTTTACAGGAATTGATGTGCGAAAATTTTTTGAATGTAAGATTGAACCTACCAAATCCTTTAAAATTCCCGCAGAGCGCTTTCCTCTATTTGACTTTCTGGAGGAACATAAACAAGAGGTCTTTATGGTTGAACTATGGAAATGAAAAAAAAAACCTTGAAGAAAAAAACTAAGCATGCCTTTAAAATTGACGGGAAAGAATGGACAATTCAAGAGTGTTTAGCAAGGGGGAAAAACTAAACATGCCGTTAACTATGGAACTCTCATTTTATTTGGATGCGGTCCTCCTTATTTTGCAAAAGTGTCCAGAAACGAATCCAGTACTGTCCCTGTGAAGAAATTTTCCGTGTTCTCAATTATTGTAGTCCAACTTAAATACTGTGTTTTCCTAGTATTACCGTCGCTTTCAATACACAAAGAGGGTCTAACGTGTCGGAGGTCTCGAAAAGCATGCTACCTCGGTGTGATGGGATCATTAACACGCCGTCCAGATGATTGGCATGCACGTCGCTTTTCATGACGACCAGTGGACGGCGAAGGTACGAAGAAGGGATGATGGAGATCATCGAGTGAGAGGAGGAGACAGGAGAGAAGACGTTTGTGTCCAATGATTAGATGCGCCCCCGTCCAAGTTAAGCAGATGGCTACAGCTGCGCCTCTGTACGGGACTGCTGACCGGTAAGCCACAGCTCCTTGAATTGAAAAGGAGCGGTAGTACAGCCGAGAATGGTGGTGCGCGTCTGTAGCTGCCATGGCACGAGTGTACAACTTCACCAGTTTTTCCTCGTGGGTGGGGCTGCAAAATTCTTGTTTTGATTTCCTTTTTCCGGAAATGAATTACCTCACACGCCAGAAAGAAACAGTACCGGTACTACACCCCATAATCATTTTTTATGCATCAGTATGCCCTGTAGAATGATCTTTGGATGCCATAAGAAAAGGGTGACGATAAAGGTACTGTATTCGTCTCATGGTACGGCTCGATGCATGCATATGCATGCGCGGTACTCGTTCCCAAATGATGAATGAACAGGGTGCTACCGTTGATCCGCAGTGTGGCCGATAGGAGCTTAAAATACAGTGGTCTAAAGCGTACGTAAGATTATCACGGCCATGCTAATATGCTATGGTTGTACTCTGTCTACTAAAGCAAGGAGTAAATAAATTAGATAATGTGGTATAGTACATGAAAATAAAATAGAGTAATGCGTGCGTGCTCCCGGCCCGTGCTCCGATCATCAATCAGCTTCTTCCCCCCAGATGCGCAGCAAGTCAGGTGCCGGGGATAAGAAGACGCACGCGCAAACTAAAAAGGATCATCCAAGCATGCATGCCTGATTAATTAAAAAGTCCGCGACGAGAGAGCACGTCAGGTGGCCATGCGCGTACGTCGTGCTCCTCCCGAAGCAACAGATCTAGCTCGATCTCGCATGCGATCTTTGCCGTACAGGTAGGCGCCTTGTTTACGCTGATGAGCCTAATCCTGAGAGCATAGCTTCGCTTGCTTGCCTGCTAATCCGGTTAGTTAATTAACTGAATCCTACTCCAGCTAGGGTCGTAGGGATCAGTAACCCATGCGGGTAGGTGTCATCAGTCTCCCACGGCCACCACCAATTCGATCGATCCGTGGCAGGGCAGGGTCTTGTTGTTTGTGCTGTTCCCTTGCTTCCCCCACCCCGCTGGCTCTGCGCGTGGATCCGTGGCTCTGCAGCGAGGCAAGCGCTGCACATGAGTTCTGCAAAGGAAAACGGCCACTGGCTTGGGGAGCGTGACCCGTTTTTGTACGGTGGCAGGCAGCAGCGGCGTGTCCTCGTGAGGAGAGGAGGGGAGAGCTCTAGCTCGTGCCGTGGTGACATTTGTGCTTGATCCGCAGAGCGTCCGTCTTGGTCTGCGGAACCTTGATTCAGCCGTGGAGGATGTCGTGGAATCCCAGAATCATCATTGGTGAACTCACTTTTTCTTTTCCTGATGAGAAGAGGATACGAGGAAACTAGTGACTCGCAAGTCGCAAGTAGTAGTAGGCTTGAATGCTTGATGCCTCGGCTTGGCTAAGTCCAGCAAGTGCTAGTACTCGGCTTAGTTTGTTAGCAAAACGAGCTAGAAACCTTAGTTTGTCTCGTTAAGTTTGCGAGTTAGCTCGTTTTGATTCGCAAGCGAAATGTAAGATCAAAAATTATAAAACTAGAGATGTTATGTCTGAATTTTTAAATATTAAGATAAAGATTACGTTCATCATGCTTCAGGAGATAGCGATAGCACCGCATAACATCACAAGATTATGCAATAAATAGACTTGGTATTGCTTGGCTCAGACTCGCGAGCCAACACACGGGCTCGCTTGAGCTAACTCTGTTAACAAAATGAGTTAAATATTTAGCTTCGCTTCTTACCATTTGGATCGTATTGAGTCAAGACCAAATTGAGCTAGCTTACTTGAGTTTTTTTTCTTCCCGTCCTGTAACACCCCAAATTTCAAAGCAAAAACAAATGGAATAAAAATCACTCCAAATTTAAATTTTTGTCCAACTCTTACTTGCCATGAATTTTTTTAAACAAAATTCGCTAAATAAATTCAAACCTAGCTATAATCTGAAATTTTCTAAATATAAAAGCATGTGCTCAAGTGTTTGCTTCCATTTAAAACTCACTAAAATTTTGACACTTTGTGAAGTTTACAACAAATAAAATAAATGTGTGTCGAGTCTAGTATTTTAACCTCGAATTTAAAAACCTTTGAATTTAAACCTGCATCAAAATTCCATCATAATGCATTTTGGTCTTCTCTGTTTTTGTTTTGCAAGTTGTTTGCTTTTATCTCCTTTTGAATTTGAATGACTTTCAAATTCAAAATCCCAGAAAATAATAAACCTCTTCTTTTCCTAAAACCTCTCTGGGCCGAATCCTTTTTTTCCTCCCTTCAATCGGCCCAGTTCGTCTCCCTTCCCTCTTTTCTTTTTTTCCCGGAAAATGCCATGGGCCACATTCCTCTCTTCCGGCCCAGCACCCAGCCCAGCCTGCCTCCTCTCCCCGTCTCACCGACAAGTGGGGCCTGCCTCTCATCCTCTTCTCCTACCTCCAGTCAAGGTCGCCGCCGCGCCCATGTTGCCACCCTCACCGTGACGCCTCTCCGCAGCGACCCGTCGCGTCCGAGTGGCAGACGACCCGCGTGAAGACCATGTGCTCGCGCTGAAGCCGTCGTCTCGTCCCATCGCGGCAGAGCGCCCACGCTCCTCTCTCCTTGACCGGCGACCAAGACCGGCGAGCTCCCATGCCGTGACGCCATGCCACGCGAGCTCCCCTCGCTACATCTCGTCGTCACCACTGTGGCCATCCCAGCGCGCTCGTCATCATCTCACGTGGCCACCCCGTCCTTTCCCATCGCTTCTATCGCGTCGCCATTAATCCCGGCGACCGAGCCGACGACCGAGCTGCTCAGCGGCTCGTCCCCAGCCGCCTATAAAAGCTGGAGAACTCCGCGTACGCCTACTCTTCCCTTTCGAGCCTCCCAAACCTCGCCTCGGCCTCCATCGAGCTCGAATCGAGCTTTTTCCCCTTCTCCCACATCACCGGCCACCGCATTGATTCGTCACCGGTGGAGCGTCCCCTTGTCCCTCTCCCCCACGGAAAGCTTCGCGCGCACGCCCCGCATCGTCCGCGCCCCTTCGCGCAGCTCGGAGCGCGCCGGAGCGGAGCCCCGCCGTGCGCCGCCGCGGGTCGCCACCCTAACTCGCCGCAGGCCATCTCTGCGCCGCGTCTGGCCGAGTAAACGCACGCCCCAGCTCCGCCGCGTCGCCGCGCGCCTCCTCGACCCACGTGAAGGCGACGAGCTGCCCTCCTTCCTGTTACCCGTCGAGCGCCGCCGCCGAGCTCCGCCTCCCGTCGTCGTCAACGCGCCTCCGCCCCCGCGCGACGTCGACGAGCCCCCGCGATGAGCTCGCCATCCCCTCCTCCCTCTCCCACGCCTTTTCCTCATCGCGTTTGGCCCACCGGAGCGCCGGAACGGCCAGTTCCGGCGAGCCCGGCCATGGCGCCGCCGCCCCCGCGCTCTCCGGCCGCCGCCCGCCTCGCCGGAGAAGCGTCGACCGTCCAATCCGCATCCAACGGCCCAGATCGCGTACCCCTTCAAATGTGTAATCGGTCCACCGTGGACCCATGGACTACGTCCCCTCCCCTGGTCCACGGATCTCGTGGACACGGTCCATAGCTTTTTTCAATAGGAAAATAATTCTGGAAATTCTAGAAAATCCCCAGCCCCTACACTTTTACAGATAAGCCCTTGAACTTTTGCATAATTCTGTTTAGGTCCTATGTTTTTACAGAAATAACCTTATACTTTCTGATAATTATCTTTTAGCCCCTGTCCTTTTGCACCGAGACCCTTATACTTTCTGTAATTACAACTAGGTCCCTAGAACTTTTCTGTTATTCCAATTATGCCCTCGGTATATTTTTGTAATTGCAAATATGCCCTTAGAACCTTTAAACCGTCATATCTTCTTAATCGTAGCTCCGTTTTGAGCGATTTTTGCGCTCACGCGTTCGTAGAAATGCGTAGTACCCTTTGGTACTGAAATTGGAGCACTAGAATAGACCTACAAGCCATCAATGCCCAAAATCTCATGTTCATAAATCATACACAGTCGCTCTCGCATGTCACAAATGCTTGTTCACGATTTAGCGTGAACCTAACCAATCTCGTTGTGCCATTTCACTTCAGGACCTAATACCCTAAACCCCATATCGACAAATCATATTGCATCGGTCTCGTTTGTCGTAATGCTCATTCACCTTTTAGCGACAGAACTAATCGATCTTGTCGTATCGCTTGCTTCAAAACCTAATACCTTGTGTCGCAACTCAACTCCAAGCCTAACCTATCTCAACCATCGCTTAATACCTCTTAATGTAGCCACAACCTCCGCCAAGCCTTATTGATTTATTATTCTTGTTAATATGTGGTCTTTAATTTGGAACTTATCTGGATTTATTATTCATTGCTACTTATTAATTGCTAGTTGATCTTATCGATTGATCTATGTATTTTATTTGCATCCATGCATTCATGTCATACATGATCACGTACACATACCACCGTATACGATTAGCTCATGACAAATAATTAGTAGCTTAATCTAAGTAATTAATTAATTTAGTAAGTAATTAAATCACCATTAGCTAATACCTTAATATAAGTAAGTAATTAAAGTGACACACCTTGCACTTGTATACGTGTGGCGTGAACCCTTATATAGGTTACGACCTATATAAAGCCCTAATGCCACCAATGTACAAATAACGCAAACACACGTCTTTTCTACCTACACATGCATACATGCACTTATCATGGTTTAACCTCTCTCATGCACATCAAAAGCCTTAGCGCTCATGCATTACCCCTAATAGTCCTTTTAATATAATAGAACCCTATTAAAGTAAAACCTAATGCATCATGCATGATTTGTGTCTTTTGTTTTCTTCGTTGTTCTATCGGTTCTTATTGGAGTTAATTGGATTTTATTTGGTTCTTCTCGATCTTATTTTCTTTTGCGGTAGTTTGTTTATACGATATATTTCTATGCGCTAGCTTACGTGAGATTCGAGGAAGAGCCAGAGAATTCAAAGGAGATCCAGAATACCCACACTTCAAGAACGAGCTTCGAGGAAGGACTTGAAGACACCGACCTCAACAAAAGATTCAGAAGATACAAAGCTTCTAGGAAGGATCTGAGAACCCGGATTACGAGGACGTGAAGAAGAAGACTTTATTTAAGGCAAACTCTACATCTCCTTGATCATGATTGAACCTACTGTTTTCGCAAAGCACCTATAGAGCCTACTCTAGTATTGTGCATTACTTGTTATTTTACTGCTTGTGTAGCTATGGTCCTACTTGCTTATTGATATTGATGTCTGTTACTTAGGCGTTAATATCTAAATCATTGTTTACTCTTGTTTACCTGTCACCTTGATAACCCTAGGATAGTTCCATCATTTTTATGATGGCACTTTTACCTTGTTACTAGAATGCTTAGGACCCCTGTAATGTTTCTACATTGCTACACCTTACTCATATACATGATTTATAACTATGTTAAATGAGTTTGGTGGTGTGTGTGATATATATTGGGGTTAGGAGTAGCACAACTCTGTTAGGTGATGATGATGGTGGTGACAGTGATGAAGGGATTGGTTGGATTACGGGCAAGGCCACTAGTGAATTGTTGTTGGTGTTATAGACCCCTAGTGTGGGATATGGTGCTTGCCCGGCCATATAAGGACCGGTTCTGACGCCCGTAAACATAATGATTCTCGTACAACCACGGAATCCCTATGGGAATGACCTACCCTACCTTCTTGGTACTCTTGCAAATGCCATCTGGAGGCCAGTCGAGGCAACGAAAGCTCAGGAAAAGACACGGGAAACGTACCCGTGATCCGGCTCGCGGAACCCGCTATCAGTTACGGGAGTGCCGCATGTCCTGTTATGTGTTACAGGATCCTGCTATGTGTTACAGGAGCGTGACGTACTCTTTTATAGGTGTACAGTGCCAGTGTGTGACATTTCATGTCACAAGCCTCTAGGTGTGATTTCGTGGTGGAATTGTGAGACTACTCGGAGGAGATGGACTAGGCGTTATGTTACTCTCCGTACAAGAGTGCATGGCCTGTGGGAAAAGATGTACAACCTCTGCAGAGTGTAAAATTCATCCGGATGGACGTTGTCACGGCATATGACACATTATTGTTGCGCACGTATGGATTAGCCACCTCTCTTATTCCTTGGCGTGTGAGTGGGTTGTAGTCAGTCCGTGTTTTGAAAGTGATGGCAAGTGTGTGCCGGGTCGGTATGATCCTCGAGGTCAGAAGGCCCAACTAAAACTTGGGAACTGGCGGGAATGCCTATACTCCCCCAGGGCCAACCAACTAAAATATTGACAATCAATTTTCTATTTTATCTATGAATCCTTGTCTTGCTATAGTGAACCCTGCATAAAGTTTGCTTTCTGCAAATGAAACATATAGCCTCCTCCTTGCTAAGACCAAATATGCATGTATATATACCCTTGTGTAGTGTAGGGCTTGCTGAGTACCTTATGTACTCACGCGTTTGCGATTGTTGGTTTAGTAGGAGAAGACCTCGTAGAAGACGACGACGATTGGGTTTTCGGTTCTACTTCTCAAGTCTGCTTGTGGCTTTGGGCCATTGTTTCCACTGTCTGCTTCACCGTTAGTTGGTCGGATGGACTTGGATGATTATAAATTCTAGTCGTACCGCCACTAAAGGTCCTATCTCAGGTATTATACTTATTTACCTATTCGAAGTATGTTTTTGATTATCATATCTGTGTTCTTGTGCGTATCAGCTACTGATCCAAGGACTGATACAGGATGCACAACATATTTCAGAGATGGGGTATGACACGTCCTAGCCAAGCCAGATAGATAGTTACTATTATCTTCATTTCAAAATAGATGTTGTTTCGGCTTTGAGTATGGGAATTAAGGAGAGATGAAAAATTCTAGTGCACATAAAATGAGGAGAAAGATAGAGATGCATGAGGAAGAGAGAAAGGTATTTTAAAATGTGAAAATGATAAGCAATTTGAGAAAATTATTAAAATCTAGGAATACAAATGAGCCCTCGACGTCCCCTGAATTTTCATTAAAAAGAAGAGGCCCAACAGAGAGAAAGGTATTTTGGATATGAAAATAACAAGAAATTTGAGAAAAAAATGTTAGAATCTAGAATACAAACTAGAAGTATGGCGCGGGATTACCGCGCATAAATAGCCATCCTTGCTTGTACCACAGTTATGTGATGTTCCATAGACACATTGGATATATACAAACATGATTACTGCAGACATGTATATGTGATGATCAGTTTCATTTCAACTTCACAAACCATTGGCTGCCAAAGTGAAAAAGAAAAATGCATGAGCCAAACTGTATAACCGTGTCTACTGTCTAGTTAGGAGCACAGCCGGCATGCAGCATACTTTCCTTGAAACAGGAGTTAGCGGCAATATTATCCGAATTTGCAGACTCCCATTCCCCTTCGCTAATATAGCTAGGAGGAAGCCTGCATGTCTGAATTTTTCAATGTAACTTGGAACAAAACCAATGTTCTTTTGGTGAGTTAGGAATATTTTTACACTTGGCTTAATAGCAACACATTTGCAGCTTGTCATTGTAGTCTACGATTACTCATCTGCTCTAAAATGCTACAGGAAGGCTAGCAGCCAGCAGTAGATCCTGCATGCGTTCCCTCGCCTCGAACGCTTCCCTCCCCCACCTGGCCGCGCGCGGGGTTAAGAAATCATAAACTCCAACGCTCGACTCAAAAAGTCAGAACGCACGTTCACAGACACAACTAATGGGCATCAAGATTGCGGCAAGGGTTGTGGTCATGTACGGAGGCATAGGGGAATCCACTTCTGGCCGGCCTTGCCAGTTCGGCTCAGAGAGCTTCCGGCACTGCAAGCGTACACACGTCGGGGCGCTTCATGGTGGTGGAACGGCTTGCGGACAAGCTCCATCTTACTCAGGGGTCTGTCTGTCAAGGTCATGCACGGCAAGGACGATGAGGGCACCGTCGTTCTTCTCGGCTCCATATCCGGCGATGCATGGCGTCATGGCGAGATGGCCCAAATGCGCTGGAGAACTGCGGGAGCCTGGTTAGCCAACCAATTCGCCGGTGATTTCTCGTCGCGGGTGTTTGTGGGAATTCGACGGGAAACAGTGCGGCGTGTCAAGACTGGAGACCGCTGGAAGCTTCTCGACAGGGAGTTGTCACCTATCCCTTCACACGTAGACGTAGATACATCAGCGTCGTCCCTTTCGAATCATACGGTGCATAGAGAAAAGGATGACGTGGACAAGCTCTCTGAAGGAGAACGCGACCGCGTTGGGAAAGTAAAAGATGAGCCCTCGGGTCTGACGTCTCCTGAATTTTCATTTAAAAAAGCCCACCAAAACTTGTTGGGCCGGGTCTCACCGTTGTGCACACATGCAGCCCGGGAGTCATAGCCCCTGCCGCAAGAAGGTGAGCATGGAAAAACGACCAGCCACCTCTTTTTGCGTTTGGCGGGCATCGAACCCGGATTGACTGCCCGAGGGATTGAGCAGGCAACTTGCTGAACCCGGATTGATGCTCGAGGGATTGAGCAGGCAACTAGCTTAATCGAGCACGCTTCGGAAATAGTAGTACATTTTTTTAAGGAAAAAGTCCATTTTACTCCCCTGAACAATTCACTTTGTCTGTTTCACCCCCTAAACAAAATAATAGCTTACTTTACTCCCTCAAACAATTTTATTCGGTGCAATGTACACCTTATTAAAGTTTGTTTCTTTTGTTTCTCATTCTACAAGTAGAATTTGAACCTCAAATTGCATGATGTTAGTTGCAATAATAATCTATGTTAAAATATTTTTAAATTATTTTTTGATATCATATTTATGCATATAACGTTAATTTCTATTGAACTATGTAAATAATATCAAAATGATATATGATATTTTTTAATATAGGTTTTTGTGTGAGTTACCATCATATAAAATTAGAGCTTCAAATTCTACTTGTAGGCTGAGATACAAAAAAGACAAACTTCAAAAAAGTGTACATTGCACCAAATAGAATTGTTTAGGGAGTAAAATGAACCATCATTTTGTTTAAGGGGTAAAATAGACAAAGTGGATTGTTTAGGGAGTAATATGGATTTTTTCTTTTTTTCTTTTAAACGCCAAGCCAGATAGATATGATGATCTGAGCCACTCGACTGCTTCGCAGCGACAATGGGTTGAAAAAGCTGGCCCAAATATGTATGATACTACAAGGCCCAACTGACGATACAGGCCGTCGTGGGCTTGAATTTCGTTGCCCAGACAATGACAGACCTTGCGATAGGGGCTATGGCAATTTTCTTTTCCCAAGAACGTAGCGTCGTGTAGCGTCGCTGATTTTGTTATCGCAAATGAAAACTTCTTTGAATTCATCGAACTTTCAGATGGTCTGTTTTCGTTTTCTGTTTGAAATACTTGTAGCATTCCTATGTAGCCGCATAAGCATCAAATGAGAGTAGTGTATCGTGCCAACCCGTAGACTCCTGAAGTGAATAGAAGCAAACCAATTTGCAGGTCTGAACAGAAGCAGACCAGGAAGCAGAAACAGAGTTTCAGTTCAACACCCCTTGGCAAAAGCACTAGACAAAAAAATACAACTAAAAAGATCGCCATTTATTCAATTTTACGGTTTTCGGAATGACATGATTATTACTTATGCCACACAAGGGAAACAAAAACATCACCAGAAGGAAAAGTCGCACGAACTGATCGTACCTAACAGACACCGAGCAGACACAAATTGTCACGAGCAAACATCAATGATCGCATCATGAAGCCATATTCTTCAGAATTAGTCGAAAGCTTTCATGGGGTCCTTGGGGTCGATGTCATGGAAGAGAGGGAGGTCCGACGGGAGCTTCTCCAGGCTGATACCAATGCTGGCCAGCCTCTTCACCACCTCGTTAAACAGAATTTTGTTCCCCGCTGGGGTGAAGTGAAGTCCATCACTGCATGATGCAAAAATGTTAGCCCACATTTGCAGCTGTAAAACTACCCTCAACAAGACAGTAAAGTCACAAGAAGTTCATTGGCAAAGTAGAATCAACAGCACAAATTACAAAAACCAGGCTACAAAGACCTACGATACATAAGTCTTGATGTACTACTGTACTAGCGACTAGCCCATTCCTAAATGTCAACCTAGCTGTCCCCAAAAAAGGAAATGTCAACCTAGCTTTCAATGAAAAAGAAGTGAATTAATTGTAAGTTTCCCTTCCAAATTATTTTAGGCCCCCTTTGGAATGCGGGATTTTTTCCTATTCCTGCGTTTTTCCTGTGAACAGTCAACTGATTCCTGTAAAATTCCTGTGAAAATCCTGCGTTCCAAAGGGGGCCTTATAGTGTAAGATTTTGGTTTAAGAAACAGCTAAATGTAAGTTCCTTTCTCGATACAACATGTCGAAATATTCTGGGTGCAATGTCAGTGACGAGAGGAGTTTGAAAACTAAGAGACACAAAAATAAGCAGTATGCTGAAGGTGCATGATCTATTTTGACACTGCAAAAGCCAGAATAACTTAGTCAGGAAAGTTAACTTAATTTGGCATTGTCAATGTACAGTGTCACTTTATCCCACTACGGTTTGAATTTGTGGTGCTTGAACCGTATCATTAGAACAAAAAGTCCACCGCAAAAGAAAATCATATTCAGCACATAGCTTTCCATCCATGAACATTCAATTTCACATTTTCTATTTTTTTGTATATGAATGGTGACATCATTTATGCACAATAATTAACAAGCTAGCTCTGAACTAATACTGGCTGAAAATATTGTTTCACACAAGAAAACAAATTCATCTGATCAGCTGTCCCAATACCTGCGGATAACAAAAAAGAGGAAATATCCCCACCACTCACTGAGCCTATCCTGCTATAGGGATCCAGCATTTGACATAGGGGCAATTGAAATAGGCACCGTACCTTAATGCAGCTGTTTGCCAATCTGGAAATTCCTGCATCTTTGTCCAAATGTCTATAACTGGATAATCCAGTTCTTTAGCAACAGCCATGCATGCCTGTGCATAAGCACCAGCAGCCTCGTTGGTTCGTTCTGGTTGTCGTGAAGGATCATCATCTCCATACATGTCTCTGCATAAGGAGTCAGGGACAGTCAATATGACTGGGTTGAAAGATACGCTAGTAAAAGGCATAATCTCACTGGTTACTAGAAGAACTCTTTAGATCAGGCCAGGTAAATATGATAACTATACATGCCTATAAACCGAGAGGTACTGTAACGTCCCGCCTCCCCGAGGCCGGGCCCGCTTACGCCTGGCAGCTCTCTAGGACCTCAAGACTGACCTCACAGACCAACACATGTCTTTCTGCGCACTTTGTCCTCACTCGTGCGCACCCGGGAAAGACTTCCCGGTCGGTCACCCATCGCTCCAGGCCAAACACGCTTAACCTCGGAGTTCTTTCGAGATGAGCTTCCGGAAAAGAAGTTCTCTAGGACCTCAAGACTGACCTCACAGACCAACACATGTCTTTTCTGCGCACTTTGTCCTCACTCGTGCGCACCCGGGAAAGACTTCCCGGTCGGTCACCCATCGCTCCAGGCCAAACACGCTTAACCTCGGAGTTCTTTCGAGATGAGCTTCCGGAAAAGAAGTTGCAACTTGTTGATATGAATATTCTATCAATCCTATTAAGCCTTGGGCTGGGATGTCACAGGTACAACATCGAACACTGTAGGATGCACATAGTAGTACTTTTGTATCAAAAACACAGACAACACTGAACAAATACTTCTCATGGAATCTTTAGAAAATAAGCATGATTTTGAACTCAGGACATACAATGAATTCTGCCAACATTTGTTTGCTAACTTATTGAATAAAACTAGTAGTCTGGACTGATGTGATTCAGTATTTCCTGTTGTTTCTCCCCTCAAATTATGTTCATCACAGCTAACATGTCCAAACTGAGGGTGATAAATATAGTTTCATATAAGTCGTGCATGTCATGAAAAATGCAACAGGAACGACATGTGTGCACAGCAAAAGGTGATCAGCATAAAGACATCCAGTGGTCCGGTAACTTATCTATATATGGCTGCCCACAAGATTCTACTCAGAAAGTTGAGCATTTAAGCTAGAAATATGCTAAGTGCAGTTGTTTCTTTATTGGATTCTCATATATTCCTAAATCGATGGAAGCACCGGTGAGAAGCACAATGGCTGAAAATGTTGCGCGAGAATCTTTTAAACTTACTGAAGGTAGCAGAATAGCAGTATGTAAATGCAATTCAGTTTAAAAACCTATGAACCTAGGATAGTGAATTGATGAATGTCATGAACTAGTGCAGGAATGGAAACCAGAATGGGAATGTCACAAGCGCAGCCAAGGACCTGAATTATCTATCGTTGGTCACTAGATTCACCTTTGAAAGCTGAGATCAGTAGAGATATGCAAAGTGGATTCGTTTCTTACAGGATTCTTGCTGGTTCGTAGATGGGTGGGGGAGTGATGAGTATGATAGCAGTGGATGGCCAATGCTCCTGTGATCGAAGAATGACAACGGATCAATGAGCGAAGAATCAAAGCATATCCGAGTCCAAAAGTTGCGGGCAAAACACCAGTCAACAACTGAAAAAGCGCAGTCCGCAACCTTGAAGTATCCGCAGATGGCGCGGAGGTTGCTCTGGTACTCCCCGAGCGGCACGTGCTGGTGCGCCTGCTTCTGGTCGGGCAGCGCGGCGTCGTTGGCGCCGAAGAAGACGGTCACGGCCGCGGGGTCCGCGCCCGCCGCCGCCGCACCCTCCATGGCCCGCGGCAGCACCTTGAGCGCCCACCGCGTGTTGTACCCGCTGAGCCCGCGCAGCACCACGTCAGCCTTAACCAATTGACGCAGGCAGACAGTCAAGGTCACACTCATCATTCAATCACGGTGGCCGGCGTCCGGCGACGGCGAGTCTCGAGAGGGAGGAGGTACCTGGCGGGCGAAGCGGTCGGCGAGGCCGGCGCCCCATCCGCCGTCGGCGAAGGACATCTCGGTGATGGAGTCGCCGAAGAGCACCAGCCGCGGCCTCATCTTGGATTGGATTGGTGAGTCTGAGCACTGACGACTTCCGAGATCCGAGCGCACTGATTCGCTCGTTGCAGATCAGTAGTGAGAGGCGGGCTACTAGTTGCCTCGTGCTGGTTAGGTGGCCGTCTGATCCAGATGGGGCGGAAACTTGTGTGAGAGGAGCTGACCGCGAATTTAATTTGACCAGTGGCCGAATAGTTGGCACCGACGAGCATATTCCGGCCGCCCGCAGATCTCCTCTGGCGTTGGGGACTGTTACGGTGGCTCGGTGGCTGGGAGGGGACGACAGCCGACCTGAAGCACGCGCGCGTACGAGCCTCGACTTTACAGCGATGATCCAACTCTCGTTCTTTTCTTATCTTAACGAAGAGGGAAAAAAAAGAAGGAAAACTCTGTCCTTTTTCTTCTTGTTGTGTTGTTTTAATTTCACTGTGGTGTTTGGGTAGTGGGAAATGTGGGTTGGGTTTGAGATTGGGAAATGACTCTTAAGAGAATGGAGAGTTGAGATCTAATATGATAGAAAAATAAATAGTCTAGATCTCCCACCTTATTTCCTTATCCCAATTTCAATTCCTATTTTTCAATTGCCAAACGCCCCCTAAATAGGAACTAAGCGAGGTAAGCATTGGATACAACTCAGACATTCACAACGTACGCACACTCACCCTATGAACGCAAATACGCAAATCATACCTCTATAAGCATCTTCGAAGACTGAGTCAGTAAATCTTCTAGATTGACGAAATCATCACTGAAGTCTCGCTATCGACGGCTACATCGTCTACCGCTAAAAGCACAACGCCGTTAAATTCTAAAATATTCGCTATAACAAAAAAAAAAGTGATGAACTAGTCGCTGCATCTAAACATGGTCACCGTATAATTTACGCATACAATGGCCACATTACACTGTTATAGGGATCTTATGATTCCCGGGAGAGTAACCCTTTGCTACAATGAGAAACATTTGAGCACTTCTTTCTTCAAGCATGAAGATCTGGTGCAAAATGATCACAACCACGAGTTACAAATCGTTATCTATAGCAATAAACGGTGCTTAAATGGTGAACACTTACTATTTGTTCGAATGAATTTCCATCTGAAATGTGAAAGACTCGTGATCCTTAAGTTGACCCCCTCCTATATGACCCGATGTCATACATGGAAAACCAAGAATAACCATCCTATACTAACTCTTACAACAATAAATACCGTTCGTACAACTTTAAAGTAGCTTGATGAACAATGAGTCCATTTGATACGATTCACTATAGTTAGTTTTACATTATTTACTGTGGACGATCGATGGTTATTTCAGCTAATCAGAACATGATCTACTCTGTATCATTGTATAAACCAGAATTATGTCGACACGGTGTCAAAAAGAGTTATATCAACCCCGGGGCAAAACTACCGGCTCCTCTGCATAATCCAAGAAGAAATCTTGATCTTGTAAGAATTCAAAGTAGAACAACCAAACGGGACGGTAGATCAACAGGAATTTTACCCGGAAACGGAAAGGGGAGAGGGGCCAAACAGAGTCGGCACGCGGGGGCGCATCCCTTCCACTGTGGCGCAGCTGCCCCCACCAAGCCCTCACCGAACCCCGTTTCGCCTCCTCCGCCAAATCCCCAAATCGCCGCCTCCGATCCGCCGCCGTCCCTGATCCGCCGCCGCCGTTGACCCGCCCGTAATGGCCTCAGGGCCGCCGTCGCCCTCCGGCAAAGCCTACTCCCGCAAATCCCACGGCCCCAACAAGGCCCCCAACGTCCCCTCCTTCGACGCGCACAACGGCCCGCTCCTCCCCACCGTCACCTTCTCGCGGCCCTCCTCGCCGGCCTCCCGACGCGACCTCCGCCGCCGCCTCTCCGCCGAGCTCGCCCAGGTGCGCGCCGCCTCCAAGCGCCTCAACTCCCTGCAGGCCCCCGCCCCCTCCTCGGCCCTCTCCGCCACTGACCCCTCCACCCCGCTCCCGCCGCACCCGCCCACATCCAAGCACAAGTCCAAGAAGGGGGGAGCGGCGCACCCGCCCATGTCGGCGGAGGCGCGCCGCAAGCTCTACGCGCCAGTGTTCAAGAGCTGCGGCGCGCTGCTCGCCAGGCTGATGAAGCACAAGCACGGCTGGGTGTTCAACAAGCCGGTCGACGCCAGCGCGCTCGGCCTGCACGACTACCACACCATCATCACCAAGCCCATGGACCTTGGCACCGTCAAGTCGAAGCTCACGGCCGGGCAGTACAAGTCGCCACGGGAGTTTGCTGGGGATGTGCGTCTGACGTTCCAGAACGCCATGACGTACAATCCCAAGGGGCAGGACGTGCACTTCATGGCTGAGCAGCTCCTCAACATGTTTGAAGAGAAGTGGCCAGAGATTGAGGCTGAGGTGGCACAATTATCACCGCAGCCTCCGACGCCGTCGTCGGCAGCACCCAGGAAGCCCAAGGAGATAGATAATTCAAGGGTGTTAGATAGGTCGATGGATAATTCGAGGGTGTTAGATAGGTCGGTGGATAATTCAAGGGTGTTAGAGAGGTCGGACTCGACAGTCCATGCAGCAGGGGTGGAGGCCACACCAAAGACACAAACCGGCAAACCCCCAGTCCTAAAGAAGCCCAAGGCAAGGGAGCCTAATAAGAGAGACATGACCTTCTGGGAGAAGCAACGGCTTAGCAATAACCTCCAGGAATTGCCACCAGAGAAGCTAGACAATGTTGTCCAGATCATAAAGAAGAGGAACTTATCACTTAGCCAGCATGATGATGAGATCGAGGTTGATATAGATAGCTTTGATGTTGAGACATTATGGGAGCTTGATAGGTTTGTGACAAACTATAAGAAGAGTCTAACTAAGAATAAGCGGAAGGCCGAGCTTTCCGTGGCAAGGCCAGATGAGGCCGAGCAAGATCAAGAGTTGGAGAAGGTGGATCATGCAATGCAGGATGAGGCAGATGAGGATCAGATTATCACAGTACACGAGCCGGTATGATCTTTGTCAAAAGTAATCAGTGCCTATGCTTATTTTAGGTAATTTTGCACATATGGTCCTTATTATTGTCCATGCATTTTCAGATTCCCGAACCAGAAGCAGTTGATATTGAACTACCGAAGGAAAATGCAGCAGGTAACTGACACATCTGTGTTTGCAATTGATGTATTTGTCCTTTTCGCTTTGATAAAGAAACAGATATATGCCTGATGTAATCATGCTATAAATGAAACCGTTACTTGTGGTTATAGCGTACTTCTATTGTCACTGCTAAAGCACCAGCTATATTTACTTGACTACAGACGACAATGAGAGATACATGGGTACTTCGTCATCACCAGTTCATTTGGAAGACAATAAGGGAGAGAATGCTGGTAGATCAAGTAGTTCTGGAAGCTCTAGCAGCGACTCAGGTTCTTCCTCCAGTGGTAAATGCTATCATACTTCTGCAAGAATAACTTCGGATTTGTAACCATCTTTAATTTGTTTGGAAGTATGTGTAGAACACATTAATTTATCTTGAGAAGCATGTGCAGATACGGACACTGATAGTTCATCAGCAGATGGCTCTGATGCTGCACAGTCACCCAGAACGTAACATCTATAGGCCAGGTATATTTTACATCACTGCTACAATCTTATGCATTTTTGAAAGAACTTTGGTGAATTCTTGAAATTCAACGTGTTTTATTGTGGTTTGAAGAGTAATCCACTAGAACTAACAAGTGTGTGTTATGTTGATTGCTTATTCTAGAAAGCTGATTGCATATTCTAGAAACCTTTTATACACATATTTTTCCTCTGACTCACAGAGGATGCTGGTTTTACTGATCTGAAAGCTCACATGAGCAAGCCAGAATTCATCTAGCTTGCTGGTATATTCTACCTCACATGGCTATCAGCCTTTGTGTTTAAATAATTTCAATACAAGCAGGTTGAGATTTGCTGGTATATTCTACCTCACATTGAATGATCTTGTGCCTTTGGATAGTTGGATATTGTGTTTATATATGCACCAGCAGAAATGCAAATAATCATCGTCATGTTTAAATATTGTTGCGTATATAGTAAGTCAGAAATGATGTATGTACTGTGTAGGCTAGGTGGTGACCGCCTTGACTAGAGCACATGAAAGAGTGATTTACTTTTCTGGCTTGTAGGATACTGGAACCCGAGTAGTGTAGTTGATTTTGATATATTGAACAAAAATTTAGTTTTAGTTTACATTTGGTGGGTAGCAATGCACGTGATTTCAATACGTGAGTGCCTTTCATTTTGTGATCTTAAATGACCCTTAATACGAACTTGCCAGCCTATGTTAAAAGATAGTAAGTCCATTGGTAGTACAGAAATCTTTTGAGAAGTACATAAATATTCCCAAATTTGTAAGCTGTTGCAAAGTATCCACAATTTCACATCATAGGCATACGACTGTTATTTGTTGGTAAATCAGCAGGTTGAGATTTGTTTGTAGGCAATCTCACCGAAGTGTTGTTTGCCTCTCCTTTCATTGATATTAGATGTCAACTGCTTGTTGTCCTGCATATTTGATGCCATATGTCAAGAGGTACATGTATAGTACTCACGCGTATGTCAGTATTAATTAATTTGCGATGCTCTGATTTGGTCCCTTATCATGAGTTTTTTTCCCCCCTTTTAAGGCAACTCAAAATGTTCCAGAACGTGAACTTCTGGAAAAAAAAATATGATAGTGCTAATATTTCTAAACATCACAGCTGTTTAATTTCAACACTTGCTCTTTTACGCGTTTTGAACAGGTTGTATGATAGGCCCTAAAAATGGACCATGTACCGAGTGATGCAGCCATCGTCCAAACTATGTTGGCATCAACTTTTTCATTGTTGTAGTATTGAGTACCTACTTCGGCCTCACCTAGATATCATTGGCAAATCTAGGCTGTAGCCCTTTGCTTTGTCATTGAGCTGGTGCAGTAATCACTTACCAGCCAAAACTGATTGGATCTCTTGCTTTGTCTTGAGCTGGTGCAGTGATCATTTGCCAGCCAAAACTGATTGGATTCTCTCGCTTTGTCTTGAGCTGGTGCTGTAATCGCTACTGTGATACTGTCTGTATGTCACTCTATTTTCAGCTATTTCAGCTATAGAGCCAAACGATCACAAACAGTTATTGTTAGAGATTGATGTATCATGCATGTGTACTAGTTTTCTTCAAAATTCAGGCAATAGAAGATCAATTTTAATGCTGCTACTTAATAGTGAAGTACTCTAGCAAGTAGGGCTGAAAGCGGGACGGGAAAGTGATTCTCTAGGATACTCTTAAATTCAGGAAAGAATCACTTCAAAGAATCAGGAGAAGATTCTTTTTAAGCTCCCAGCCACTTAGTTCATTTCAGAGAATCACTTCTCCTGGAAAACATTGTTTGTTACATCTTCATTCAGTGGCTGACCTAGGATTCCGTCAAGACTAGGGCCAAAGCAAAAGAGTATAGAAAATTATCCATAGTGGGCCATACATTGAGAAAATTTGAAAGTGAACCATAGTTCAAAATCCTTAAATATTTGGATAAATATTGAGCAATACAAATTAAGTGCCTGATTATTGAGCATTAATTTGGTTCATTCGAGGTTCCCATGTCTTCTTCAGCATTTGACTTGCGTGACTTCATTTCTTGAAACTGATGTAAGATGTCATCATTTTAGCTTAGAATGCTGGAAAATGGCTAGCAATCGAGATTGAAAATCAACGTCACCGTTGCTACCTGGTGCCACATTTGCGCTCCTTGTTTCGTCGGGCACGGACCGCACAGCCGCAGGACCTCACACCACGATGGACATGCGAAGTCGCCGTGATCATGACTTTGACAGTCCTGTTGCGCAGTACGCAGGAGGCGATCAGGCAAAGGAGAGAGGAGAGGGATCGATGGCGAGATGAACCTAGGACTCAAGCGATCACGAATAGCTGCGGCATGCGTATTTGCTTGCAGCTGGCCTCGCCTGTGGCTGTTTGCCTCATTAGCCTGGGCCATTGCATGAGACTCGGGCAGGCCCTTGATTTGCTGATTTTTCATAGGTGGGGGTACTTTGTTAGCTGGGCCATGAGTCGGGCCATGGCCTATGTAGCCTGACCGGTAGGCCCGCCCCTGGCTTAACCGGTTCTACCAACTCTGAATCTGTGCAACTGCCAAATGTGCCCTAAAACTGAAGAGGAATGTATTCACATCAGAGTTAATAAAATTTACCTGCCGTATCAGGTCGAGAGATTTGCTTAATACGAGCGCAACAGCTCAGTTGGCTAGTGCCTACAGTCTAGAGAACAGCCACTTGGGCTCGAACCTGGGGCACACCAATTTGTAACTGTGGCCAGCCTGGGTTCGGTACTCCCCTGCCTTAAACTGAAAAAAACAATTGCCATGGGTCCAGCTGATTTTGAATTGTTACTATATTTGCTAATGGTTTGATGTTTTCCCGTTCAGATAGGATTTTCTGAAATTATATTCTGGATCATTTTAGAACACTAGTTTACAACTTTACATGAACAAAATTCATTGTCACGGGTCAGTATATCAACAGCTAGATAGTCGAATTCCACTCCCACGGGTCAGTATGTCATAAATGTATGTAAAGTTATGAACATTGTAGTGTACATGATCTACATCATTGATTTTCTTGAGGAAATGCAAAATTGAATTTTATTAATTGTCGTGTAGTGGAAGCAGCATGCAAACTGTGTCACTTTTCGAGGAATTTTCTTTCTTGACCTTTTCTGACCTTTGAGAGATACTCATAAAGTAGAGATTGGTCGATTGGAACATGCATGCCATTTTCATCGTTATCTACTTTGAAGGAGTGAAGCGATGTACAGTGGGGGACACTAATCTGAAATCAAATGTTTGAACGGCTGGATTTTTTTAGCCTATTTACAAGTATATAGAAATGCTTAAAGTTATTCCTTGCTTGCCCTTTTTATTGAGTTAGCTAATTTTTATTGACCTTTAACTGTACTTTTCGATGTTTAATAAACTTCTAAAAGCATAGGAAATAAACTGACTAAATTGTAACAAATATCTTATGACCACAATTTGCTAATCTGACATTGCATGTTTCATTCTGTGCAGATGTTGATGTGAGACTGGGAAAGTCATAACTCCTTAGTTCTCCAATGATTTCTGGCATGATTGTTGTAAATTTTGGTTATGTAGGAACTCTAACCAGTGTCATTTGTTGGTTGTTGTTTGGTCTCATAGTTGATGCCCTAGATAGCACGTACACGTTACACCTATGTATCTGTATCATTATTTGCAGTTATGTACTTATTGTAGAGTACTGCATTTACCTAGTCGTCAGGCTGAAGATCTCACATTGGATAGAAGAAACCTGCAAATTGGGGCAGTAAAACAAGCGGTGTGGTGAAGACCAGGAACCTGGAAACCTCGCCCTGTTGTAAGATTGTACAATTGTTATAGTTGGGTTTATTCCTGTTGTTTGATTAGCACGGATCAGTTCTCTCATATTGCATTGCCTGTTCTAGATGCTGCAAACTTTGAGTTCATTTAAAATGATTGAGAGCAGCTGCGCTTGTGCTACTGGTTTTGTGTGATTTTAGTATCCGCTTGGGATGTGCACGATGATTGGCAAGGTGAAAGGAAGATTGGCGGCATTTCACTCTTATCTGAAAATATTTTCTTCTTGGACCTGTTGTGTTGAACCTGTTGTGTCTGGGATTTGGGTGCTGCTGCTGCTGCTGCTGCACGATATTTGGCTTCTATCAGCTACTATAATACAAATATCGGTGTTGACAACATTTTTCCCCGACAAGTGATGTTACATTTAGTATCAAAAGTTGGGTGCAAGAAAGGGCGAGCTGGAAAAATGATGATCCAAATGGACCACATATCCGGCAAAATAATGCTTGAGCGATCGCTGCCTTGTGTTGTTTCTCCGACGGACACGATTGCGCGAAAGAATCGCATTATCTGGGCCATACTCCCTCCCTCTTCTCTGAGCTCAGAAACAAACGGCTCCGGCCAAATGCGCCCGCTCCGCCGCCTGCCCCTTCTCCCGCTGCCACTCGGCCCCGCGCCCCGCCGCCTCCTCGCCGCCGCGGCCTCCGCCTCGCCGCTCCCATGGCCGGGCCTCCACGCCTGGCGCAAGGCTCCGCCCAGCGACCTCCGCACGTGGGGCCCGGACGGTCCCTGCGCCTCCGACGGCGACGAGGCAGCCCCGCACGAAGCTGACGCCGGCTCGTCGCTGGCGGAGATGGGGGCGCTCGTGCTGTCCACAGCAGACCCTCTCACCAAGGCGCGGATCACCCACGCCGCCTTCTCCCGGTGGGCCGCCGGGTTCCCTGTTGGTCAGGCCACGGCCCCCGACCACCCCGCCAGGCCCGACAAGCCCCTCGTGGTAAATGCAGTAGTGGTCCTCCTTCGACTAATCGCCGCTAATCGCCAGTCTCTTGTTTGAGGCATTCCATCGAGCAGGGTCAGGGTGGGGTGCGTTTGGGCGTTGCTTACTTGCTTCTGCTCTGGCCACAGGTGACCCAGAAGGAGATCACCACGCACAAGGAGATGGGGGTGCCCCTGAACGCGTACATGCTGCACAACCTGGCGCACGTCGAGCTCAACGCCATCGACCTCGCCTGGGACACCGTCGTGCGGTTCTCGCCGCTCAGGGACACGCTGGGAGACGGGTTCTTTACGGATTTCGCACGTGTGGCGGATGATGAGAGCAGGCATTTCCGGTGGTACTCGCAGCGGCTCGCGGAGCTTGGGTTTAGGTGAGCAGAACACTGAATGTGCAGCGGCTAGCTACTTGTTCAGTTCTGTCGTAGGGACTCTTGTGCCGCTCTAGTGTTATTGATCAGAGGATGAAATCATTATGAGGCAGCGATATTGTCTCATTTTCAATCACTTGTTTTGGTCAGAACAATGGTGTTAATTTTTTTTGTTTTTTCATGGACAGCTACGGTGATATGCCTGTTCACAATCTTCTTTGGAAGGAGTGTGCAAAGTCCTCAAGTGATGTTTCTGCGCGAATGGCAGTTATTCCTATGGTTCAGGTGCTATAACTCATTGATGCTTCTTCTTTGTGATGCTTATTGTAATTACATACTTTGTTTCCTCGTTGTTTACGCTCCTTCTGCATCTTCGCTTAGTAGGTTCCAAATTTTTGTGAGAATGTCCGTTGCAGAACGTTGCCTTATTACAGTTGACCAATATGTTGATTATTAGAACCCTGACAGGAAGCCAGAGGCCTTGATGCTGGACCCAGACTAGTCCAAAGGTTATATGGTTACGGTGATCATCGATCTGCAGAGATTGTGGCAAAAGTAGCAGAGGAAGAGCTTGCACATGTTTCTGTAGGTTTATCTTGGTTCCTGAAAGTATGCCAAATGATGGGTCGTGACCCTGGTGATACATTCAAAGGTTAGTTTGCTTCATTGCTATCCGTTATATATGTTTAGAAAACAAAAGTTATGTTGACTAATGGAATGCTGTCTTTAACATTACAGATTTAGTCAAAGAGTATGGTGTTGTATTGAAAGGTCCATTTAACTATCCGGCTCGTGACAAAGCTGGTATACCAAGAGACTGGTGAGCTCTAACTGAACCTTGTAAATCTACAAGTATCTGCAGCTATAAGAGGTTACTTTTATATTATTTCAGGTACGATGAAAAGTTTAAACATGAAGACACAAAGAAACTTTCAGAGGTGAGAAATTGGATCATTTGTTTATGCTGATGATTTTCGATGGACCTAAACTTCAAACATGTCTCCGACAGGTGCATGATAGATTAGCGCATATTGTTGAGATGGAGAAAGAGAATGCAAGCTTGAATAGCTAAGTCTTGGTCTATGGATACATGGGCGGCTCAATAGGTACTTTTACTGATAATGCTTTTCTTTTGTGTACCAACTATTGCCAAACCTTATTTAGACGTGCCACCTTTATCTTTTTATAGTATTATAAGATGTGAGTTATTGTATTCTTCCAGTGTGGGATACCAGAATTTAACTATCTAATGTTAAGGGGAAATTATTTTAGTCCTCAACTATTTGAAGTACTGTAGGCATGACAAGTTAGCCTCCCATGCCAGTGAGTGAGTCTATTTGTTTGTAATCAGCCTCCAAAGTAGGTTGTTGATGAGCCATAACCCAAAGACTCTGAGGCTGTAAGGAAACCACTGAGAGTTCTTTTCCCGATATGGAATAATAAGTAGGATTCTCCGTCTCTCCCTTCTTTTAGTATTTCTTCTCTTGTTAGAAGAGCTCTTGTTAGAAGAGCCCTGTATGAAGTCATTGACGATTTCAATTTTCGTCTGGCTGGAGTACCATTTGACGTTTATAGGCTGCAACTCGCTAGATGAAACATTTATGCATCTGTTCTCCTTTTGTGCTTATAATAAACATGATCACGGTACCGGGATAAATACAAACACAGTTTTCATCTCATCGTCACATCTGTAGATAGTTAATTGTGATAGCTTGTTATACAACTCATCATTGGATGATTGCAAGGGTATCTGCTGGTGGACATCAATTTCTGCTTTCATTTGTATTTCTCATATAACTGTACATAATAGATTTGATGCATAAATTTTTTGGTCAGGCTGGTTGGGTGGTGACTGTGACTAGTGATCGCTGGCCAAGTTGCTCGCTAGTGATACTGCACATGGAGGCCCCCTGTGGCTCCTGGCAAGTCGTAATCAGGCAGGCCAGGACGGCCGGAAGTGGTACATGAAGAATGGTGGATTGCCTGTACGAACGTTACGGGCGGATTAGTAGAACGGAGACTATTCAAATCTTCAGGCTGTTGTTAGTTTATTGAGATTACCAGTTGCCTTATCAACTCTGTATGTAAATTGTAATGTATTGTCCGTGATGGATACCTGATCCTGCATCATCATTCATCGCGAAGCTCCTTAAACCATGTTAATCAGTCTAAATAGTCCAGCGCATGCGGGTCCCCGAAGATCCTCTATCTGCTTCTTAATTGATCTGTTGATTTAGCAATTATTGAAGAGGTGGGATGATCTGGGTTGTATGTGATTCTCGTACTAGTAGAATTCAACGAGTACGTGGGGTGCGGCCGGAGCCGGTGGCGAGCGAAAGCTGCTTCGCCGGGCCTTCCAACTCCACATGGTGTCACGTACCCACGTTCCCGTCCGCGCTACAGGTGGCCGGCCTAACCGTGCGCCGCCACGCGCCATGTCGCCGGCGTCATACACGTGTGCCGCGGACGCAACCAGCGGTCAAACACCAGCGGTTGCGCGCGCCACAGGCAAACTCGTGTCGTGACTGTCCGGGGGCGTCTGGGCAACCGGCGAGCAGTTCGATTGTTTTGTCATCGTGGCCGTCCGCTGGGCTGAAACCGCCCTGCCGGATTTCATCGCTGCCGTCCGTCAGCAGCACGCCAACCTTTTGTACACTTGGATAGTCATCAGATGAGAAAGCGTGTTCGGCTTGTTTAGTGCCGGAGGAAAGCGACCGCGAACCGGCCCGGCTTCATATACTCTGTTGTACCCTTGTGCGGTTTCCACGCCTGCTCCCAGCGCAAACAGCCAAACGCGGCGGCATTGATTGATCGTTCTCCCTTGCCTTGCTTTGCCACGAGGGAGTTGGGAGAGAAGGAAGAAGCGAGCCAGCCCCGGAGAGAAGAGAGAGAGAGAAGATGTGCTGCGGCGGCGATGGCGAGTGCCGGCCGCTGGGGTGGCTGCTGGGCCTGCCCTTCGCGCTGCTCGCCGTCCTCGTCTCCTTCGTCGGCGCCATCATCTGGATCATCGGGTGGGTGCCTCACTCTCTCTCTCTCTCTTCCAATAATGTCTCTCTGCTTTCGTTTTGCCCTGACGAGTTTGGTTCGGTTTGGTAGGCTGCCGATCTCGTGCATCTGCCCGTGCTGCCTGTGCGTGACGGTGCTGCTGGAGGTGGCGGTGGAGCTCGTCAAGGCGCCGCTCCATGTCATGACCTGGTTCACCTCCAAGATACCTTGTTGATCCACTAGTCGCTGATGGATTATCTTCATTAGTAGCCAGCCTCTGGCTGCCGTGTGCGTGTCCGATTGATGTATACTCGTATCGTCCATTAGTCATCGGCTTTCCTTTTCTTTCTTATTGCTTTGGATTCTACGATTCGTTCCAGAGATTTGATCCTCGTGACTTTGTGACAAGTAGCAGTAACTTGTTTCTGACTTGTTGGAGTTGTTTCAGTTTTCTGTTCCGCGCCTGAAATTTTCCTCTGAATACCGATTAGTGGTGGTGGAGTGCGAACGACTGATCAAGTGATGAATGCGGGGTTGGTGGCGACGCCCGCGCTGACTCTGACTTTCTTCCTTCAGAGATGGCCCGCCGGAGACTGCGGCTGCGCTTTATTCCCCCCCCCCCCCCCCCCCCCCCCCCCCCCCCCCCCCTTTTTTTTTGTCTGAACAACTCGCGCTGAATCGGGTCGAATGCACATGAAAATTCGATGAAATATGGCCAGAATTCAAGTAGTTCACCGTGAAACGTATCTTCGATTATTAGTTTATCTTCCCTGTTCCACTTGCTTTGGACTCTGTGATTCGTTCCAGCGTGCTGATGCTCCTGACTTTGTCTGTGACTTCTTGGAGCTCCCTGTATTTGTCAGTTGCGCTCCTACTAGTAGTCTCTGAACAGCGATTAATGGTGGTGGAGCACGGATGGCTGATGGATGAGTGCTCTGCTTGCTGAACCCAACGAACAAACAACACATCGCCGTGCAGGAACTCAAACAACACATGCACCCACCGGCGCCGCCCTCGAGCGCGTGCAGTGCCCCCGTTCGCGCGGAACAATACACGCCACTGCACACGCGTTCCAGAGGCCATTCTCCACTGCCGCGACGTCGACGGCCATGTAAAGTGTTCAATTTCAGTTCCGCCCGATGGATGCCCACACTGGCTCCGTGAGTCTGCGTCAGGCGTGCCGTCGCGGCGGCCGCCTCGCGCGGCGTGGCGGCGCGGTCGCTGATCAATTGGTGCATAGCACCTATGGATACCAAGGCAAAAAAGATAGCCGGCGTTCGAAGCGCATGCCGAGCCCGACCATCGCCGCCATGGATCACCAGAGACAGAGCAGCCCGCGTTCTCGCCATGTCGCAGATGCGATACAACGCGGAGAAGCGCCATGAGAACGCGTGTTGCCGGAACCGCTCGTGCAGCTGATGGCGCGGTCGTCCAGGAGCTGGAGCTGCCGGTCGGGAGCGGTCGCTATTCGAAATAACGACCGAGCGGTCGTTGTTTCAAATGGCGACCACTCCTGGGTCGTTTTCTAGCGTCGGATCAGACATGCGTGGCCTGGATTTCGCAGCGTAGGAATCGGACCCCGCCGTTTTCTCGCTCTGGAGGCGGAACGTCCGAATCCGCCTTCCAGTGGGTCGCGCGCCCACGGCGCCGCGGGCGGAGCTCGACGGCGACCGCGTGGCTCGAGGGCGCCGGAAATCCCGTCGCTGCTTCGCACACGAGCCGCTCAGTGCATCCGTCGTCGCCGCATTAAACAGAACCATGTAAACGGAGCTGCTTTTTCCTCCGGACACTGTCTCCTTCCTGCAGTCCAGCTCGATAATCAGCGGCCAAGTCACCGCCTGCGCTTGCCATGCAGGAACGTATGCAATGCCATGGACTTGAACAATGGGCAACAACTGGCAGTGAACCGCCATACCCGTGCTCTCTCTTCTCGGTACGGCGGTGCCCTGTCCATGTCCGTGTCATCGTTTTGTAGGATGATGGGAGCTTGGAGGTGAGCAAGGTTAACGCCGATAAGGCATTCGACGAAACGCACTGGAAAGGCCCAGGCGAAGGAGCATGCCTACCAGAAACTAAGAAGATATGGCATCGTAGCCTTCTTGGTCCAGTTGGAGGATGGTGAGAGTGAGACCACGTGCACCCGAGACAACAGAGTTTTAGCCGTCTGATTCGTAGTTTCTCTGATGCACACTGATATTGTATGCTCGCACATAAGTTGTTTCTAATTCTATAAGATTTAAACATAATGCTCAATTAAATGGTGCGTCGTCATGCCGACAGCTATCCATCCATCTAACGGTCCCGAAGGTGCCAGGGCAAGCTACCGTTTAGCCCTCCTAAATAGTGCTAATCCATCTAACTATTCATCCATCCATCTAACGATTTGCTTTTAATATAAAGAAGGACCTAGCATTTGGTCTAAAACTATCCAGTCATTTCTAGTGCTAGAGCTTTCTGGTGCCTCTATTCAATCGGATTGTTTTGTAATGTGATTCCGCTGCAGTGTGTAGATTGATAAAAACATACCATTAATTAATCCATATCTGCTCGTTTAAAAAGTAATGGAAAATTATGTGCTATAAGCATGGGTACTGCAAACCATGTAATGAGTCGTTGTAATAGGTTTAAGCACCAGAGCTTCCTTTGCTTGCTTGTTTGGAGTTGTTTGCAAAACTACCTGCTCTCTACCACTACCAACACATATATGCATACAATCATTCCAATCAGAGTCACCAATCCCCATACATCACCACCGCCTCTAATTCAAAGCATCAATCCTTCTGTTCTTGGATAATTATGAATTTTTCTGCTTATAACTCCCCTTGCTATATAATCATTTTTAATCTGGCTAGGATCTTAGTGCTTAAACACTAAAGGCCAGGCTGAAACAAAGGAATTGAAAACGCATGAGAGAAACATAACATATAAAAATAGGAAGGGAATGCAATGAAAAAATAGATGATTGATTCAAAAATCGTAGGAATTTTGTAAGAAATGGTGTTTCAAACACATGAAAAAAGAAAAATGGAAAAAATTAGCCATGAATAAAGCAAACATGTTTAGAGTCAAAGCACACTCTTTTTCTTTGTTCATTCTCAGATGATTTATTTGACTAGGTCACTGACATGGACTCATGGGCTAGCTACCCCATACACAATCATGGTTGACTCCATCCTTATCCACAGATCAACAATGCACGGTTCCAATATCTTCATTCCCATTCATCACCTGACAAGTAGTGAGCCAACTCCTCTCCGAGCGACATCACACTGTAATCAATGGGTCATGCGAGCTAGGGGAGACTGAGATGGGTGATTTGCTCAAGGCTTGGTTGCGGCCGTGACACCAATCTATTCAAGAGTGCTGCAAAACACAAGCTGCTAGAGCGGCTCCAATGGCGAGTTACCTGGAAGGCTAGGGGCATGTCGTCAAGCTTCACAGAGTGCTAGTGGTGATTAGCATGCGACTTAAAATAATGGAGAAGAGTGTAAATTTTCATTCCTATACATTTTTCTAGAGTAAAGAAATTGGTGAACCTTTGTTCCAAACATAAGTTTTTGATATTTCTTAAGAATGCTGATTTCATAAACTTTTCCTTTGATTTTACAGTGATCAGGCACCAACTTTTATGCTCCAATCTCCATAATGTGTAAGGTTTACTTTTGCTCTGGTCGCAATATCATAATTGCTTCAACTACAAAAGGGCAAATAATGTGTTAAGTAAGCAATTAGGATTGCACGGCTGTAACCTTTTGATATTTAGACTGTTATATGCCGTGTGTATCAATATGCAGTAAGTTTCTGGATATGGTTTTCCTAGCATGGTGACCTCGAATTTCTGTTTCTGATTTCCATATACACACAGAAACAGCACAAATCTACGGAGACTTCATTGTTCCCTATGATTGAAAGATGACATCATATACCCAAACATGAATGAAACAGATCCCTTTGCATGGTTAATATTTACCCCAATTTTTATCTTTAGGGACCTTTTCTGTTTTCACATCAGAATGTTGCCCATACTTTTTCAAACAAGGTTACATATTTCGTACGTGCAAGTGAACATATCAAGTTGCTTATCCAAGAGGAGGGAAAACAAAACTTATGCACGCATTATAATTTTTTTTTGAAAGTAGGCAGGAGAGCTGCCCATTCATTAAGAAAGAATAGGGTTCTTACAAGTGTACTATCGACGTATTATAATTATGACTATTAGAGAGAGAGAGAGAGAGAGAGAGAGAGAGAGAGAGAGAGAGAGAGAGAGAGAGAGAGAGAGAGGCGCCGGACCGGTTGAGTCACCATACCCTGCATGATCAAGTGCAGGTATTATTTTCCCAAGTTGTGACACCATGACATCCTGTATATAGTTTCTGAAGGGGACCAATGCAGGAGCAATGAATCGATAAAAGCCAAAAGGCACACCCTGTGTCTCTTTGCTCAAATTTTTCCTTAATTAAAATAAACGAACTACCGAGTAGGAGCAGCGCAAGAAGACATCAGCTGCGACCAAACTCCAAAATTCCATTTCCTTTCCAGGCACTTTTTATGACTCTCGGCAGGTGAAGGTTGAGATGAATTGAACTCTTGCTGATGCGGTTGCTTATAAGGTTCAGTCAGACTGGTAGGTGGCGTGTTCCTGCCCTTTACTATGCTTTTGGTGTTGTCATATTCTCGTTTTGCTAAGGAAAGATAATGCTATGGTTTACTGATTGCTCCATATGACTAGTTTAGCAATCACCTGATCACTGATAGATCAGGCCTGTCGCTTTCATTTCATATTCGCCCTCTCGGCTAACCAGCACAATGTCCTGCTTGAAATCAACATGTTATAAAGGCATTCGTTCAATTGCACCACCAGGCTGCACCCACCCGCCTCGCAGGCAGCTGATGAGTCCGAGGTGCAGCCCATGGAACGACATATATGCGCACGCCGGCTCGTCGTCGAGCACAGGCAGTGTCCGCGTCCGCGATGTCTACGCTATGGCGACGTTCAATGTTCAGGTTCGCCCAATGAACGCCCTCATTGGCTCCGTGAGCCTGCGTCGGGCGTGCTAGCGTGGCGGAAAGGTCCCGCTGCTCGACTGGTGCCCCTACGGATACCAGGGCGATAAAGTACAGTGTGCGTTCGAAGCACGCGCCGAGCCCGACCATCGCCGTCATGCGTCTCCAGAGACAGAGCAGCCCGTGTTCTCGCCATGCCCATGTCGCAGAGGCGCGAGAACGCCCAGAAGCGCCCTGGTGCTCACGGCGGAACGCGTGTGGCCTCCACAGCTCGCGCAGCTGATGGCGCGGTCGTCCAGGAGCTCGAGCTGTCGGGCTGTGCGGCGGCCGGGACCCGGGAGGGATCGGGGGCGGTCGCTATTCGAAATAGCGACCGGGCGGTCGCTATTTCAAATGGTGACCACCCCTTGGGTCCTTTTCTAGCATCAGATCAGACATGCGCGGCCTGGATTTCGTAGCATAGGAATGAGACCCCGCCGTTTTCTCGCTCTCGAGGCGGAGAAGCCCGAATCCGTCTTCCAGTGGATCGCGGCGAGGCTACCACGGGCCCACGGCGCCGCGGTGGAGGTCGACGGAGACCGCAGCTCGAGGACGCCGGAATTCCCGACGCCGCTTCCCTACACGAGGCGCTCACGGCGCCCGTCTTTGCCGCATTATAAGCAGAAACATGCAAACGTAGCTTCTCGTTTACATTTCCGTCATTGCCCCTCTGCTCCGGACAGACACTGTCTAGTCCTGCCTGCGGCCCGGCTGGATCATCAGTGGACATGGACGCGAAATATCGGCAAGGGGGAGACGACTTAGCAATGCACCGCCATGCCCGGTTTCTCTATTTGGTGGTGCCTTGCCAATGTCGGTGTCATCAGTTTGTACGATGGTGGGAGTTGGGAGGTGAGCAAAGTTTGCACGGATTTCCATTTCCTCTCCAGGTATGTGAACGAAGAACCTGTATCTTGTTATGACCTCTTGGCAGGTGGAGGTTGAAACGAATTGAACTCATGCGGCTGCCTGTGCTGTGAGATTCAGTCTGGTAGGTGGCGAGTTCCTGCCTTTACTATGGTTCTGGTGTTGTCATTCTCGCCTTGCTAGGGAAAGATAAGGCTCGATCTGGTTTACTGATTGCTCCATATGACTAGTAGTTTGGCAATCACCTGATCACTGACAGATCAGGCAGGCGTGTCGCTTTCATAATCGCCCTCTCCGCTAACCAGTTCAAGGTCCTGGTTGAAATTTACGTGTTATAAAGGCGTTCGTTCAGTGGCACCACTACGGCTGCTTTTTGTGTGACTGATGCATGCTATGTCGCCATTACTTTGGTAATTGTTCATTGTTGCGTCACCATGGCTATAACACTTGCAGCAAACATATAAGAATGCACAATCCCATCAATTTGTGTTCTCTCCGAAATTTCACAAACTGCTACAGTAGCAGTTTTCGATACCGCCAAAAACCATTCGATAAACTGAAAAAACCGAGCGAAAAACGTTTTTGCTACAATACCTAGGAGCAGTAACAAAAATCGAGAATGAGTGGTTTTAGCGATTTTCAATGGTTTTCCAAACCATGGTTTGAGAGCGAGAGAGAAGGCCACAGTAACCAATGAATCCGGGCATCCGGCAAAATTGAATGCAGCATGCAGAAAACAACGAAGCACGGTGACCCCCTGAATCCTGTATCCGTTTCAGCAGGTTCATGAATCATGGACCATAAGATGTTTGTAATCTGCGCCAAAAGATGTTTGTAACCAAGAAGGAAAATGGAACAAAGTTTCAAAAGGTTGTCCGCTCTTGGAAAAGGACGAATCTTACTGTCTTAATACGACGAAGGTAGTAGGAATAACATTCCAAAAACCACGCCGTGATGATCCATAAGACATGAGCAACAATCCAAAGAGGACATCTCAGCCGTTTTGGCCAGAGTGCCGGTGCTCGTGCCCGGCCTCGTGCTTATA
This sequence comes from Eragrostis curvula, assembly GCA_007726485.1. Lineage (NCBI taxonomy): Eukaryota > Viridiplantae > Streptophyta > Magnoliopsida > Poales > Poaceae > Eragrostis > Eragrostis curvula. The sequence goes on from RWGY01000026.1 coordinate 21,512,881, forward strand.
AATGGGCGCGTTGTACGTTCCAAGTTGCCACCACGCACGCACAAAGGTGAAGACAGGCATTCCGGACGGTCCCGGTCGTCACGTATCTGAAACACCAACGACGACGATGCTGAAGGCCGCCGTGCTCGTCCTCTTCCTCCTCGCCGCCGCGCGTCACGGGTCGTCGCAGAGCTACAACGCGATGTTAAGCTTCGGGGACTCCATCTCCGACACCGGCAACCTCTGCACGGGTACCGGCGGGTGCCCGTCGTGGCTGTCCACCGGGCAGCCGCCCTACGGGAACACCTTCTTCCGCCGCCCGACCGGCCGCTGCTCCGACGGCCGCGTCGTCATCGATTTCCTAGGTGTGCGTCTTAGCATCTCCTCCTGCACAATCACGTGTTTTGCCCTGAAATTTGCTTGTTACTTAGTGTTGCTTGTCCGTGCGTGCGCCCGCAGCTGAGCACTTTGGGTTGCCGCTGCTCGCGCCGTCGAAGGAGAGCGGCGTCGATTTCCAGAAGGGCGGGAACATGGCCATCACCGGCGCCACCGCCATGGACCTCGACTTCTTCAAGGACCATGGGTTGGAGAAAAATATCTGGAATATCGCCTCCCTGGACACCCAAATCCAGTGGTTTCAGCAGCTCACGCCCTCCATCTGCGTAAACGGTCAGTGTCATCTAGCTTTAAACTGAACTGCAAAAACTTTTGGTGAGGAATTATTGCGTCATCCATACATATCAGTAAAAAATGTGTTGTGCAGATTGCAAGAGCTACTTGAACAACTCCCTGTTCATCGTCGGCGAGTTCGGCGGCAACGACTACAACGCGGCCCTCTTCAATGGCTCAAAGGGCATGCCTGAGATCAAAAGCTGGGTGCCACAGATCGTCCACAGGATCACAAGCGGCGTGGAGGTACGTACATACATACATACATACATAGCGCAAAGCCGGAACGTGTACATCGTGACCAAATTAATTAAAGCGCCGAATCAATCTGACGTGATGAATGATCGATCTTGGGCAGACGCTGATCGGGCTGGGCGCGGCGGATGTGGTGGTGCCGGGCGTGCTGCCGATCGGGTGCTTCCCGCTGTACCTGACGCTGTACCCGAGCTCCAACAAGGACGACTACGACGACACCGGCTGCCTCAAGAGCTACAACGACCTGTCCAGCTTCCACAACGACGCGCTCAAGACGGCCGTGTCCGGCCTCCAGACCAAGTACCCAGGCGTCAGGATCATGTACGCCGATTTCTACGCGCAGGTCGTCGACATGGTGCGCTCCCCCGACAGATTCGGTACGCACTCACCTTTGATCGCCGTTGCCTCTGTTCCTTCCTCCTCTGGTTATCTGGAGACTGGTTCGCGTGATCGATCACGAAATGTACGTACGTGGCAGAACGTGTGCACGCATACTGTCTAGATGCCCAGATAAGGATATCCGTCCTACGTGTCATTCGTCCCATTCGTGTTCGCAGGATAGCCGGGTTCAATTCAACGCAAGGAGCCAACGGCGCTCACATCATCGCACGTTCATCAGCAATGCTGTCTGCAAGGTTCTGTGTCGCCGCTGGCAGGCAACCTGATCATCCTGTTCATATGTTTGTGCAGGATTGAAGTACGGGCTGAAGGTGTGCTGCGGCGCCGGCGGTCAGGGCTCGTACAACTACAACAACGGCAAGAGGTGCGGCACGGCGCAGTCCAGCGCCTGCGGCGACCCGGAGAACTACCTGGTCTGGGACGGCATCCACCTCACCGACGCCGCCTACAGCGCCATCGCCACTGGGTGGCTCAACGGGACATACTGCAGCCCCGGCATCCTGCACTGAGCTCTAGCTAGCTGCAGATGGCTCTGAATGTCCGTTAGTAGGATACCGGCCGTGATTGAGGCTTGGCAAAAATCTGACGAAATAATCCTAGGAACTGATGATGATTGTGGTGACTTCTAGTGATAATCTGAAAGTACATGGTTTCAAATCGAACTGTTATATCAAATTGAGGACGTAAATAGTTGGAACTGTTGGTGATAATCACAGCACGTGTTGCATTGGGCTGGATAGGCCTTACTGGGCTGACATTTGAACAAACAACAACAATCCTTAGTCTAGGCCAGGTGAACTCATCAAACGTCCTCAAAAAAAAAAAAAAAAAAAAAAAAAAAAAAAACAAAGTGAACTCATCAAGTCATTTTTCTCGGCAGCTGAAAAATGCCATGAGGCCCAGGCCCATGACGTCCAAGCCTTCATGCCATTTTCTTTCTTTTACGTTTTCTCTTTATAATTTTTGGACAAGCATTTTTTGTTCATATGGCCATCATACATTCATACTCCAAGTCCACGATTAAACAAGGGACATTTGCATATGTGGTTTACTTTCGGATGCCAATTACGGATTCGGTCCTGTTTTCTGGACTTTGCAAAAATAGTCCTATTTTTTGAACTTGAAGCTGCCGTCAGGTTCACTTTTTGGATGCCGTCTGGTGAAAAGGGTTTTTGAAATTAAAAGAAATAAGAAAACCTTTGAAAAAAGAGAAAAAGACCATGCTGCCCCTGGCCAATTTCCCTTCTCGCTCTCTGCCCGACCCAACCTCCTCTTTCCTTTCTTCGTCTCTGTTCGTCTCTCTCTCCCCGTGCTCCCTCCCACTCAACCCTAACCCTAAGCACGACAGGCGGCGGCGCATCTGGCGAGGGAGGCCGGCGATGGAGGCTGCAGGGGAGGGAGGCCGGCAAGGGAGGCGGGCGTGCGCGGCCTAGCGAGCAGGCGGGCAGGCGCGGTCTGGCGAGCGGGCGGGCGGGCTGTCAACGAGCCGAGCTCGAGCGGGCTAAGGTAGGCCAGGCTCGAGCTCGACACAAACTCGAATCGAGCTCGAGCGAGCTTGGAATTTCCTTCGAGCTTGCAACTAAGATCGAGTTCGGCGCGGACCAAAGCTCGCGAGCGCTCGAGCTCGATTCGATTAAGCTCAACAGAGAGATATTTTGAAGAGAAACAAAATGCTCAAATGCTGCAGGGCACAAAAATTGCTGGAGAATGAGGCCAAATAAGAAAAAGAGCACATCAGTACAGCTCGTTGAAGTTTCGACACGAGCTCCTCTTGGGCATGGAGATTGCATATCGAAGAACCTCCGTTCAGGGTAGAACGAACCAGCGGAGAGGCAGTTGTGTGCTGGATGCCTGATGTGGTGGAGACTGGAGAGTACAACAGTCCATGCCCCTCTCACAGTCCGCCCAGGCGGCATAGTGCTGCTTATGGAATGAATTTGGTGGGAAGAGCCATGGGAGGAGAGAAGATTGGAGAAAACGTTGCAGTGAGGACTGAGGATTGGCCCGGGGAAGGGGAACGAAGTGGAGTGGGCCAGGGTGTGTGTTGGCATTACAGCCTCATGTTTTTCAATACATTGTTTGCCGAAAACAGAACCAGATTTGCAATTCATTCTAAAAACAGGACCGATTCTGTAAAGGGTAGATTGGTCTTTTGGTAAGCCATTTAACACCGTTAGTAGCTGATAACGGAATAGGCTCTCCTTCCAGATTCAAGTTCAAAAAACAGGACCAGATTTGCAAAGTTCAGAAAACAAAACTGAATCTGTAATTAGCATCCGAAAGTGAACCACATATGCAAATGCCCCATTAAACAAAAGTTAGATTAGATGGAGCGATGGGATAAGATTGAGGACATGTCTTGGTTTCCAAGCTAGGCCAAGCTGTTCAGCTGCACCGCCCGAGTGTAGTGGCGGAAACCCAGATCACATGGACGCAGGGATGGACATTGTGCATACATGACGGCGGTCAAATGTTGGAACGTTCTACTGCCAACCTGCAACGTCATGTTCCCTGCATTTTGAGCTGCCTACCGGCTACACTTGGTTGATTGGACCCAAGCTTCTTTTCGGTGTACCTATACATTGTCTTATTGTGGATGATAACTTCACCAAAACTTCATTTTTGGAATTTTCACGATAAGTCACCAGTCAAAATGACCAAATCTTATATTTACTAATTGAAGGCTCCTTTTGAGGCCTCCACGTTAATCCTAGGAAAATCCTAGAAATTACCACAAAAAAGCAAAACATCCGACCTTCGATTTTGCATGATCTAAATAAATATTAATGATCAACGGTAGATATTCAATCATGTAGTATCCTTTGCACGTGGAACAATACCAAAACAATAAACGTATCAAGCTGGGATTGCTTGGGCCGTAGCCTCCTCACGTTAGTTAAATCAAATCAGCTGTCCTCAATTTTTACGTCTAGCACACATAGCTTCTTCACGTTAATAATAATCAAATCAGCTGTCCTTAACTTTTAAACAAAAGTTGTGACCAATGGATCTTTGACTCTGTAATATCAAGGACACACATGCTAATATTAATGCGACCTGATTTAGGGGAGAAAATACCGTGAGTCGGAAATACAGAAAATGCCACCAATGAGATGGGATCGTAATATGGGAATCATGCAACAAAAGGAATTGTTGCCAAACACGAGTTCTCAAGGCCACGCCACCAGCAATTCCAATGAGCTCAGACTGCTTATCATCTCGGTGGCCCAGGTCGTCTCCTCCCTGACGCGGCAAGGGCGTGGTCGAATGTTCTCCTCGACATTCCCATCATATATCAGTTAGTACCGTCGTCAAGGGAATTTGGTTTGAGATGGATCACAAATACAAATATCAGGGGCTGCACTGCTGCAGGGATGCATAGATCGGTGTGGATTAGATCAAGTTGCAATTTCATCGTGATGTGGAGAGGAGGTAGCAGGATGTGGGGATCAGAATAAATCTGGCAAACTCAAGCAAAGATTGACAGTTTCGACTTCTAAATGATCTTTTTATTCTGCATTCCATGGAGGTCCAGGAGATGCAGAGCTGTTCCAGACAACATCCGTTTCCAACTGATCTCCCATCGGTTCAGGCTTGAACAGGTAGACCATATTAAACCTTACCTGGATGATAGTAAAGGCCAGAGAGAGAAACATGAGGTTGTGGTTGGATGCATCCTAATTGCAGGAACACCGACAGATCAAGGTTGGCCTGTAGGACCAAATTTAGGCTGATGCAAGAAGCTTTGGCTCGCTCACTCAAAATCCAGTGTGACTGCAGATTTGGAAGAAAACAGTGGGTTCTGACAAAGAAGAAACTGCTATATGAGGGTAGTTGGAATTCCCTGCGGTTGCGGCAAACGGAGCCAAGAAGTGGTTGAATTTTGATTGAGCGGCCAGGTACGTTGACAGAAAAGAAGAAAAATCTTAGCATATATAGTTGTTTAACCTTTTTTTTTTGACAACCAAAGGATATCAAACCAGATTCCAACATCTTACTTGGACATTCATCAGATCCATAAGTTGTCTATTGGATTTGAGAGATAAATCCATCGATATAGGATAGCAACAAAAGTTTCATATGACAACACCTAAAGATTCTTACAAATATGAAGCTTTGTTGTTTGTGGTTATTTAAACCCCACTATTGACATAATTTTAAAAATCATAATTATTTCATCAATTTACATTTTATTTGTAAATGTTTTAATCAGTGAAACACAACTGATAAGTGGATTAAATGGAAACTAATTTCAAATGGGCAATGTAACTGTAGTATTAAAGACCATCTGTACAAAATCTTGGTACTACGTGAATAAGCACAAAGAGAAGGATTGCAGTAACATCTCAGTTCATCATTGCAACAGAAAATATCTATTTTTTTTAAAAAAAAATCATTCAGATGCAGTATGGCAATCTACTATTGATAGATCTAGATAAGTATGCAGGCATAAAGCAAGATATTTAAAGTTCAAAGAAGGAGGCAAGAGAAATGAGAGATCAAGTATTTCTATCGGTTGTTGGTTTGGTTCAAAAGTTTAAAAGGGACAAAATATTGTGTGGAAAAACTTTAAATTTGTGTTTTGTGATTTAAATTGTGTAAATGACTAAGGTTCTAATACAATCAACAAAAAGATGGTATCTAACTGATTATGCCTCCTGCAATTAATACTATCTAGGAGCTGTATCTACTACTTCAGAAACAAATAAATAGAGCCATCGTTACTGTTGACTAGATATGTTTTGTTTAAATTATCAATAAACAAAAATAATTTAAAAACTAATATTTTTTATAAATGTTGTAGTTTTTCTATGAAATAGTTCTACTCATGTATCTTCTATGATTACTAGCCCGTGCACCAGCACGGGTTGATAGACTAGTTGAACTTAATATGGATGTGATGTTTGGTAAATATAGTAGATCAGCTTTACTTTCTTGGTCATTATTAGGCCAACCAATTCAACACGGCTATGCAGCTGACTGGACGAAGACGAACATATACAAAGCTTTTGCAATAATAGTCATATAAATGCAACAACTAAATAAGACTGTAGTTCTGGTCTTCTATCTTAAACGGAATTTGCTCTTCTTTTTTTTTTTTAAGAAACAGAGGGAACAACCGAACAAGCGCGGCGCACATAACATATTGCTTCTGTATATATGTCAGTTCCCGCACAAATATTCGCAAGGAATCCACGAATAAAGTAGAGGGCCCTCCTGAGATCGTAACTGCATAGCAACAGAGGTGTTGTTTGCGGTTGTGGTTGCAGCCATGCAAGCAATGCCATTCTAATTTTTCCTCGTGACTCGTGAGAGCGACAGAGGAAGCACAGCTCGATCAGAAGCTAACTACATCTTCTTCATCTTTTAAATTCCTTTTTGCAAGAATCTTCAAGTACCAAACTTTTGTTCCTGTTCCTTTGTGCCGTTGCAGTCACAGTCCGCCGGTCACCACTGCAGAACTGAAAGTGATCGTAGCACGGATCTGGACTGCATGCGTCCGTGTGCAAGTGTTACAAGCAAACATATTTTCCTACCTGTAAAGGAATTAAAAAGGATCACTGACTGGTCAGCTTGGAATAAGCTTTAATATCGTCTCTGAAGTTTCAGCTTAGATACTAGTGTCCAACTAACTGGCGCCATCTGCAACTCTCTGGTTTGCACAAGTGAATGCCACACGCAACCGTGAATAGTTTGTGAAGTCGATCCCTCAACGGCGACGCACAGGTCAAGTTGTTAAATGGAATCATTCATCAGTGCTGAAGTGCAATCATTCAAGTTATTTAGGGGCGCAAGAGAAGAAGACGAGGTCACCGGTCTACCTGTGTCCTGTGCGCCGCTACGTATGCATCAAAGCTGGAAATATATACTAGCATCGATCGTTCTCTTCAGCGCCAACCCCGTACCTACCAAGGGCAGGTCGCCCAGCGCGATCGTTGGCAACCACCCCAACTGATTGAACGAGTTTAATTATTTAATTATCTAATTAATCCGTTGAACATACATACATGTTGCGAGCAGGCATGCAAATGCGTCCATCCAGGAATCTTGCTTAGCCGCCGTGCCATGGATAGCTCTCGTGAAGCCTAGTGTCATGTGAGCATGCTGCACTGGAATGGACGTGAATGCATGTTTGTTATACTGCGAACGTCGACCACAGACTTGCAATTGCAAACATGCCCTCACCTCGCTGAACTAGAGCTTTACCGTACCATGGATGGTTATCTGCAAGTCTAGCGCCAAGGCGATCCCATGAATGAGGGCATGAATGACGGTTATCTGCACATGCCCTTTGTTCCTTTTTTTTTTTCTGAAAAAATACAGTGAAGTTACTAATTTCGGCAAGAGCGAAATTGCCCTAGGAAACATCAATTCGCCTGTCGATTCCTGAACTATTTTTTTTAAATGGTGCATTTTTTTATAAAAAACAATGGCCATATATTACCACCACTAAGGCACTGAGTCATCTATGAAAAATAAGTCGTAAACAATTTAACAGTCCTTTACATCACCGCTGGCTCTAGCTAGCACGATATATAGTCTGCTGTCCACATGGCGCGCCACTCCTTCGAAACTGCTTCCTGTGCAGGCTGCAGAGAGGAATGTTGAGAGCTAGCAAGTACTACTTCGGACGTGCAGAAATACATCACATATTCCATGAGCCAAAACAAATGATGAACCAGGAACCAGCTCAGGGTCAATGCATCAAGGGGCTTTCATCCATCCATGACGCATGCAACTTGAGCTAAGAAACCCTTTTTTTTTCGTTTTTTTTTAAGCAAACTGGAGGGGCGCACCCCTACAGCATTTTATTATTGATAATTAAGCTTAGAAACCCTTGTTGCATATGGCCAGCTCGATCGAGGCGTCATTATCCGTGACAAGAACGGCTCAACCACCGATGAATCAATCCTCCTTCTGAAACGTGGGCGTGCGGACTTCTAGGCCGGCGACGCCTCCTTCTATTGGCTGCGCGCATGTGATTCTGTCGGACCCATTTCTGGAATCCACGCGTTTATCGTACCAATCCCTGGATCAGTAGTTGGTACACACAAACAAAGTGTCTCATACACGAGTATATATTACATAACATAGGGTACATATCATGGTCTTAAGTTATAAACCGGGCAGAGGCTAGCAAACTAGCCAGGAAACAACAAACTTGCAAGGGAAACACACTATTAAACACCACAGGCAAACTTGAGCAGACGTCGAGTACCTACTCGTCATTATCGTCACCAACGTATTCTCCTTCTTCTTCTTCCACTGAAGGGATAGCAGCAAGAGTGAGTACATAAGGTGCTCAACAAGCCCTACTCTACTCAAAGGTATGTATACATGCATACTTGGTCTTATCAAGGAAAAGGTTAAATGGTTCATTTGCAGTAAAAGCCTTTTATGCAAGGTTTAGCAGTCAAGGAATATAGATAAAACATAAAAATTGATTGTCATATTTTAGTTGGTTGGCCCTGGGGGAAAATGAATCAATCCCGTCAGTTCCCAAGTTTTAGTTGGGCCTTCCGACCTCAATAGTCGTAACGACCCGGCACACATGCCATCATTTCCAAAACACGGGCGTCTATACACCCACTCACACATCAAGAAGTAAAGGTGGCTAATCAATGTGAACTCATAACATAGATGTGCCATATGCCGTGGCAACGTCCAATCGATTGAATTTTACTCTGCAGAGTTTGTACATCTTTCCCCATAGGCTATGCACTCTTGCGCGGAGAGTAACATAACGCCTTATCCATCTTCTCCGAGTAGTCCCACAAGCCCACCACGACGATTAGGAGCATCCATAATAACAATAAAGGTGAGCGACACCATTGGCCAAGAGATGCGGGTATTCATGCCCGAGATTCACATTCACTTTGCTCCTAATGACCGTTTGCTACTACCAGTCACCAGGTGAAACTTGCTTGCAGGAGTACCAAGAAGGTAGGAAAAGGTCCTGCCCATTCAGGTTCTATGGTTGTACGGTGAATCATCATGCTTACAGTCACAAGAACCGGTCCTTATATGGCCGAGCAAGCGCCAAATCCCACACTAGAGGTCTATCACACCATCATAAATCACTAGTGGCCTTACTCGCAGTCTATCCACCCCATCACCGTCACCATCATCATCAACACCCTAACTTGTTGCTACTCCCACCCCATATATGAACACACACCACCAAACTCACTTTAACGCATTTCTAAAAGTAAGAAAGTGAGTAAAGGTGTGGCAATGTAGAAACATTGCAAGGGGCCCTAAGCATAATTCTAGTAGCAAGGTAATTACGCAGCATTTAAATAAAAGCATTAAATGACAGCGTATCCTAGGGTTAACAAGGTAACGGTAAATCGAGGGTAAACAAGGACAAGATATTAACGCCTAAGTAACAGACATCAATATCAATAAGCAAGTAGGACAATAGCTACTCAATCAGTAAAATAACAATCAATGCATAGTAATTATTTTGGACGGTCACATAGGTGCGTGCGAAAACAAAAGGATCAATCATGATCAAGGAATGGTAGAGCTTGCCTTCAAAGTCGGGGTCAGATTCCTCCTCGTATCCCTCGATCTCGGGGTTGTCTTCTTCATGCTCCTTGTGGTCTACACGTGATTTACACTACGTAAATACTAGCGTTTAAATAAAATAAATCAAATGAAATGAATTAGAAATCAAATAAGAACCAAATAAATTAAAACAGATAGATCAGAGGGGTTTCTGGAGAATCTAAAGGCAGAAATGGGTTCTAGGAATTATTTCCTATTTTCTGGGATTTTTGGGGATTTTTTCTAAATAAGAAAAGGCTCGGAATAAGTTTCTGTGTGCACTGCTCGTGTGGCGCTAGCAGTTTCTGTGCTGCTGTGTGACTGACAGATGGGACCCGCTCGTCAGTGGTACGGGGCTCACGGGTTCACGGTGAACCGGGCCCGCGTGGGGTGCATGTGCTTACGGTCCACTGGACCGGGTGCACGCAGTGCTCGAGTGTGGGCTGGCGCGGTGGCGCGAGAGGAGTGCACGGCGGTGGCTCGCCGGAGAGCTCGCCGCCAGCGTCTGTGCAGCTCGGAGAGGGCAACGGACTTGCCGTGGGATTGCAGCGCGGTGAGGCGGAGCTTCAGGGCGTGACGTGCAGGTGCGGCGAGGGCCGGAGCGGCGATAGCGGCTCGCCGGAGTTGGCGCGGCGATGGCGTGGTGGCGGAAGTGCACGAGACGGGGCTTTGGTGATGTTTGTGTTAGAGCGGAGTGTGCGCGTGAAGGTGGCGAACTCGTGCGGCCAGGTGGCGAGGCCAGACTCGCCGTGGCGGCGGCCGGCAACGTGCAGGCGCGGTGACGGACGGCGGCGCTCGGTGCGCGCATGTCTGCGGCCCGGGGCTCGCTGGTTCAGAGGCTGGGAAAGGTGAAGGGGTTCATGATCTACCAGTAGAGCTATGTGGTGAGGGAAATGGAGGCTCGCCGGTGTTGAATCGCGCGGTGGCCGGAGATGGAGAAGAAAGGGGAAAACTTGCAATTGAAGGGCAATAGAGATGGAAGCTCACCGTGGGTTGCTCGTGAGAGCGCGGTGAGGTGAGGAGGAGGGTTAGGGGAGTTTAAATAGGCTTGAAACTAGCCGGAGCAGTGGGAATGCTCAACGGCGGCGAAGACGCGCGCGCGCGGGCACGCGCGGAAGGATGAGCGCGGGCTGCAGCGTTGGGACTCGCCTCATGGCGTGGAGCTGAAGGTCGTCGAGGGCAGGGAGGCTGCTGGAGCTGGACAGGCGGCGGCACAGGGCGGCGTGCAGGCGAGGCATGGCGAGGGAGGTCGGGTTCACACGACGGCGCTGTGGTTTGGTCCGCGGGCGGCGAGGCGGTGTGAGCAGGGCGCGCAGCTTTGCAGGCGGCTCAGACGCGGAGCGAGGACTTTGCGGCTCTGCGCAGCATCGCGGAGCGCTTGGCAACGGGCGCGGCGGCGCGTGGTGCGGTGACGCGGCGGCGGAGGACACGCGGCGGCGGCGTGGCGCGGCGGGGATGACGACGCGTCGTCCGCGCGGTTGGGCTGGACCGGCTGGCTGCTGGGCCGAGAAGAGGGTTGCACGGCCCAATGAAATGAGGAGAAGGCGAGCGGGCCGGAGGAAAGGCGGCCCAGGTGCAGGGAGGGAAGGGAAATAGCTTAAACATTTCCAGATTTGAAATAAATCAAGCAAGTTCAAATAAACTCCAAATCGATTCAAATAAATTCGAATAAAATTCATAAATTCAGCTCTTAAGCCTAGCAACCATGTTGGCAAGTCCCATTTTTATTTCCTTTCCGAAATTCCCAATTTTCTATATTATTGAGCTTAGTAAGTATGAACTTTTATTTTCAGAAAATTCTAAATGTGATCCTAAATTCTAGGAAATTTTCCAGAGGTGATTTCATTAAATGCATTGTTAAAATTTTGGGATGTGACAGATTCAGAGCTTCGACAGTCTCCTCGTTGCTGCGGGTTGCGAACTTGGCAACTTGCAGAGGGCACGGCCGGGTCCGCATCCATCAAGTGCAGCAAGACATCGCTGACATCAGCTTTAGAAATGTCAACTCCACACGAGACAATAATTCCCTGCACGTTGTTGTTCCCTTTCTTCTCGCAACTCTCATGACACTGTGACAACAGTAGTGCATGTTTATTTACATGGAGTACTAAATTAAAGTTTTGGTGAACACAAAATCACTCTATATTCCAAAAACAAAAGGTTGTTTCAACTTGATTGATGGCCTCTAAATTCTAGCCAGGCTATGAACACGCTTTCTATATTTCTAGTCCTAGGGGCAAAAGGTTCAACGTTTTGTCTTAAAATTCAAATCCAAAAAGGATTTAAGTTGTTTGAAATTTTTGGATTGCCTCAAAATCGCAGACAATATTTCAGGGATTTCTTTTGAGGAAAATGCTAATTTAATCTGGTTGTAGAGAACTCTTTTCTTATTAATTTATTCCAAAAAAAGATATCGAACTATGGATGCATCATGATAACTTTTTGCACCTTCAAATTTGTCTTTGCAAATGTGCTGTAAGGATCTATTAAGAAACACATGATTTTTTTTGTAACAATTTAGATAATTGTTTGTTGAGGTATGAAGTTGTTCGAACATTTTAATGGATGAAAAAGGAGTACAAGAGTAAAACTCACTTTGTTTGGAGCTTATCATCGACGATTATCGGGTCTGAATATTGTTCTATGGTGTTACGCAAGAGTAAAACTCACTCTATTATGCAGTGCTTGAACATTTATTGATTTTATATCTGTACTCGCAAAAAAATATTCAAGCACTGCATAATAGAGATGCATAACTTTTTTTTTTTTGCGAGTACAGCATATATTTGCACGGCACAAAGTACGTATATGTATGTTGGGTCCAGTCACTCCTACAAGATAATAGGATTAGTTAGCAACCCGAAACCCGTTTAATATATGATGAGGGTCCTTGCCACTACATTGACCTGGCTCAACTATGCCATCGTGCGCAGGACTTGATCAAACTATCGTGCAAGTACCATTTGCACCCCAATCAGGACAGGGGAATTAATTTAACCCGGCCGTACCCCGACGACCAACTCCGCACGAGGATTTAAACTCGCGGGCAGGCCGGCAAGCGAGGGAAGCGCGAGCTGACGCGACCGGACAAGCTAGCGAGCCTCCCCGCGCCGGCACGCACGCACGACACCATCTTCTTGCCGGAGGCGCGCCGCCGTACGTGTCGTCGTCGTGCCGTCATGGGTTGCCGGGCGCTCGCCGTGTGCCTCCTCCTCGTCGCACTGGTGGCGGCGCCGCCGCCGGCCGTGGCGAAGGAGTACGCGGCCATCTTCAACTTTGGGGATTCCCTGGTGGACGCCGGCAACCTCGTGGTGAACGGCATCCCGGACTACCTCGCCACGGCGAAGCTGCCGTACGGCAAGACCTACTTCGGCTACCCGACTGGCCGGTGCTCCGACGGCCGCCTCGTCATCGACTTCATCGGTAAGTACCCGCACGGTGATCGTCATCATCATCATCATCCATTTTCTATCGCGATCACAACAGCTAAACAACTTAATTGTGTGTGCATGATCGATGGATGGAGCAGCGCAGGAGCTGGGTCTGCCGCTGCTGCCGCCGTCCAAGGCGCGCAACGCGACGTTCCACCGCGGCGCCAACTTCGCCATCACGGGCGCCACGTCGCTGGACACGCCCTTCTTCCAGGAGCGCGGCCTGGGGCAGACGGTCTGGAACTCGGGATCCCTACACACCCAGATCAAGTGGTTCCAGGACCTCAAGCCTTCCATCTGCAACAACAACGAGCAAGGTTAATTCGGTTGTTGCTTTCTTCAATTTCACAGCAATCGTTCGACGATCCTTCGCGTGTGGCTGACCTCTTATACTCTTCTTGATGACAATCAGAGTGCCGTGACCTGTTCCGGCGGTCGCTGTTCATCGTGGGCGAGTTCGGCGGGAACGACTACAACTCGCCGCTGTTCGCGTTCCGGCCGCTGGCGGAGGCGCACGACTTCGTGCCCCACGTCGTCAACTCCATTGGCGAGGGAATCGAGAAGCTCATCGCCGAGGGCGCCGTGGACCTGGTGGTTCCCGGCGTGCTGCCCATCGGCTGCTTCCCCGTGTACCTGTCCATCTTCCGGAAGGGGCCGGAGATGTACGGGCCCAAGAGCGGTTGCATCAAGGAGATGAACACGCTGTCGTGGGTGCACAACGCCGCGCTGCAGCGCAAGATCGCCGAGCTCCGGCTCAAGCACCCCGACGTGCGCATCATCTACGCCGACTACTACACGCCCGCCATCCAGTTCGTGCTCCACGCCGAGAAGTTTGGTGAGTTCCTTCGTTTGATTTCTCCCCTGCTCTGCTCTGTTTGATTTCTTTCTTGCTCTGGTTTCTTGCTTCGTCGCCGCGGTCGCTTGACCCGCCTCAGTTTCCGCGTTTCCACGGCAGTTTGCTTCCAAGGTTGTTGTTAGTTCGGTAGTTCGGTTCGTTACGGCAACGAGCATATAGGCGCTGACATACGGGGCCCGCCATTCGTCCATGTCACCTTTCTCCAGTGTAAATAAAAAAAAGGAAAAAAGGTCTTTTCGTTCAAAAATATAAAATTATGAAGCGATTTGTCTGACCGGATAAAATTAGTTAGACTAAGCAACTCAGCAAGCATGATTGATTTTTTTTTGTTGTCTTGGAAAAGAAAAGTAGCACGGAAACACAATGTGAACTCCATATACTTCGATCCGGTCATGTACCTAGAAACTATCGGTTGAATGAGCATATTTGGGCGAACCAATTGATCAGAGGTGGTTGGTTAGATTATTTCCATTGTTAGAGCTCACCAGGTCTCGCGATCATCGCGAGCATGTGAGATGACCGGAGAAGCAAGAAATCAATGAGTGACGGGAGCGTGGCTGCGTTTTCGGGGCGAACAATCCACTGGTGGTTGGTTGCAACTTTGCCGAATCTTGCGAGGTTTCGTGATCGACTTGTAGGCAGAGACTTTGAACACTTCCTCTGAATGGGAGAGATGAGGGTTTCTAGCAGGCTTCGCTGGCCGGGCTGCCGGCGTCACCATCGAGCCTGATTAAGAAATGCCGAGGACAAGTACTAATTTCTGCGTAGGTGTGGGCGACGTGACGAAGCTGCTGCGTCGGTTGAGGGTGACACCTAACTGGACCATGACATAACCGATGATCAATCAATGGTGAAGCTTCTCTAGCTCCTCTGTCCTGGCCTAAGATCTAAACGCATTGTCCTTCAATCAGACATGTTTTTCAATAAAAAAATCATTGAGAAATCGGTTGTCACACAGCCTCATGGGATGGGGTGGGACCATGTGAAATCTTTAGTTAGTGCTGCCAAAGTCTAACAACACCTTAACTAGTTTATTGATTTGCACGATCCCATGTGATCTGCGAACCAAGGACCAACTGCTAGCCGTACAACAACGGTAGGAAATTCGCAGTTGAATTGAGGCAGTTCGAATGTCAGACTCATTGTTACAGCCAGGATTCCCTCGAAAACCAAATAACATAGCCGAGATGCACTAATGTCACCCGTGTTAGCTCTTAGTTTAATGCTTAAAGCTAGGGGCAAAAATTTTCACTGGCTAGGGCCAAAGAGAAGTACAAAGGCCCGATTGAATAACGCAGCAACGTGTACCTTGCCAACACTTGTAGTTATTGGAGTACGTCCTCCATTTGGATGATTCTTTAGCTGGTGTCACTGTTTCTAATCATTCAGCAATGAGGGACGGTCGCCCACGATTCAGGCAACTTGCTCTTAATACTATACGAACGATTGGTCTACAAAACTGTTACAAAAAAAAAAAACAGCCACCAATGCTTGATATAATTGATAGATATGATTAAATGACCTTTCGTGAAAGAGATTGAACCAGTTATTGGTTCCGAATTGTGCGTTTAATCAGCACATTGCGACCATGTCAATGGAGAAGGCTCCAAGAGCAGGCATGATATGTCGGGCAGCTGACAGTTCTGGTCTTCCTCTTGGATGATCTTCCTGTCACTGTTTCTAATCATTCAGGACAAATGGGAAATTTGGCAACGGCACGCCTTTTTTAGAGAGAAAAATAAACAAGTGGTGTGAAGATTTTGTATTTGGTCATCATCACATATTCAGCTTGAATGTTCAAAACCCGTTACAGTCCATGACCATTTTCAAGTCTTGATATTTCATCAAAGTAGTATGTAACAACGTCACGTCAGCCATGCTACACGCTGTCGAATTTGGATGTTTCGTCCAACTGTCCAACACGTATACCGTAGTGCCGATCTGTCTGGAATATATTTAGGTCGCTGGTGTCGTCACACAGAAGAACAGGCGGAAAGTGAGTAGAAGTGTGACACAAGCTGTGATCCGGGCAATCCGGGTTGGAATGAGACAAAAGATTCAATTTCAACAGCGCATATCACATACTATTTCCATGTTAATGTTATCTGCACATGCACGATGTCACGGGCACATAGTTTTTTTTTTCTTTTTTAATGTGGGAAGAAAGCATAAGCGGGCATAATGTGGGAAGAAAGCATATGCGGGCATAGTTGACTAACGGAGAAGATTCATGGGCCTACGAAACCTGCCATTCTTCCAGTTCAGTTTCAGTTTCAGCCACATTGGCTTCCTGAGCAATGCGCTAGTCTCTGTATGAGTGGATTACCCTGATTCCCTGATCTGATATGATGTTGCTGATGTTTTTCGTGCAGGATTCTTGAGGCAGACACCGCGGGCGTGCTGCGGTGCACCGGGCGTGGGTGAGTACAACTTCAACCTGACGTCCAAGTGCGGCGAGCCGGGGGCTTACTCCTGCCCGGATCCCTCCAACCACTGGAGCTGGGACGGCATCCATCTCACCGAGGCTTCCTACGGCCACATCGCCAAGGGCTGGCTCTACGGCCCCTTCGCCGACCCGCCCATCATTGGCTCCCGGCAGCAAGGTTAGGAGAGGCCATCGTCCATCCCAGGCCGGCGGCGGGTGGTACAGATGGTCTGCTCACGGGACATTTGCAAAGTAATTACTGTAGAGATAAGGAAAAAAACAGAACTGTGAGGAAACAAAAGCATATGCCATGTTCAGATAAATTGGTTTAGATTACTTTGTTTGATGTAATTGTTGTTGTGCGGGGAGGCACCTGCTGGATGCTTGATTCGTTTTGATTTTTTGATGTTAGCAGCGTAGCTGTACTACTTGTCATAGTCAAGAAAACTGGACAGCAGACTGGCACCATTTCATTTGTTTGGTCTTAATCTGCTTTTCTGGAGATGTGGGATACCTTGATGGAGAGATTTTGGGGCTTGGTTAGATCAATTTAATTTGCCAGATCACGGAAAGGCTGTGTGCTTGGGTGGATAAAAAAGAGTCAAACCTAAATTTTCATTGATCTTGAACAGTATACTTCGTTGGATTTAGAGCACCATCCTGTTTCTGTATATAGCATTTGTCAACCACGTCTGTGTTTGAATTTGGCCTTTTACTCTGTAACTGTAAGGTTTAGGGCCATGGCCGTTTGTGCATGCTGCATATGTTGAAGGGTTTGCCTTTTACTTGTACATCTGATAGACCACTAGTATATATTTCTTTTCTTTTTTTCTTTTCAAACAGAAAACTGAAAAGTGACATTTTTTTTGACAGAACTGGAGGGGGAAGCCCCCTACAGGATATCTATTATCTTAGTATTTGAGGAGAAAAAAAAGCCACCACGTTCGCTCTCAAGGCCACGAAATTACCACGTTAATCCAAAGAAAAACAAAGACGTGAACCGTTGGATTTTATGAATATTGAACGGCTAAGATTGAAAGAAAAAAATCAGCAATGTATTACCCACCATTGCCATTATAAAAAAATAGACCAAAATACCCACACACCTTTTTACAAAAAAATCAGCAATGTATTACCCACCATTGCCACTATAAAAAAACTTGACCAAAATACCCATACACCTTTTTACACATGAGCGATTCTCCAGTGCGGTCGGCATAAACCGGCGTAGACATGCGAGGAGCAAATCCCGTAACGACACGTGGCAGTCAATATTTCCACCTCAAAATTATATTTTTTTTCGCTCGAGGGTACCATGGTCATTTCACCGAGAGTTCTGTGCGGCATCATTCGTAACAGTCTAACCTCGCCGTCGTCGCCGTCGACGACGAACGTGGCCATGACATCCCGGTGAGAGTCCAGCGAGTTGGGTTTGGTAAACCAGCGCCGCAACGTCATCGTTGCCGGAGACAAGGAAGACCGGTGGAGGCGCTGGTTTACACAGAAACTGCTTCGTTTACACCTTGATGGGTTACGTCTAGTGGATCTGTTCCAAAATATTGTGCTATGTCTCCTGCACAAACGATCCTTCGCCGATTAAACCGGCCGGCCTAACATTAGAGTTACGTAAGGAATCCATTGTTTACGCGTGTCTACTCCGGCGATTTGGCTCGTCTCACGTATGACTCCAGGTGGGCCAATAGCACAGACGATCCTCCCGAGTCGTTTACTCATTTTGGTCTTATCGATTACTTACCGCGAAGAAAAGTCTGAGTGTTCGACATGCCGCATATGATCTCTATCGCGCTGCCCCTGGTTTTTAAAGGCCCACAACCAGACCTTTTAGTTTGCCAGTGGACCCTCCATATTTTCTGTTATTTCGTTAACATTTCTAAAACCGTATTGCATGTTAGACCCTGTATGACTTAAAAATTACACAACTTCAAGATTTAATTTTTGTCAGGAACCCTTATAGTGTACCGAAAATACACGGATGTTCGATCGACCCGTACCGTGTGTCGAAATTACATTTTAGTCTGACAAACGCCATATCAGCCGTCCAGACGTTTCCATGGGGTCACAAAATATATGGGCCTGTCAGAGTAATCGATATTCTCACTTGGTGAGTAAACCATAGTCTCAGCAGGTTCCGTAGTCCATCGTTCCCCTTGCCCATGTAATAATAAACCGTCATTCAGATCAGGTCTACGCACAACAGCGCGCGCAACCTCTGTAAGCCATGTCCACGAAGCTTAATAAGCCAAATGTAAACGAAGGTATAGCGCACAACAGCACTAGTCGCTGTGCATTGCGCACCGTTGGATATACGTGCGTAAACTTTGGAAAAGATGGGCGCAGCGCGCGTAAACAGGCGATAGAGCCAGGGCAAGCCAAACAAAAACGTTTGTCAGGAGTCAACCATCGTAACGGAAGCGTAAACCGTGGTCCCGTGCCCGTGTGTCGGTCGGTGTACTGGGAACGGGGGGTTCCCCTTCCCCCGGGGAAAGGCCTGGGCCCAAGGAGCCAGTGGGCCGAGGACGGATGCCGCGGCCCAGCCAGCCCGCGGAGGTCGAATGAAAAAGAGGGAGCCCATCCCCCTCCGCGCCGCCAAGGCCCTTTGTGAGCCGGTGGCGCTGCGCCACGTGGCTACCCGCGGCGCACCTGAGGAGAGGACGCGCCCCAGCGAGTGTTCTAGATCTTCTCTCCTCCACATTCAACAACGGCTCGTCCCGCCACAGTAATCTCTCCATCTCGCCCTATCTCCGTGACAGCGCGAACCCATGCATGCATTTCGTAAGTATTTGTTTGACCCGGCTGGAGTACAGACGGTGCCTGTGCTCTCCCACGTCCACGTGTGACACTTCAATTCTTCATTGTTGCACGGGCACGTTTGAACACCGCGCGAGTGTAGAGTCTTGCACCGTGCTTGCTCCCGCACGGCCGCCGTCGCCTCAGGTCTCTCTGGAGCCCAGCTCGCGGTGCCGCTAGCCGCCGTGCGCCGGCCCGCTCCCCTCGCATTTGTGTGCGATCCTTGGCTTAATTACGGCCATTAAACGACGTAAGGCACGACCACAAAGCCTTCCAAGGCCAGGACGCTCGTATCACGAGATAACTAGCTACGCTTTGAATCGAATATCAAGCAAATGGGTTACAAAATAATTACTATTTTGTCACGTAGTGAAGAAAAATCACATTGCTGCGATTTGAATAACAACAACAACAACAACAACAACAACAACAACAACAACAACAACAATAATAATAATAATAATAATAATAATAATAATAATAATATGAATCAATCTTCATATGTGGACGGCTGAGGTACTTTTATCCTCCGTAGTTCTGCCTCCACTCCAGGGTAATCGTCAAGGACTTTCCTGAAATCTTTCCTCAGCGCCAAATCATTGAAGTTGTTGTGTCTGGTGGCGAAGCTGATGCACTTTTTCTGAAGCGCTACACAATGGCTGCCCATTGCTATCCGCAGTGCTGAAGCAATATTGTGAATCTTTACAGCGTCCCATATCTTTTGGGCGCATACGTGTAACAGGCAATCCATTAAATATTCGTCGGCCATTTTCATGAGCCAAGGCAAAGCTTCGTCCATGCTTGTCCACAGTACTTCCGGCAATTTGCCTTAGACGGCATATGCAACCATAGCTTCGAATGCATCCAGGTTCTCCACATCCGAAATGGTCACTTTATATGAAGAAGACGACACACCAATCTCTCTACCAAATAGGATGTTAGTAAAATAATGCGATCGCCTTGCAAGAGCCAACCTTTTCACAGGTTTCAGTTGGCTACTCACATTGGGTGATTCCTTGCTGTGGATGCACAACACCACATCTTCATATTTGCCCGGGATGAATAGACTTTCATCAAGGTGTTCCTCCGGCACTTCGATGACTTCGTCGAAGAGGATCACCATACTGAATAAAATTTCCAGATTCTGATCTGCATCAAAACAGTCATGGTAGATAACATGACTCCATCCACAGAAATTCTTGTTGATCCCCCAACCCCAGAAGGAGGAAGTGCCAAAGGATCCTTCATGAGGAGAGTCATCCTGCTCCCATCCATTGGAATTATTGACGGGCAGTCCTCCAACTGTAAGGGTCATCTTGACTCGAACATCTTGTGCGTCTTCGTCCAGATCAAGTTGAACTGACATGGCATCCACACCATGATCGGCATCCTCACCGTGCTTGGGAAACTTTCCCTTCGGATAGACATACAGTTTCCACTTCCTGTTGCCTGCCCTGAACGGATACTGAAAGCGCTCTCATACACTTGCGGAGAGCAACTTATCTTCCTTGAGCTTGATTACGAAGGATCGGTCTGTGAGGGGCTTGACTTCCATGGTTGCGGCTATGCGATGCAGTTGCAGGGGAAAATGGTTGCGGGTGGTCGATGCAGTAGCAAGGGGAAATGATTGTGGGTAGTCCATGCAGTTGCAGGGGAAAATGGTTTCGCAGGGAGAAGCGGGGTGAAAACGGGTTGATTTATACACGAGTCGTGACTTCTCGGTTCGTCTTCCGGTTCACATTTAGTGGGGCGCGTCGCTGGGAATCGTGCCTGGTGGACTCAACAGTCCCGTCTCCTCGTCTTCCAAAAGAAACGTTCTTTGAAATCTCTATACTACATAAAAATACAGCATGGTGGAGGAATGACATCAGTTGTATCGCCATTCAAATCATTGCGTCTCTTAATCGAGGCGTCGCGACGCGGAAACAAAAGGACAGTGATGCGCGCGCGGTTAAGTTAGTCGTCCAATCAGGTCACTCTTTTGGAGATCGAAGGATGCGTCGTGGTTGGGACACAAGAGGACAGGGTATACGTGCGTAAACTTTGGTTCACGCAAGATGGGCGGGGCTCGCGTAACTAGGCGATAGAGCCAGGGCCCGCCAAACAAAAACTGTTGTCAGGAGTAAACCACCGTAACGGAAGCGTAAACCGTATCCCGTGCCCGTGTGTCGGTCGGTGTACTGGGGAAAGGCCTCGGCCCAAGGAGCCAGTGGGCCGAGGACGGACGCCGCGGCCCAGCCAGGCCGCAGAGGTCCAATGAAACAGAGGGAGCCCACACCCATCCGCGCCGCCAAGGCCCATGTGAGCGGGTGGCGCTGCGCCACGTGGCTACCCGCGGCACACCTGAGGAGAGGGCGCGCCCCAGCGGGTGGCACTGCCAGCATGCATCATACAAAATCTGGCCCATGGAAACGTCTCAATGGCTGACTTGGTCGTAGTCGGACCCAAATGTAATTTCGAGACATGATATGGGTCCATCTAACATCCGTGTAATTTTGGAACACTCTAAAGGGGTCCTGAGTAAATTGTACTTATTACGGTTATGTAATTTGCAGGAAATATAGAGCTTAACAAGTAATACGGTTAGGGAACTTCAACAAACTAATAACAAATACGGAGGGTCCATTCGCAAACAAACCCTTCTCGCGGATCATCTGCGGCAGGGCACCTGAACCCAATGTTTCGTATGGTCGGTAAACGATACGATGAAATGAGTAAACGGCTCGCTAGGATTGTCTGTGCCATTGCCGTGCTGGAGTTATACATGAGGCGAGCTAAATCCCTAGCGTTGACACGGCGTAAACAATGTTTACCTTACGTAATTCAACGTTACGCTCGGCCGGTATAATATGCGGCGGATCGTTTGTGCAGACCACATAGCACACCGTGTTAGCACATATCCACTAGACGTAACTGACCGAGCGTAAACGAAGCTATTTCTGTGTAAACCAGCACCGGCGGCGGCCTGCATCTTCTCCGGCAACGATGATGCCGCCGCAACGACGATGAGTCAATGAATGAACCTTATGCGTTGGTACATTAGACCAAATGAACGGACTTCACGACATTTTTAGTCGATCGGCAGGGTTCAATCATGTGCGGCTCGCCGGAATCGAGACATGTTGACGTCGCCGGCATGGTCCAATTTCGGGACCGGGAGACCACGTCGACGTTACGGTGCACGTTCTGAACGCGGCGGGTGCTATGTGGGTGCTGGTTGCAAAACGACGACGCTTGCGGCTCGCCGGAGTCGAGCCGACATGTGAACGTCGCCGGAGTCGAGCCGACATGTTTGCCGGCATGGTCCAATTCCGGCACCGGGAGATCACGTCGACGCTACGGTGACGCGGCGGGTGCTATGTGGGTGCTGGTTGCAAAATGACGACGCTGCCCTTTAGGAGGTGTTTATGTCGCACTTGTAAAGGGTCTACGCGGTTGGAGTAGAGGTCGCGAATAACACCGCCGAATGGGGACACGTGGCGTCTTCTCATTGAGTGACCGCACTGGAGAATTCATGTTTACACATTACCCACCTGGCACCGTAGCTTTGTTGCCCAGCGGTTTGCGTAGTCGCGCATTCCCTGCAACCATCCGAACGCGCGCGATCCTCAGTTAGCAGCAGAGGTATCTACGTGATGAGTCGTTCCCAAATTAAATACGGCTAAATATCCGGAGGGAGTACACGCCCGCTTCTTGCAAAATTTCCCATGTCCGCGACGACGCCATGGGCCTCACCATCAACTATGGCGTTGCCGTCCCACAACGTCCGCGTCGTTGCCGTCATCACAGTGGATCGGTGCCCTGTTGACGTTACACACCTGGCGTCCCTCCATCTCATGCAGAATGGCGTGCAGGCCGGCCTTTTTTAATGCAGTGCGGTGAAGAAACTACGAATTGAGGCCTTGAGGGCAGGCAAACCGATGGAAAAGTAAGCCGAGTTTCTATGCACCGGGAGAGAAGAAAAGTCTGCTTGAAGCAATATGTAACGATCGACCCCTGCGCGCCCCACCCGAGCCATACAGGCATCAAGGAAACGACTTGAAGCTCTACGGAGCAGTGTTGCTTAAGGTGCAGATGAGTGCTTGGAGATAAAAAATCGATTCGTTGAAAGCTGCTTCCTATCCATTTTTTTTTTCCTATTCTTCTTTGGCTGGGGTGCATGAAACTGGTCGTCACAAGGATAAGCGAACCGGACTGTACCAAAAATTTCTGATTATCTTATTTGTTCCATCTTTTTTCCATTGGAAATATTTGCACTCAATAAAGTTCTTTCTCCAGTTATTTAATCCTTTTCCTTTGGAAACATGAAACGAAATGAAAAGTTAATAATATATGTCCTTGCATTAGCATTTGTTAGGCCATTGAGAATTTTGGAAGAGGTCCAATGCTCGGGGGAGAGAAAATATTTTACTGTGTCGATGGCTTCCTTGAGTTCCTGCAGTACCATTTTGGAAAGGGTCCAATGGTCTCATTGAGTTCCTACATTAGCATTTTGGAAGGGTCCAATGGCCAGTAGTTAAAAAAAAATAGTATCAACAAACCAATGAATTGAATTTTTTTTACGAAAGGGATGATTATATTAAATGAAAAGCACATGGTATATCCTCAAATTCTATGATACAGCTTGTAAAAAAAAATTCTCTAAGGTCAAGTTCATCTTCCTCTTTTTTTCTGTGAATGTGTTTGTTGTAACACACAAACTATCCACAAATTGGTTCTTCTTCTCCACCGACGACAAGATATTCAATCAAGCATTGAAAAGGCCGCAACGTCCACTGTCCCAAAATTCCATCCAATATCAAGTTGTCTTGAAGAACAAAACTTCAATTCGAAAGAGAATCGGTCATCTCCAGGTCCGCAAAAAAGGGAATAATTCTGGCATTGTCCCAATCGAGATTCGATAGAATCCATCCAGATAACACATATGCCCACGCCATCAGCACCGCCGATGCCTCGAACAAAAATTTCACCAAAGGGTCCAAAATGGTACGCCATCAACAACTTCACTCTTTCGTAAAAAGGTGGAATACGACTAACCTCCATGTCACTTCATCGGATAAATGGTCGACACCAACTCCAGAGCCACCACAAGCAATGGCGGATCTGGAGTCAAGAGAATTGGGGGGGGGGGGGGGGGGGGGGTGCAAGACATCATGTAAAATTGTTCTCGCCCTGGGCGCGGCCGCACCCAGTAGTCCCTATGTAGCTCCGCCCCTGGCCACAAGGATGCCAGATCCACCCATGCTCGATGACAAATCTTACACGGAGGAAGACACAGACTAATATCACAAAGATCGGCATATGGGAAAACTTGATTTGATGGCTAAACTCTAACTAAACCACTTGACTAAAACTAATGAATTAATATTAAATGCCAAAATATAATATAGTTGATCTAGCCGCTCAAATTTGCGCGGGCCAACTTACTAGTTGTTATTAATTAAGAGAGAACAATTTTTAGCGATAGTTTTTGTTTGTGTTTTTTTAGCACACTTTTTTTTTAGCACAAGAGTGATAGTTTTTGGTTGTAGTACAAGAAGAGTAGTATGTGTGTGTTGGGCCTCCCAACACACTTGAAGGCCTGGGTTGCTTTGATAGTGTGTTTTTTTTTTGCGAGGGAGATAGTGTGTTGTTTAAACCCTGTTGGTCAAACATGTTGATTTTAAACAAAACAGCTATTGTTGGCCATGACCATGCCTGGCTGCTTGGTATTGACTTTTGCCACATGTGATGAACTCGTGATTTGATTCTGACAAATCTGCACGTCCATATTGGGTCGCCAAACAAAAGAAAAGAAGGGGAAAAAAGCTAGACTTAGTTGGGAGGAAAGCTTTGTCCGGAAAGAATGATCCATTTGTTAGCGTCACCAGTTGGCATATACGATTATTTAACCTTGCCAGATTATCTTTAACCTTTTCCCAGTGGAGCAGCACATAAAAGTCCACGAATAGCTTAGATCTCAACGAAGATCTAGTTATCTGGTCCTGTGCGCCCCATGACATGCATTTCCCAGCTGCCACGATGAAGCTCCTCTTCGTTCTCATGGTTCTCCTCGCGTCCGTGAAGGAGCTCGTTTCATCCCTCCCCGTCAACCGGCGCTACGATTATGCGTTTAAGCTGTTGGTCAAACACGTTGATCTCAACAAAATAACTGTTGTAGGGGCATGACCATGCCTGGCTGCTTGGTTTTGAATTTTTGCCTATTCGTGTTGAACTCGGACTTGAATCTGACAATTATGCACGTTCTAGCTGCGAAAACTAAGACTTTTTTATCTGACAAAAAAATTATATTAATTTGTAGTTAGTACATATGTTATAAACACTCCGTAAAACAAAAAGATCACAACTAAAATCACTCGGCATGTAGCTTCAAACCCCAATCACAAACCTGTATGAAGATCCAAATGGATGTGCGCACAGGCAAACACTCAACATACATATCCAACATTCCTGTCGGCGAAATTGACCATAATCTTCTTTCTTATGTCTTCCTTCTGTCACCGAAGAAGAAAAAACACTAATCCCAATTTTCTTACCAGCCCTTCATTATGATCGGATCTAATCATGACAAAACAGAAAAGAGGCCAAAATTTTTTATCCATGGCGACAGCATCATCCCCGCCTCGAAGTCGTTGTCCGGAAACCTAATTCTCTATGTTGTCATGAAATTTCTGACATCGTCGTCACCATCATCTTCGAAACCATCACGAAGAGACAAAATCCATCATGCCTCCTTGCCATCGCTATAGAGGAATATGAAGAACCAAATCCTCGATACCAAATAACTCGTCATGGAGACGGCTTCACCCTATTCTAAAACTCGATCTACCAAAATTTATTTGGTAGACAGGTCCCCAGTCTCTCCGGCTGACAGCAACTTGCCGGAGGCAGGAAGAGAGGGGGGCAATGGTGGTGAAGGCAGCGATGGCTCTCGAGATCCCTGCGGCGGCTAACAAAACTATGACTTGGGCGTGTTCGTTTCCTTTAGTCCTAAAGTTTAGTCCAGAGAATCTTGTTATTTAAGGATATTAAATAAAGTTTAATTATAAAACCTTTTTACAGATGGGTGCTAATTTACAAGACGAATCTAACGAGCCTAATTAAGCTATGTTTTGCTACAGTGATGCTATAGTAACCATCGTCTAATCACAACTTAATTACCCTCATTAGATTCGTCTCGCAAAGTAGTCCAGGTTTCTGCAAAAAATTTTGTAATTATACTTTATTTAATTTTTTTAAATAGCAAAAACTTTGAACTAAACTTTAGTCCTAAACGAAACGAACAAGATCTTAGTTGGAAGGAAATTTACTCGTTCCGGAAAGAATGGTCCAGATGTACCAGTTGACAGTTTTGATTGTTTAATGCTGTTAGACTGTCCATAAATGGCCACGGAGCAGCACAAAAGGTCCACGGCTAGCTTAAACCCCAATGAAGCATCCGGTCCTGTCCCGGCATCTCCCAGCTGCCACGATGAAGCTCCTCTGCGTCCTCTCGGTTCTCCTCCTCGCGTCCGTGGCGGAGCCCGTTTCAGCCCTCCCCGCCAACCGGCGCTACGAGGCCATCTTTAGCTTCGGCGACTCCTTCGCTGACACCGGCAACGACAACGTCGTCTACGTCGAACGCTCTCTCTTCAACCCGGCCGCGGCGCCTCCCTACGGCATGACGTTCTTTGGCCACCCCACGGGCCGCAACTCCAATGGCCGCCTCATCATCGACTTCATCGGTACGTTCTCTTTCTCGCCAGCTCCATTTTCCTTCTTGTCTTTATGATGTGATGTGATATGTTCTCTCGGCATGTATATGCAGCGGAGGATCTGGGGCTCCCGTTCGTGCCGCCGTTCCTGTCGCACAACGGCAGCTTCCGCCAGGGTGCTAACTTCGCCGTCGCCGGTGCTTTCGCTCGCAACGCCAGTTTCTACAGCAATATACCCATCGTTGGTCCGTTTGCTCTCAACACCAGCTCGAGCGTGCAGCTGCAGTGGTTCGATTCACTCAAGCCGTCGCTGTGCGACCCTGCCAAAGGTAGTCATTTGCCACGTACATCTAGTTCCAAGTTGAAGTGTCCCTTTGAGACATTTTTTTGCTACTTTCTGTTCCCACGAAACAGTAGAATGATTTGTTGGCGAACTGAAATTCATCACGGACCATGTTCCAGAGTGCAAGGGCTTTTTCCACAAATCACTCTTTTTCATGGGAGAGTACGGAGTCAACGATTACAGCTTCTCTGTTTTCGGCATGAACATGTCGGAGGTCAGACTCATAGTCCCAGACGTGATCAATACCATCTCGATGGCAGCTGAGGTAATTAACTCATCGTGCTAGACGTGATCAGTAGTACCATTCCTTGCCGGCGAAGATAATACTGAACAATTCCTGTGCATTTTTAACAGACGATAATCAAGCAGGGTGCAAAGACTGTAGTCGTGCCCGGGATCCCGCCGCTGGGGTGCTCGCCGACGAACCTGGCGCTGCTTCCGAGCGATGATCCGAATGACTATGACGCACGGACCGGCTGCCTGAAGAAGTTCAACGACCTGTCCGTGTACCACAACTCACTGCTGGAGGACGCCGTCAAGAATGTTCAGACAAAATACCCAAACGTCGGAGTAATCTATGCCGATTTCTTCACCCCAGTCATGGATATCATCGAGTCCCCTGACAAGCTTGGTTAGTATGTACTCCAGACTACCAGCATATCGCAGGAATGATTTACCTCATCGTGCCATTTTAACTGCTCTTCCATAGTTAGTTGCAGGGTTATATATGTCGAACATTTAAGAATTCTTCTGACAGAAAATGAGATTACAACTTTCAGGGTTCACCAAAGATATTCTGAGGTGCTGCTGCGGAGGCGGTGGGAAGTACAACTTCAACATGAGCGCCGGCTGTGGCATGCCGGGGTCGACGGTGTGCGAAACATGAGCGCCGGCTGTGGCATGCCGGGGTCGACGGTGTGCGATGAACCATCAACCTATTTGTATTGGGATGGCCACTTCACGGAAGCAGCCTACCGGCACATCGCCAATGGCTGGCTAAACAGCATATATAATGGCAATTAGCATCCTGGAAAAAGGTTACTGTAATCAAATCGGATCAATGGAACTGCAAGCGTACTTAAAAACTTGTTATCAAATTTATTTATTTTACTCCGTCATGAACAAGACTTGTGTACGAATGATGATCATTGAGCTGAATTCAAATTGTGATACTTGTCACTCATGCTAGAAATGCGAAGCTTTCTGCCTTTCCCCTTTGTTATAACATCAGTTCATCTGCCAGATGGAGCTGCAGATTTATTTTATCCTTATGTTGATATAACATTATCTGGAACTTACATCACCACGAAATATCATACAACATATTGGTTGTTGCTCATCACGCACAGCGCTTGACTGGTTGACTTTACGGACAACCAGATATTAACTCAGATTATAACAATGGCAAGCTGGCAATTTTCTTTTGAAACAGAAAGCTGACAACTGACATTTTATCTTGAGCGATAGGTTCTGGTGAATCAGGTGTTAGTCGCCTTACCATTTTTGAAAATTTGAAATTGCGAAAATCGCTTCAACCAAGCAATAAACCTCGATTCGAAATTCGCAAAACATGTTTTTCTCCGGTTGGTAATTAGAACCTTGGTGCCTGTAGTTGAATCGAGTTCCAGCATTACTGTGCAAAGTTGCACATGCGGAACAAGTGTGCCATGTTTGTTCTCTGTAGTATGCACTTTCACATGTGTATGAGTCCATCGCCGTATTACTCCTATCATTTATAAGTAGCCAGAAGAAAAAAAAAATCTTATGTTTCATCACAAGAAGATTTTTTTTTTTTTTTTGTTGAGGAATCGCAAGAAGATGCCCAGAGCCATTTGTATACTGGGTATAGAACTCTGTGGCCCATCATTGTCTTTTTTTTTTTTTGACAGAAAAATGGCAGGTGCTCTGCCTTTGCATTAAGATAGAAGAAGAAGCTAGCAGTTCAAAAGAAATTACAGTCCAGGCAGCTGAGGCTGACTCAAGAAACAGAAACAAATGACTTAAGCTAAGATCATGGTTTTGGCCAAATATCTGGCCCAACAAATTACAGAGAGGCTCGATTCACTCTAATTCAATAATCCTAGGCGACTGATTTCCCTCACAGTTTTGATGCCTCGTGTGTGCCATGCAGTAGAGGTTGATTTCTTCCTTTGCCATAATGGCCACCTGGTAGCAGTTCTTTTCTTTGCTCTCAAAAACTCGCCTATTTCGCTCCTTCCAAATGTTCCACCAAGTATATATGAGCACTCCTGTTGCTTGGCGCCGTTGTGGTCGATTGATTGATCACGCGTTGGTCAGCAGCCAAGCCGCCGTCCCTCCTTCAATTGGAGTTTGAATCTGCATGCCTGCAAAACCACACCAAGTCCATACATATTGTACCACCTGCCGAGCAAATGGACAGGCTGTTAGCAAATGATTAACATTCTCCTGGTCAGATTTGCAAAGTGGGCAGGTTGCACTATGCTGCCATCCCCTCTTGGCCAAGTTTTCAGCGGTTAAAATTTTTTCGTGCATTGCTGTCCATGCGAAGAAAATCGCCTTGGGTTCAGCTTTAGCTCTCCATAAAATGGCTGTTTGGAAAGGAACTTGTGCTCCCAAGAACTGAGCCCTATACGCCGATGCCGATGTATATGCTCCATCTGAGGTCCATTTCCATGAAATGGAATCCTGGATGCCTTGCTGCAGTTGCACATTCCGAATGAGCGTCCAAAGGTACACAAATTCCTGGATTTGTTGGTGGTTCGAGATCCGTTGCACGGCTGCCATCCAATTGCCATTCTCCAATTCTTTTGCCACGGTTCTATTTTTAAAATGCATCAGCCGGAAAAGATTAGGCGCCATGTCTTTCGGTGCCTGTCCCTGCAACCACCTGTCCTGCCAAAACAATGTTTTCTCTCCATTGCCTAAGATGATTACTGTGGATGTTTGGAATAGCGCTCTGTCAGTTTCGTCACATGGCAAGGGCATGCCACGCCATGGCTTGCTGTCATTTGTCCACGCTAGCCAGAACCATCTTTGTCTCAGTGCCCTCCCAAAACGCTCCAAATCCATAATTCCGAAGCCTCCTAATTCCTTAGGCCTGCGCACCATATGTGTCACATCCCAAAAATTTGAGGTTTGGATTAATGTAGATAAACCCTAAATAAAGTTGAGCTAAGTTTGAATTTCGAATTTGAGTTCATTTGAATTTTCAAAATCATGCATACCTATCATTCATATGCATACAGGAACTTCTCCGAATTTTCATAGCAAATTGGCTTGGCCAAAAATCTCTGCAAATTCACCATAGGTTGGATTCACAGATAATTAATTTCTGTGAATTTTTCATATTGTTTAGAGATCGTTTGCATAGGTATAAAATTCGTAAACGTCTCAACTAGTTTGAAAATTCGAAAAATAGTAAAGAACCTAATTGGGCTTGACCCAGCCTGCCCCGGCCCATTACCAAATTCCGAAAATAAAATAGAAAAGAAGAAAGGCTTACCTCGTCCAGCCCGTTGCAGCCCAACACGGCCCAGTCGGCCCAATCCCGAACCGCCCCCATCTTCTTCTTCCTTCGTCGCCGAAGTCAAGCCGCCGCTGCCGTCCGACCACCACGGCCTCGCCACGCACTCCCTCGCCCTGTGCGGCCACAGTGAAGAGGCTACGCGGCACGCTCGTCGCTCCTCGGCTTCACCTGCACCGCCTCGCGCCTTCCGGAGTCCCCTCCCTTTTTCTCCTCTTCCTCTCGTTGATAATAGAGGCCGCCGGATAAAATCTAGTCGCCACCGCCTCTTCAGCCCATAAAAGCTTGCGTGCGTCCCCTTTACTCTTCCTTTAACCTCCTTCTCTTACTACCATTGCTTGTTGAAGAGAAATACCGAGGGAATTGTGAGAATTCAGAAAAATCCCCAACTCCGGCCGCCGCCACCATTGCCGGCGATCCTCCTTCATCGGTGAGCTAGACATCAATTACTCTGAAACTTAAGATCTGTATTCATCGCTGAATTCATTAGTATGCTTGGTTGCCTCAATCTAGGCCTGTAGTGCCCTCGCGACGGAAGCACCCTCTGTTTCGCTGCCGGACGACGACTAGCCGTCGCTACAGTCCGCCGCTGCTTGCATCCCTTGCTTGGTAAGAACCTCCGTTCCTTGTAGACGCTAGTATAGCTTGCACTTCATGTCGCCGTGCCCTCCTGCTCGCATCGCGTAGTCGCCAAACCACTGCGCGCCTAGGTCTTCGCCGCGCCGCCGCTACGCTCTGTCTCCGACGACGAGACGACCACCGGGCAGCTCCTCTTGGCCATGCGCTTCACGTAGGACAACGTATCAACAAAGTCCGCCGCTAGTTTGCCGCCGGCGAGCCTCTCCGTCGCCGCTGCCACTGTGCGCGCGGTGATTTAAAGCAAACACGCCTTAAGCTGACACGTGGCTCGCTGTAATTGGACCGTTTCGGTTTAAACGTTTTTAACTCAAAATCAATAGGAAAATAATGGGGAAAATTTTGGTAAAAATGTTAGAATAATTCCTTGCTATTTTTAGGACTTTTTGGCTTTGCTCATCAGAAGTAGATTATAGGAAAAATTTGCTAGCAAAAACTTGATGCCTAGTTTGTTCATGCTTTTTAAGACATAACATGCCTTTTGATAGGAATTAATAGGATATCTACAAAATGGGTATACCTGCCATTCTTATAATTAAACAAGTAATTTCTGCACCCATTCACGTATATTTAAATTAGTATAAATGTCTCTTATGTCGAACCAATAAACTCACTAAGTGCACACTTGATTTATCTATTAAAAGCTTTGAATTGCATTTTCTTGTATAAAATAAAATCATGTAAGAACATAAGAAAATACTAGGCTGTGCTTTAACATATTTATGACCCTTTACCACTGCTTTTCACTATTAAATCGTAAGACATGTTGCTAGATTAATGTTTAGTTTGGTACACGCATGCTTCATATGAGAAAATTGTATATTTCCCCTTTTTGGGATAGTTTGGATACTTACATAATAAATATGCATGTAGTGCGTATTAATTCATATACCTTCTAGTTATGTTAAGTTAATGGACCCAAGTATAAGAACATATTAGCTACGCATGCGAACATAGATTTATTTACAACTTGTACACTTACCTCGTGGTTACAATAAATTAAGTTATAATCATGGATCTCATGCTCTTGGACACATGTTCCACTTGACATACATACATATAGTTATACATAAGTAAGTAATGATGAAACAATAGTAATTATATTTAGTTGAAAATATGCATACGTAACACATATATTTTCCATACACTATTACTTTATTTAAATAATTTAAACTACATAGGCATATGTCAGCATGTTCTTAATAACTAGACCATGTAGAGTATGTAATAAGTAGAATCCTTAGGACATGCTAACTTCAGGTAACTTAGTTTAGTTGAAATAAACTTCTTGACTATGTCATAGGTATACATAAAAGACGCATAGATAGTTAGAGAAAATAAAATAGGATCTTAACCCATAGAAATGTTTCCACACGCATCCAGCGCATGTAGCCTTATTTTTACGTATAAGACATCTTAGGAATAATTGCTATATAAATCTAGCGAGTGAACTCATGTTTCTTTGGACAACCTCGTGCCCATTAGTAGAAATAATTTAGAATTGACATAATAGATATGCACGCAATCACCATCGATAAGATATATGCATCTCACCATTTTCACTTTAGGGATTTAGGAAATAAATGTCTACATACTAACATGTTAACCTTGCATTAATTAATTTAAGTAACACACATGTTGTATTTTAAGAGAAAATAGATAATGAATAATTTGTCTAGGTGAATATGGCCCTTATAAGGCCAAGAGTGTATCTCGTAACGAACGACGACCGTAGGATAAAATGGAACCGCGTAAACTTTGGTTGTCCTCTTTTCTAGTTATTTATCGATAGAACTCGATAACGTGTAGCATTCGTACGAACTCCGAATACATATTTATTTTCATGAAATACATTCCATGATCATGCTCTTTGGGTTTTTATTCGAAATATTTGTAATTATTATTGTAGATTTTATTGGATCTTCTTGGATGGCTTTATTTGGATATTTCGGAGTTTATCGATCGCGAATTGATGCGCACAATCGTCGAGAGACTACATCGCGGGAAGATCGACACTTGAGGATCGTCATATGAATTATGTATAAAGGTGCGAGGCAAGCACACCCCCTTGATCATTTTGATCCTATGTTTGCAAATGCATTTAAGTGCTTAATTTGTAGGATAAATTTGTGCATAATTTGTATCACTAAAAAGGTTCAATTGGGAAATGGTAGAAATTACCCATTAATATTAATCCCTTGTTGAGCCATATATTATACCCCTCTTTTGTAACCATAAGTTGGGCTGTCACATTAGTTAAATGCCATATGCTTCATGATATAATTAATTGCTAATTAAGCTTGCAAAAATGAAATACTATATTTTGTATAAATGGAAGCACTTGTATAATCATTAAATTTACATATTTTGTTGATGGGAAATCTTTGTTGATATATGATGGTAATTTTAGATGTTGACGGGTTTTGATGTGATAATGTTAAATTGGAATAATGGTTGTTTGATAATGATGATTTGGAGACCCGTCACACCACATAAGGACCGGTACATTTGTATCTTGATTTAAGGAAACAACGTGCGACCATGGATGCTGGTATGGGACGGCCATGGCTAAGTAGTTAGTTGAATGTTGCCTTGCCTTCTAGAAGTAGAGAATGTATGGATAATTTACCCGATTTGGTAGTTATTCAGAGGGACCTCCATTACTTCGGTCTTGGGCTCAAGGTTTACCAATACAATAATTTGTACCTTTTCCTGCCTAACTATCCATGTTTGAAGGAGGGGAAAATTGTACCTCTGGGATGTTAGTGGTCAGGTTCAGAGGATTTTATTGCAAATTAGGGAAGGCAAGGTTAACAAACGGCTAATGAAAACGTCATGTGTGATACCGATGTGCACACTTCGTGAGTGCACGGTGCTAGCTACACCACAGACGGTCACTCACTGTCCATGGGTACAGCGTACAAACTCTGCAGAGTAATAATCCATTCGAATGGCCGTGCTTGCGGTCTCAAACTCCTTAATGATAGGTCTTTGTTTAGGAAATGGTTGGGACTAAAATTAATCATATTTATTATGGTTAATGACATATGAAATGGTATAGATGATGATTTGGTAGGAACTTGACATGGAGGTCAAGTGTCACCTTTTATTCATATGATATTTTACTTGTGCTTACATTTATGCAATTTATATTCAAGCAATTCAATTTAGTAATTATTTTATTATACAAGTTTAGATTTCCATATGCTCATTTACGCAAATATACCATATTATTCCTTCCTTCATTATGACTTTACATATAATTATAATTTTTGTTGATATTCACATGCATGCTTGCCTCCGATAACTTTGTTTCAGAATTTAAATGGATCTCGGTGAGGAACGACGCCGTTCTTTCTAGGAGTTCAACTTCCAGTCAATTGCCTGTGGGATGAACACGGGGCACACGCTGGAGATTTGAATTCCTTTATGTTTCTGCTGTGTTTATTTCTTAAGGTACTTCGTCGGCCGTCGAGCCAATATTTTGTAAATTTCAAATAAACTTGATAGTTGAATCTTGACATGGCTATGGTTCCACTGTGATTACCGTGTGTACTTGTCATTGATCCTGGGGCAAGTACGGAAAACACAGAGTTTCGGGTAATTTAATTATCCGGGACACCGCAATATGCCAATTCACCAGGGGAACGTCCCCCGAGTTTCCTTCTCCTTCATCGCCCTTCCACAGGAAATTTCTACAGATTTTTTCAAATCATTGTCTTTTGTGACATCTATGTTTTGGATGGCTTCTTCCAAAAGACGGGTGTGAAGGTTTGGGTTGCTTTCATAGGCTTAAATCATGCTTACATTTCTAGATAGAGAGCACGAGGAGAGTATTTTTTTTAGATAATGGAAACCAAAGTCTCTGGCCTCTGCATAGCACGTAGCCCGGTTTTGTTTTTATTACAAATGTTCAGTCATCCGACCGAAAATCAAGAGAGTAGAAGATAAATCAAGGAGGACAAAGTCTATTATGAAATCTCCATCCATGACTAGCAAATAGCTCCAATGCAGCGACCTCCAACGCTGCACTCACGGAATGAATGTTCTCCCTTGTCTCTTCCGGCTGCAATAGCGCCCAATATCGCAGCCAGTATGCTCCCCTGAAAGTAGCCTACATAAATAAAGTATATTTTACATTGTTAAAGCAAATATCATTCGTGCAACGCCAAATAGCCCAACACAGGGCCGCTACACCCACAAGTATAAGCTTGCGCTCTTTTTGTCCTACATTTGAAAGCCAGGTACCAAACATATGAGCGACCGAACTAGGTGGTTGTAAACCCGTAGCTACCGTGACAACCCTCCAGATGTTCTTAGCATGATGACAGTCAAAAAAGAGGTGCTGAATTGTTTCATCACAATTACAAAAGCAACACTTATGACTGCCCGACCAATTCTGTTTTGCTAAGTTATCCTTTGTTAATATTACCCCTTTTATGAGATACCAAAGAAAGATTTTAATCTTTAGAGGTAGTTTCAACTTCCAAATAAATTTATGACGAAAGGGAGTATCCTGGTTAATTAAAAATTGGTACATGGAGCTGACCGATAACCGACCACTCTTTTGTAGCCTCAAGGTGACAGTGTCCCTTTCATCTAATAAGTTGAAACCCGCAAGAGTAGCTATTAGGTTGTCATATTCAGTTTGCTTGATTCCTACTAACGCTCTTCGAAAAGAGAGATTCCATCGGTTACTTGATAAAACCGATTCTACCAAATCGTGCGGGTTGTAAGCCACATGGTATAGGTTAGGGAACAGCTCACTGAATGGTCTACTCCCTCTCCATGTGTCTTCTCAGAATCTGATTTGGGAACCATCTTTGACATTATAAGATACACATGAGAGGAAGCTCTCTTTGACACTAAGGAGACCCCTCCAGAAATGGGAATCCGTTGGTTTAACCCCAACTTGTGACAAGGGTTTTGAACCCAGGTATTTATTCCTGAGCAAAAAAGATTGCCACGCCCCTTCTTCATTAAGCAGTCTGTATAGCCATTTGCTTAACATGCATTTGTTTTGGATCCCCAGGTCAATAATATCAAGTCCTCCTTGATCTTTTGGGCGACAGATAAGATTCCACTTGGCTAGGCGGTATTTTTTCTTCTCTTTACCCCTGTCATACCCCATTTCTGGAATATGTTGTGCATCCTGTATCAGTCCCTGGATCAGTAGCTGATACGCACAAGAACACAGATATGATAATCAAAAGCATACTTCGAATAGGTAAATAAGTATAATACCTGATATAGGACCCTTAGTGGCGGTACGACAAGGAAATATCCAAATCCAACCAACCAGCTAACGGTGAAGCCGACAGCGGAAACCTTGGCCCAAAGCCACAAGCAAACTTGAGGAGCAGAACGGAAAACCCAATCGTCGTCGTCTTCCTACTAAACCAACAATCGCAAACGCGTGAGTACATAAGGTACTCAGCAAGCCCTACACTACACAAGGGTATATATACATGCATACTTGGTCTTAGCAAGGAGGAGGCTATATGGTTTACTTGCAGCAAAGCAAACTTTATGCAGGGTTCACTAAAGCAAGACAAGGATTCATAGATAAAACAGGGAATTGATTGTCAATGTTTTAGTTGGTTGGCCCTGGGGGAGTATGGGCATTCCCGCCAGTTCCCAAGTTTTAGTTGGGCCTTCTGACCACAAGGATCATACCGACCCGGCACACTTGCCGTCACTTCCAAAACACGGGCTGACTACAACCCACTCACACGCCAAGGAAAGAGAGAGGTGGCTAATCCATACGTGCGTAACAATAATGTGTCATATGCCGTGACAACGTCCATCCGGATGAATTTTACACTCTGCAGAGGTTGTACATCTTTTCCCACGGGCTATGCACCCTTTGCAAGGGGTTACATAACGCCTAGTCCATCTCCTCCGGGTAGTCTCACAATTCCACCACGAAATCAAACTCAGGGGCTTGTGACATGAAGGTCACATCTGGCACTGTACACAGGGTACGTCGTGCTCCTGTAACACATAACAGGATCATGTAACACATACCAGGACGTGCGGCACTCCCGTAACCTATAGCGGGTTCCGCAAGCCGGATCATAGGTACGTTTCCTATGTCCTTTTCCTGAGCTTTCGTTGCCTCGACTGGCCTCCAGATGGCATTTGCAAGAGTACCAAGATGATAGGGTAGGTCCATCCCATAGGGGTTCCGTGGTTGTACGAGAATCATTATGTTAACGGGCGTCAGAACCGGTCCTTATATGGCCGGGCAAGCACCATATCCCACACTAGGGGCCTATAACACCGACATCAATCTACTAGTGGCCTTGCCCGCAATCCAACCCATCCCATCATCACCGTCACCATCAACATCATCACCTAACACAGTTGTGCTACTCCCAAACCCAATATATCACACACACCACCAAACTCATTTAACACAGTTGTAAAACATATATGTGTGTAAAGTGTAGCAATGTAGATACATTGCAGGGGTCCTAAGCATTCTAGTAGTAAGGTAAAAGTGCCATCATCGAAATGATGGAACCATCCTAGGGTTGTCAAGGTGACAGGTAAACAAGGATTTAGATATTAACGCCTAAGTAACAGACATCAATATCAATAAGTGTTGGTATTTCTTACGACACGAATAAAATCCGCAAGCGCACGGAATACCGTTGTAGCACTTCACCCGGGAGTATTCCAAGGTATCGTATTTGTTTTCCCCAAGGAACAGAGTTATCCTGCAACAAGGTTAGTTCTACCCAAGGACAACCAAGACAACTAGCAAATTAGGATCGAGAGGGTGATTATATCTAGTTATCCTAGAGGATAGACGAACTCAAGCTCTACTTGTCTACTTCGGGCGCCGGCTTAGGCCTGGTCTGCCAAGCCACTCCGACCTGTAGCTCTACTATGTACCCGAACGTGGAGGGTTCCTTTGGACGGACAGGGCTGTCACTTCCTGCCGCCTACCTCTACAAACCGTGGAGCACACAGCAAACAAAGGTAACCTCTAGCCTAGACACCACGTCTATGCCGTTGATTACTACTCTAACCTCTGCCCAAAGCTGAATTTAGAAGGCTAGAGCACCCCTTGCGGAGCGATGATCCCGTAAACAAGTATAACAGGAATTACGCCTAGAAAAGTAATATTGCTCGCTAGATAAATAATCACCACGTATAAATCACAAAGAGTGTTTACACGCCAAGGTAAAGAAATAGAACTAAACCTCCACCAAAATGGAAGGAGTATTCCTTTCTCTCCCTTGCCCTCTCTCCTATTCTACTAGTGTACAAAAGGCTCTCAGCCTAAGGATTGGAGTGGAGCTCTATTGGAGAGTCTTGCGTCTTGTGGTGTGTGTTGAGAGGGAGAGGTGCCCCTTTATTTATAGCCTTGGAAGGTCGGCAACTTTGAGGCGGTTCCCGAGGTCGGTGACATTTAATGCAGGGGGAACCGACCTCCAGAAGTCGGTGATGAACCGCCATAAAAAGATGGGCCAGTGGGGCATCCCTGGCAGGTCGGCCGACCTGGCCAGAGGGGGTCGGCCGACCTGGCCTGGGCCCCTCTGGGCCTGGTCCTCCTCTGGCTGCTTCCTTGGCCTGTGTACTTGCCTAAACCACGTGCATTGCTTGATCTTGAAGCCTGATTCTGTGGTTTTGGGCTTTTGGACTAAGTTCTTCAGTCCGGGGAAAATCCGTCGATTGTAAAGTCCACGTTTAGTGCATGTTTTCCCCTGTTTTTGTATGGATTGCACCTGTACTTCATAATTCACCAAGACTAGTGGAATTTGTTAGAAATAAACCCTATGTCTACACTTGGTGATGGTGTTAGGTTCAAAAAGGTGCATAAAGTTGACGGTAAAAATGGGTCGTAAGGACCGTCAACAAGATCCCCCACACTTAGCTCTTTGCTCGTCCTCGAGTAAAGCTATGAGTGGAATTTGGGGAGGACTCATCCCTTTTGATGAATGAAACCTGCACACAAGCTATTACAAGCCACACCTTTTTACCTGCGAACATGATGGTGGCTAACATGTATTCTTGGATGATTGAAAAGTGGAACGGTCCATGACTCAAATCACCTTGCTTTCATCCACTAAGTACCTTGGGGTTTTTGGAAGAGTTTTGAAAATAAAGCAACATAGCTCTTGCTTCTCTATTGATTCTCCCGAATCGCTCAAAAGTGTATTTTCCTCACCAAGGCATTGATTTGCCTCTTTTATCCTACTTCTAAGGCTTGTATGTGGAGCTCAAGGTAGGGATAAAAAGAAGCATACTTGTATCACAAATATTGCTGAACCAAAAGAAAGGATCCACGGAGAATTCAAATCATACAACCTTGATCAAGAAGTGCATGTGTGGATGGATGTGTGGATGTTTATATGTGACGACTCCTTTATTGGTTTTTACCTCTCTTTGTTTTGTATTTCCGAGACATGGCTATCATTTTTCTTTCTTTTCTTTTCATGCTCTGTACATGAGCATTTTTTTTCTCTTTCTTTATCTTCCTCATCTTTTTGTGAGCCTTCTTTTTCTTTTGCATAGCCTTGTCCCTCTTTTGTTTATTTGAGAGAGAGGTAAAATGGGATAAAAGTGAGGAGTGTCTTTATTTGGATGGGTGGATGTGCTAACTCCCGGTGTAGGAGTTTAGCATTTTTGGTGGATCGTGTACGTGATCTTGATCAAGAGAGCATGACAGGTTTCCCACTAGGGTCGCAAAATTTTGGAAAAGCTCATTGCAAAAACAAGTAGCATATGTATGTATGTTTGATAGTTGTGATTAACATATGGCATTGGTAGGAAATCATATACCAAAAGAGGAGCAGCGAGCCATGCTATTTTAACTTTTTGAAATAAAATTCCCAAGGACTTTGTAGATTGAGCAAAAGATCATTTCATCGAACCATATCACACTCGCCAATTATCTAGAAAAACATGAGTTCCTATGGATAGGTTGTTCACAAGCAGGTGGTGATGAAGCGAGTAATAACAAGGGTGCAAGTTCATGTTGAGAACAAAAAGGGAGAGCATTGGGATTCATAAGGATGTAAGTAAAAGAAATTTTCCTAAGTTTTAGTTGGTCAAGTTTTAATTTTTTTTCGCGTCTCTTGACAGATAATGTAGGCAAAAAGGGAGTGTGGGAAACAAACTTGAGTACCACGAGGAAGCAGAGGGCCAGTGGGACCCACCAGGGGTCGGCCGACCAGGTCAGGGGGGGTCGGCCGACCTGGTGTGGCCCCTGCTGGTGCCCAAATTTTGCACAATTGTTGGTGTTGTCCTTCCCGTGATGGTTCTAAGTAATTTGCTCGTGTTTGTTTCTATTTTCGCGATGTTCTCCCCCCACACTTGCCTTTTTGCCTATTTCCTTCAAAATAGACAAAAATATTTGGAAACACCAATTGCTCTACCGGTATGCAAGCCCGGGGAGCACTAATTTGATTGAATTTAGAAACAAATATGAAGGCGCATTACAAACTTGATGAGGGAATTAAAATGATGAAAGCAAATGCAATTAAACTAAGTAAATGCGCCATGGGAAAATGATGATCGCGGGAGGTTTTAGTCGTAGAACTTTTCTTCCTTTCCCGCGCTCTTGAAAAGACGCTTCATCTTTGAGTTGGTGCTGCGGCGATGGTCATCATGGGCATCTCGTATTTCAGCAAGAGCGTCTTTTATCTCCGCCACTTTATCGTTTAGGCGTTCATGAGCGTCGCGGAGATCATTATGTTTAGCGAGGAGACGTTGATAGGGACTCTTTTTCGGGGTCTTTTCCTCCTCACTCTCATACATCCCCCCTGCCCTCTTGATGGGAGGAGGAGGGATATGCCTTTTCACCTTCTTGGGTGGAGTGGTGCTTATGGATTCGAGGGCGCCTCGCTTCTCCGCCGAAGTGAGTGGTGGGTGGAGCTGCTTTCCACCACCACGAATTCCCTTGATCTTGAACCGAATGCCCGCCTTCTTGGAGGGGCTAGGCAGGTTGAGCCCCTCATATTGGTGATGCACCACGTCTCCATTCCTTGCGACGAGGGTGCCGACATACTTCTCCCCTGGACGGAGAGAGCCTTCGGCCTCATCGTGACTTGGCTTCTTGGGGATGGTTTTCCCCTTGCCGTAGCGTGGTGGTGCACTAGCGGGAAGGTTTTTAGAGGGGTCTTTTGCTGCTGGTGGTGGTGGTGTGATGGTGAGAGGTGCTTCTTTGACGCTCATGGCTTGCTCATGGGTTGGAGTGACGGGATCAAGGATGTTTTCAAGGTCAAAGAAGCGGCAAAGCTCACTAGTGGTAGCAGGGACGTCAAAGCTCGGGATGCTGCTGTCCATGGTGGTGGCAAAGGTTTCTTTGGGCGAAAAGATAATGGTGGAAGAGAGGTGCAAGTGAAAAAGGGTGGAAATCACCTTTATTTATATAGAAAACTATGGAAAGAATTAATTCTGATTTTTCCGCAGCGGAGCAAGAGCTAAATCAGTGGGATTTGAGTATGTGAACGTTGGAGCCGAGTGTGAGAGAAAAAAGGGACCGTTGGGGCTCCCACAGGGGTCGCCCGACCTGAAAAAGGGGGGTCGGCCGACCTACTGTCGGCCCCTCTGGCCACCTTCTTTTTCTGGCTAATTTCTTGCTATATTTATTCAAAGGAAAGTGCTGCTACGGGTGATAACATAAATCAGAGGATATCATGATAAAGATTCTAAATTAATCAAGTGCATGACATCAAACTCTTTATTCGTATCGGGTTCAAAATAAATTTTTAGACGCTGGCCATTTACCTTGAATACTTTACCTTCGTCGTCTTGGAGTGTGATTGCTCCGTGTGGCGAAGTTTCAATAACCGTGTATGGCCCGTCCCATTTGCTTCTCAATTTTCCGTGCCCGAATAGTTTCACCCGTGAGTTGAATAGCAAGACTTTGTCTCCAACTTTGAATTCTTTTACTCTTATTCTTTTATCGTGCCACCGTTTAGTCCTCTCCTTATAAATGGCTGAGTTGTGGTAAGCTTTGTCTCTCCATTCTTCCAACTCAGCTATCTCCATTTTTCTCTTCCATCCGGCACCTCGAAGGTCCATATTCCATTTTCTAATGGCCCAATATGCTCGATGTTCCAACTCGATGGGTAAATGGCATGTTTTTCCATATACGAGTTGGTATGGTGACATGCCTATGGGTGTCTTGTATGCTGTCCGGTATGCCCATAGTGCATCGGGTAGCTTGCTTTTCCATGACTTCCCCATTTCTAACACGGTCTTTTGCAGGATCCGTTTGATTTGCTTGTTTGAAGTCTCGGCCTGACCACTTGTTTGAGGATGGTATGGAGTGGCTATGTTGTGTCGTGCTCCAAGTTCTCTAAGGAAGCTTCGGAAGGTCTTATCAATGAAATGAGACCCTCCGTCGCTTATCACTAGTCTCGGTGTTCCAAATCTTGGGAAGATAATCTCGTGGAACATCCGGCGAGCGTGCTTGGAGTCGGCAGCTCGGCACGGCATTGCCTCTACCCATTTGGACACATAGTCGACTGCCACCAAGATGTATTCACAGTCTTGTGACTTGGGGAATGGCCCCATGAAGTCGATGCCCCATACGTCGAAGAGTTCGACTTGTAAATTGAAGTTGAGGGGCATTGCATCCCTTGCCGTGATGCCTCCAAATCTTTGACATTGTGGGCATCGTCTGACGAATTCTTTTGTGTCTTCGTACATTGTTGGCCAAAAGAAACCACTTTGCCATATCTTGGCCTGAGTACGAAACACTCCATGGTGTCCCCCGTATGGAGCTGCATGACATTTCTCGATGATTTGTGTGCTCTCGGGTGTCGGCACACATCTTCTGAGCAGTCCATCGGCGCAGACACGGTAAAGGAAGGGCTCACTCCAAAGGTGACGACGACTCTCATAGATGAGTCGTTTCTTGTTTTCTCCCGGTGGTACGTACCCCGTCACTATGAAGTTCACAATGTCGGCGTACCACGGATGTGAGTCCTTGACGTGGAGTAGCATGTCGTCGCGCAAGAAGTCATTGATGGGTAATTCCTGCGGGTTAGTGAATTGCATGCGCGACAAATGATCCGCTACAGAATTTTCTACTCCTTTCTTATCACGAATTTCTAAATCAAACTCTTGGAGCAGAAGAATCCATCTTATCAAACGGGGTTTAGCATCTTTCTTAGTAAGATCTAAACTTATCACAAGCAAAAACAACAGCAAGGAGCTCTTTTTCAGTGGTAGTATAATTCAACTGAGCTCCAGACAGAGTTTTGCTAGCATAAGAAATTGCATGATGCTTCTTATCTCTAGTTTGACCAAGAACAGCCCCCACAGCAAAGTCGCTAGCATCACACATAATTTCAAACGGAAGCGTCCAATCAAGGGTTTGGATGATTGGAGCGGAGATGAGTGCATTTTTGAGAGTATTGAAAGCATTCATGCATTCATCAGTGAAATTAAAGGGTGCATCTCTTGCAAGCAA
Organism: Eragrostis curvula; assembly: GCA_007726485.1. NCBI lineage: Eukaryota > Viridiplantae > Streptophyta > Magnoliopsida > Poales > Poaceae > Eragrostis > Eragrostis curvula. The sequence continues at coordinate 21,556,867 of RWGY01000026.1, forward strand.
ATTTGTAAGGGGTCTAGCAATTTGAGAGAAATCTTTGATAAAACGGCGATAGAATCCCGCATGTCCAAGAAAACTGCGAACACCCTTAATATTAACGGGAGGTGGAAGCTTTTCTATAACTTCTAATTTCGCCTTGTCCACCTCTATCCCTCTTTCAGAAATCAAGTGCCGAAGGACTATGCCTTCTCTAACCATAAAGTGGCATTTCTCCCAATTGAGCACTAAGTCCTTTTCTTGACAACGTTGCAAGACTTTGTCTAAATTTTCTAAACAATGATCGAAGGTTTTCCCATAGACAGAGAAATCATCCATAAAAACCTCCATAATCTCTTCGATCATGTCAGAAAAGATAGACATCATGCATCGTTGAAAAGAAGCAGGCGCATTACATAGCCCAAAAGACATTCGACGATAAGCATAAGTTTCGTAAGGGCATGTGAAAGTCGTCTTACTCTGATCATCGGGATGGATGGGAATTTGATGATATCCCGAATACCAATCAAGGAAACAAAAGAAAGAATGATTTGCCAGCCGTTCCAACATCTCATCGATGAAGGACAGTGGAAAATGATCTTTCTTTGTAGCCTTGTTAAGTTTTCGGTAATCGATGCACATTCTCCACCCCGTGACGGTTCGTTGAGGGATCAATTCATCCTTGTCGTTATGAACGACCGTCATTCCTCCTTTCTTGGGCACAACCTGCACTGGGCTCACCCACTCGCTGTGTGGAACAGGATAGATAATACCAGCATGCAAAAGTTTCGAAACCTCTTTCTTAATGACTTCCCTCATTGCATTGTTCAACCTCCGTTGAGGTTCCCTAGAAGGTGTGCTATCGGGATCTATGGGAATGCGATGGGTGCAAAGAGCAGGGCTGATTCCCTTGAGGTCTCCTAGCGAGTAGCCAAGAACGGAGCGACGTTTCTCTAACACGGCTAAGAGTTTAGCGGTTTCTTCCTCCGAAAGCTTGTCACTTATGATGACAGGCGTTTCGGGGTTTCCGTGAAGAAAAGCGTAGCGTAAGCCCGGTGGGAGTGCTTTGAGCTCTATGGGCGGTGGCGGCGAGGCTAAGGTTTCGGGCAGCTCAAAGGTTTCTTCCGAACCGTTTTCTTCTAAAACAAAATTGAGAGCATCTTCTTCCAAGGACGATTCGGGGGTTTCATGAAGAAAAACTGCCATAACTTCCTCTATGCAATCGTCTACTTCGGGGGACTCCTCGGCAAAAGTATTTAGCGTATGAACGATAGGGATAGAAAAAGGTTCCTTGCCGAGGGTGAAGTCAAGGGTTCCAGAAGGCGATATTTTTAAGAAAAGCTTTTCTATGGGATGGCCTACAAGAACATCAAAATCCAAAACCCCGAAGACGTGAAAATCCAGCGATACTTCGGCATCATCGTGCTTAATGCAGATGTCTCTAACGATCCCCAAACCCTCAAAGAAGTGCCCCGGAGAGGTTCTAAGGAGTTTGCTAGTGGGCGCCCAAACTTCGTTCCCAAACATGGTTAAAGCAAAAGATTCGGACATGATGTTGGCACCCACTAAAGGATTATAGAGAACATCTACCTTTGATCCCCGAATTGAGCTTTGGATGGTTGAGGTGGGATGTTCAAAACGAATAGTATCGGAAGAAAGCTCATTTTCTCTCAACCATTCATCGCTTATGATCGATGTCAACTCCCGAATGGTTTTCAAAAGAAAATCTTTTTCTAAAGGTTCGGGGGTTGGTGCAGGGAGTTTTGGCCTCTTTTGACAAGAGTAGTTCGAGGAGTCTCCAAAATTTTCAAAAATTTCTTCCTCGAACTCAAACGGGAACTCAAGAGGTTCATCATCCTCTATCATTGTTTTTGTGTTAGATGGGGACTCGATTGTTGGGTCTACCATTGTAGGCACCAATTGTTGTGTTTCTTGCACAACGAGTTCCTCATCTTTTGACTCCGGCTCAACTAGTAAATCAGCGGAAAAAGGAGTGTTTTCCACAATGCGATCCAAAAGTTCGTGTGCTTCCGCTATGGTCTTATGAGTAAAAGATCCACCAGCGGCCGTGTCAAGATAAAGTGCGATATCGCTGCTCAATCCCGAATAAAAATGTTGTAATAAAACGGGTTCGGGGAGCAACAATTCAGGTCCGGAGTCTGTTAATGAACAGAACCGAATCCATGATGCACTCAAGGTTTCCTCTTTTTCTTGCCGAAAGTTAATTATTTCCGCTCGTAGAGAAGTGATACGGGATACGGGGAAGAACGCTAGACAAAATTTGTCTCGCAATTCTTTCCAATCACCGTTCACTCTCTTAGCGGTGTAAGTGTACCATTGCTTCGCCCTCTCATTGAGAGAGAAGGGAAACAATTTCCACTTCAACGTTTCTTGTGTCATGCCATGGATCGATCGGCATGAACACAAATGCTCAAACTCTCGCAAGTGTTCATAAGGATTTTCATGTTTAAAACCCGAAAAGGATAAACCTCTTATCATCGAAATAAAATTGGGGGAAAACTCATAGCCAAATGAAGAAATGGGTTGTGATGATGATGGTGGCTCTAAGAGCTCGCCCCGTGGAGTGGAAAAAGATTGGATGGTGGGTTGTGGTTCCATGAAATATTTTTTTTTTTGAAATTTAAAATTTAAAGAAAGTAAAAACAGAACGGTAAGTAAGATAGATTACGAGGGCAAACCTAATTTGCAGCAGAGATATCAACCGTTCCCCGGCAACGGCGCCAGAAATGCTTGTTGGTATTTCTTACGACACGAATAAAATCCGCAAGCGCACGGAATACCGTTGTAGCACTTCACCCGGGAGTATTCCAAGGTATCGTATTTGTTTTCCCCAAGGAACAGAGTTATCCTGCAACAAGGTTAGTTCTACCCAAGGACAACCAAGACAACTAGCAAATTAGGATCGAGAGGGTGATTATATCTAGTTATCCTAGAGGATAGACGAACTCAAGCTCTACTTGTCTACTTCGGGCGCCGGCTTAGGCCTGGTCTGCCAAGCCACTCCGACCTGTAGCTCTACTATGTACCCGAACGTGGAGGGTTCCTTTGGACGGACAGGGATGTCACTTCCTGCCGCCTACCTCTACAAACCGTGGAGCACACAGCAAACAAAGGTAACCTCTAGCCTAGACACCACGTCTATGCCGTTGATTACTACTCTAACCTCGGCCCAAAGCTGAATTTAGAAGGCTAGAGCACCCCTTGCGGAGCGATGATTCCGTAAACAAGTATAACAGGAATTACGCCTAGAAAAGTAATATTGCTCGCTAGATAAATAATAACCACGTATAAATCACAAAGAGTGTTTACACGCCAAGGTAAAGAAATAGAACTAAACCTCCACCAAAATGGAAGGAGTATTCCTTTCTCTCCCTTGCCCTCTCTCCTATTCTACTAGTGTACAAAAGGCTCTCAGCCTAAGGATTGGAGTGGAGCTCTATTGGAGAGTCTTGCGTCTTGTGGTGTGTGTTGAGAAGGAGAGGTGCCCCTTTATTTATAGCCTTGGAAGGTCGGCAACTTTGAGGCGGTTCCCGAGGTCGGTGACATTTAATGCAGGGGGAACCGACCTCCAGAAGTCGGTGATGAACCGCCATAAAAAGATGGGCCAGTGGGGCCTCCCTGGCAGGTCGGCCGACCTGGCCAGAGGGGGTCGGCCGACCTGGCCTGGGCCCCTCTGGGCCTGGTCCTCCTCTGGCTGCTTCCTTGGCCTGTGTACTTGCCTAAACCACGTGCATTGCTTGATCTTGAAGCCTGATTCTGTGGTTTTGGGCTTTTGGACTAAGTTCTTCAGTCCGGGGAAAATCCGTCGATTGTAAAGTCCACGTTTAGTGCATGTTTTCCCCTGTTTTTGTATGGATTGCACCTGTACTTCATAATTCACCAAGACTAGTGGAATTTGTTAGAAATAAACCCTATGTCTACACTTGGTGATGGTGTTAGGTTCAAAAAGGTGCATAAAGTTGACGGTAAAAATGGGTCGTAAGGACCGTCAACAATAAGCAAGTAGGTCCATAGCTACACAATCAGTAAAATAGCAAGTAATGCATAATACTAGAGTAGGCTCTATAGGTGCATTGCGAAAACAGTAGGTTCAATCATAATGAAGGAGATGTAGAGCTTGCCTTCACTAAAGTCTTCTTCTTCACGTCCTTGTAATCCGGGTCCTTAGATCCTTCCTAGAAGCTTGTATCTTGACTCCTATGTCGGGGTCGATGTCTTCAAGTCCTTCCTCGATGCTCGTCCTTGAAGCTTGTATCTTCTGGATCTTCCTTGAATTCTTCTAGTTCTTCCTCGAATCCCGCGTAAGCTAGCGCATACAAATATACCATATAAACAAACTACCGCAAAATAAAATAAGATCGAGAAGAACCAAATAAAGATCCAATTAACTTCGATAATAACCAATAGAACACCAAAGAAGACAAAAGGCACAAATCATGCATGATGCATTAGGTTTTACTTTAGGAAGATCTTATTATTATCTTAAGAGAGGCTATTAAGGACGGTGCATCGAGCACTAGGGCTTTTGATGTGAAGGTGGGATGCTAAACCATGATAAGTGCATGCGGGTATGTGTAGGTAGAAACGGCGTGTGTACGTGTTTTTCGTACACTTGCAACACTAAGCTCTCATATAGGTCGTAACCTATATAACGGCTCATGCAACAAGCATACCAGTGCAAGGTGTGTCACTTTAATTACCTATGTATGTTAGGGTATTAATTAATGGTGATTAGCTATTAATTATTGGTTATGCGCTAAGCGCATGACGATGGCACGTGTACGTGATCAAGCATGGCATGGACGCATGGTTGCGAATAAAAGACAAGGATCAATCGATAAGACCAACGAGCAATTGAAAAAACAATGAACAATAAATTCAATAACCTCCAATGAAGGACCACATAAATACGATAATAGTAATAAATAACAGAGCTCGGTAAGGATCGGTGGTAATCAATAGACTAAGGTTGATTGAGCGATGGTTGAGATAGGTTAGACTTGTAGCTGAGTTGCGATAAAAGATATTAGGTTTTGGTGTGAAATGATACAACAAGATTGGTTAGACTCACGTTAGGAGATGAGCATTGGTGACAAGCGATATCGACGCCACATGATTTGCCGTCATGGTAAATAGGATACTAGATTTTGGAGCGATACATCACGAAAGATTGGGTAGGTTTATTGTTAGCGAGTGAGGGTGTACGTGTGACATACAAGGTTAAGGCGGAATGATGTATTACGATGAGGGGGTACTAGGATGTGAGGCAAAGAGATATTGAATGATTGGTTAGGTTCAATGCTAAACGATAAAGCAGGCAGCTACAACATGCAAGATTGACGTCGCATAAATTGGCGATATGGAAGAACATCAAAAGAGGGAAGATTATAAGGTATTGACGGCTTGCTGGTCCATTCTAGAGCTCCAAGAGTAGTACCAAAGGGTACTATGCGTTTCTACGAACGCGTAGGCGCAAGAATCGCCCAAAACGGAGCTATGGTTGAAAAGATATGAGGATTTAAAGGTTCAAGGGGCTTACATGCAATTACAGAAACATACCGAGGGCATATCTGTAATTACCAAAAGGATTTAGGGACTGAAATGTAATTAACAGAAAGTTTAGGGGCCTTGGTGTAAAAAGACAGGGGCTAAAAGATAATTACAGAAAAGTATAAGGTTGTTTCTGTAAAAAGACAGGACCTAAACATAAATAGAATAAAGATCAGGGGCTTATCTGGAAGAATACAGGGGCTGGGATTTTTCTAGGATTTTTGGATTTATTTTTCTATTGGAAAAGCCATGGACCGTGTCCACGGGCTCTGTGGACCGGGGCAGGGGATGCGGTCCATGGGTCCGTGGTGGACCGGGACGATCTCAGCCGTCGGATCTTAACGGGACGGGCGCGATTTAATGAATCGAAAGGGTACGCCCTCTTTTAATCTCGGCCGTTCGTTTGGAAACGGAGGGCCGGAGGTGATTGGGAGGTGAGTGCGGCGGCCGGCGGCGACAGAGGCGGCGGCGCCATGGGAGGAGTTCGCCGGAGTTGGCTTCCCGGCGTTCCCGTGGGCCAAACTCGACGGGAAAAGGGCCGAGGGAGAGAGGAGGGAGCGGGGATCTCACCGCGGGGCGTGTCGACGTCGCGCAGGGCTGGGACGCGCGGTGACGACGTGAGGTGGCGGCGAGGTGGCGGTGCTCAACGGACCGGGGGCTCCGGTGCTCCTCGTCGAGTTCCTGTTGGACGAGGAGGTGCGCGGCAACACGGTGAAGACGCGGCGCGTGTCTGCTTGGCCAGGCGCGTCGCAGGGAAGGCCGGCGGCGAGCAGGGATGGTGGTCCGCGGCGGCGCCTGGCGGGGGCCGTGCTCCCGTGCTTCCCGAGCTGCGTGGAAGGTCGTGGGCGATGCGGGGAGTGCACGCGAAGCTGACGCGCTAACGAGGAGGGCGAGGGAGAGCTGCTCGACGACGAATCAGGCGGTGGCCGGCGATGGTGGAGAATGGGGAAAAACTCGATTTGGAGCTCGATGTCAGCCGGGGTGAGGTGTTGTGCGTCGGGGAAGGGAGAGGAAGGGCGTGCGCATCGACTCTTATAGGCGAACGAGAGGGATAGGGGGAGGGAGGCGCTGCCGAGTCAAGGGGTCGGTCTCCGGTCATGGTCGTCGCCCATTAATGCGGATGGGACGCGGCAAGGAGGGTGGCCATGCTGGTGACGGAAGCGGGGTATGGCTACAGCACCACGGAGGCGACTGGACGAAGGGCCTGACGCGGTGGCTGCGTCACGGCGACATGGGAGGCGGCATGGGCATCGACATGTGCGTCGACTGGTGGTGGCAGGAGGAGGGAGGAAGGACTGATAGGCGGGGCCCGCCTGTCAATGAGAGGAGAGGGAGATGGGTTGTTATTGGGCCGGCGGGTTGGGCTGAAGAAAGAAAATGAAAGGGAAGAACGAGCTGGGCCAGAGGAAAAGGGATTGGGCCGGCTGAGAAGAGAGGGGAAAGGTGGCCCAAGAAGGAAGAAAAGGCTTTTCTATTTCCTGGACTTTGAATTTGATCAAATTTGAATGGAGATTCAAATTTGAAAAGGAAATTTAAACAGAGCAAACACATAAAATAGAACAAGCAAACCAAAAATGCATATGGTGGACGTTGTGCAAATTTTAAATCCAAAAGTTTTTAAATTCAAGGTGGATTTGCTAAAGTTAAATCAAGCAATTATTTTAGTTTGTTGCAAATTCGAAAGCTCAAACTTTTAGTGAATTTTAAATGAGAAGAAAACACTTGAGCACAAGTTTAATTATTTAGGAAATTTCATATTCCAACTATATTTGAATTATTTTAGAGAATTTTGTTTTGAAAATTCATGGCAAGGTAAGAGTTGGACAAAAATTTAAATTTGGAGTGATTTTTATTCCTTTTTATTTGCTTTGAAAATTTGGGATGTTACAACCCCCTTGTCAAAAAAATCGGGATCGATAAAAGTCAAGCTTACTGAGGGCTCCTTTTGGTATTTCGAAGAAAGACATCATGAACATCGAAAGACTGCTTAATACAGAATTTATTAGCGTAAGTTTGCCTCCAAAAGACAAATGCTTAGCTTTCCAGCACGAGGAGAGTATAAGCCCGCAAAAGAATGATACAAGAAGAGTGGAGTGTGTATTTCGACTCCCTGCACACTTGAAGGCCTGGGTTGCTTTGATGGGCTTAATTTTCTTTTTGGCAGAAATGATGGGCTTAAATCATGCTGGGTAGTTGCTGGGCCTGCCTACATGTTAGTTTGACCATTTTAGTACCTTCTTCAGAATGTCGTCAAGCAGAGCTTGTTTTTTTAACCTGTTGGTCAACATGTTGATCTGATCTAACCAAAACAACTACTGTTGGCAACGACCATGCCTGGCTGCTTGGTTTTGACTTTTTTTTTTGCCATACTCGTGATGAACTCGGATTTGAGTCTGACAACTCGGTACGGTCTTATTGGGTGGCCAAAGAAAACTAAAACTTAGTTAGGAGGAAAGTTTACTCGGTCCGGAAAGAATAATCAAGATGTTAGCGTCACCAGTTGACATATTCGATTGTTTAACATATTTACTCTGTTTCGGGTGACTGAAATTTGTTCTTTGTTCAGTCGACGCACTGATCGTTGGATATGTTCCAATGTTCGTGCATTTGATCAACCCGGTAGCCTTGGATTCTTTCTTTGTCGGGCCCGCCTGTCCAATTTGGAACCCGTTTAGCTCCTCCGTTCCTGCCTCCCTGAAAAAAAAACCTCCTCTGTTCAGAGAGAGAGAGAGAGAGAGAGAGATCCAGGAGGCAAACTCGCCGGAGAGCGAGCCGACGCGGTGGTGCGGCGAGGCGAGATCCCCGAGGATGCTCTTGCTTCGTCGAGTTTGACGTCGTCCACTTCGGCAAGCGGGGCAGAGCGCGGAGGGCGTCGGGCGATTCATCGAGGAGGCATGGATGGGAGGAGTTTGCAGAGGCGCGGCTGCTGCTTCCTCACGCAGCGGTCGAGAGCTTCCTGGACGAAGGGATCCTCGACGACATGGTCCCCTGAGCTGCAGGGATCTGCTACGGGGGCGTGAGGCGGAGCATCATCGGTGACGGCAGGAGGGGCGGATTTGAGCGGGATTCTCGGGTCGCGGCTGTCGCTCCGGCAAGTGAGGCATCATCCTCGCCTCTTTAGATGTTGGGCGGCGACTAATGAGGCAGGCTGGTGAGTTTCCTTCGCCTTCTCTGATTTCCTTTCTATTTGCTGGTCAGGCTCCGTCCTGGTTGCTCCGTTGGGCATCTCGCGTGCCCCAACACTGATTCTGCTTGTAATTTTGCTTCGATCTGCAGGATTTGGGCTCCTAGGTTCCAGATTTTGTGGTTGCTGTGATTTCAGAGGGAGCCGCCCTATGATTTCCCTCATTTTCCATCCATTTTGTGGTTTATGGTTTGTTGTACGAATCGCCTTCTATATTTCTATTTAGTGGCTTGTGATACACGGATTCAAATTCACTGGTTGTTGCCTTGTTGTAACTGCAGATACTAGCAAGGAGCAGTGGCGGAGGAGCTCATCTCTCGCAGAATGAGGTACACACTCCAAATCCCAAAAGGGAATTAGTGTGGATTTCGGATCCACTTATTATGCACTGTGGGTGGGGCATCTATGGAGTCATTTCTGCATCCCATTCTCTCAATTTGTTTTTTGTACTTTGAACTGCCTTGTCAGAACCTTGAGCAGAACATGTTTTGGGGGAAAGCATAGTAGTTTGTGGTAAGATAACTTGATGAGATTCAGAATCAGAGTCAGGGAGAGATGCTCAGTAAGACCTTTTGTCAACAGTCCGAATTTGTGATTCCACAACTCTTCAGTCATATCTGATGGTCCATTATTTATGCAGAGATGTAAGAGTGCATACTAAAAAATTGTAGTTCGCCAAACTAAATCCAAATTCAGACCTCACATTGTTTTGACCATTTTTCAGCATTTAGCATGTTCTCTGTGTTGTTCGCCATTTTCTTTTGAAACTGTCTATAAATTATTCATTAAACAGAATCTATTGCAGTCACTGTTGGTTTGTTCCACGGAGTTTGCAGACATTGGATTGCTCAAAGACAAAACTTTCTCAAGATAAAACCAGATTTTTACTTAATGATATAACATTTAACCATCTGTTGTTATAAGGCCGAATTATGTGCCTTATATTAGTGTATTGCCTATGTTGTTAGAATTACAACTATGCAATATAGGAATTGCAAAAACTGGTTAGTGTAATTTTGTTAATATAAGGGATGCAACTTGAGAAATACTGAATTTAAAACAAATTTGTAGTTGTAACTTGTAAGTGCTTGACTTGTAGCTGAAGTGTCGAATCATTTGGAGGTATATGGGCAACATATAAAACCACTTCAAGACTTCCATTTATTAAAATTCCATGTGTTGGTTGGTATCTGTAGACATCGAATTAGACATGCCATACTTCGTTTTTGGTCTTAAGTGTAGTTGCATGCAGGTCATGGCCTAGCCTAGCCTAGCCTAGCCCTTTGTACTTTGCATATACATACATTCAGATTCATGGTTTCATTTATATAATGAGTCAATCAATCCTCAAAACATGGGTGCCTTGTTTTCTTCAGATTCATGCCGATATTTAGCTCTCTGACTACTCTGTTTATCCATTTTGGTTGCATTTGATTGAGATACTTGCATATGGAATTGCAGGTGGATGAATGTCTAATTGCGTAGTATATGTTGTGCAATTCTGTAATATACATATAGATGAATGTCTAATTGCCACCTGTTGTAGTTTTGTTGCTGTTTTTAGCTTTTCGAGTGGTGACTCACACAACCACTGCATGTATTGTGTGCATTAGTTGAAAATATGGTAATAAATGCTACTCCATGAGTATCAGTTGGACATACTACCGTAGCTGATACTTGAGGCCTCAAGGGAGCAAAATTTTAAGTGATTTTATTATGAGTAGGTCCATGTAAGTTTTTGTCCAGTTCTTGTGATTTGGCCAGTACTTAGTGTGTGTGGCACTAAGTAAAGCTGCATTCAAATTCTAATATTGACATAAAAGTTTAGTAATGTAACGGTAGCCATGGTAGTTGAGCTATGTTCAGAGTTAAGTTGTCGATTGAAACATCTCTCTGTGTGCCTCATATTCCCTTTTTTTTTTTGCATCAGGTGTCTATTCTGTCAATAATCCTAGCCCTATATTGTTTTTTTGTTTTGTAAGATCAACTCTTTTTCAACATGTAGCTTTGTAATGAGGCACTTCTGTTACTATGGTGTCAGGACTGCTTTGCAAATAACATTGGTAATGAAAATTGCAACTGTGGCGTGTTCTTGTGCTGAGGCACTTCTTTCACTATGGCTTCTGTTACTATGGTGTGTTTCTGTTCCTATTTTTTTTTCCTATCTGTTAATCCATAAGTAGCCTCTGCTACTTATTATCAACATTCCATACTCTTTGTGTTCTTTTAGTTTCAAAGGAGTTGAATCATTTCGTTGCTCAAAGCTTGTGTCTATGTTTCCCAGGTCATCAATTTGGAACTGCTGATGCTCACCAAACCTTGCTTGTTGTCATGTACTGATTATTTTTCGTCATTCGAGTTAACAACGCACACAGCTATGTATTTCTGAATCTTTCTGCCAATATCATTAACACTACACCTATCAATTTTTGATAACTTATTTGGTGATCTTTGTAGCAGCAGCATATAGCTTCCACTCATAGGCATTTTGAGCTGTGGATTTATTGTTTTGATTATTTTTAAACAAAATAAGCTTTTTCCAAATGTATGATTGTTTCCTTACCTCAAAGTACGATTGCTCAATCATACCGGATGAACCTCTGTGTACCTGTCCCAGTCCCTGATTTGTATCATCGAATCTTTATGTACTTTAAGTTGCTCTGCAAAATAACATTACACACCTTTGTTAATTACTATGTTTAGAATATGTAATTGCAAGCAAACTAATATGCAAATTGCTATTTTGATAAGTGTAACTCAGTTTTGAAGTACCTGATCTGCAAGCCTCTGATATTGACCTTCTCCAACATTTTGGGATCTCGCAATTTCTTCCCCATACGTCTTCTGCATCCTGCTTCATTTGACTCGGAGGTTAGGACCTGCGTGTCTGTCATTGTTATTCCCCTTTGTCCCCTAGTGATTTGGCTCTGTAGATCTCGGCGGGGTCGTCGATTTGGCTCTGTAGATCTGTTATAAATGGTTCTTTTCTTTGCTGCATTCTTTTCAATCTGGAATAGATCTGTGTGTATGCGTAACATCTAGGTCAGGTACATACAACAAAGAAAGAAGAAATAAGCTTGTTTATTTTTACTTTTTTTTTACTTCTATATGATACCTATTGGTGAAAACCTATTTGTCTTGTTGAAGATCATATCGAGTGAATTGTAAGTGGTTTTTTAGATCAACTAGTAGATTATTCTCTAGTTTAATCTCTGATCTGAATTTTTATCTTGTTTGATGTAGCGTCCTTGTAGTGTTTAATGGGACTGCACATATTGTTACAAAATCATTCAATACAAAATGCAGATTTCATTATGTGCAATTGTTCAATATAGAAACTGCAATTACTATATATTCTATTACATCTGGAATATGTAGTTAGGATATGTATAACATAAACAGATTTCATCCTGTATTGCTCTCTTTCCTTTGATTTTCTGTTGATGTTTTAAGTTCATCTGGGGCTGGCTCTCTCTTTCTATCTGACATTATTTCTAACATACAACCACTCATTTATTCTGGGAATGGGAATCTTTAGGAAAGAACTAATTCATGTTACTGATATGGAGCGTAAAGAAAGATTAAACATGACAAAAAATTTACATAAACATAAACAAAGAATTTTGATCATTATATTTACCTTGTTTTAGTCAAACTTATTTTTCTTGTTTCCTGTCAGGGATTTTATTTATGTAATCATACTAAAAACTAATTTGTTTTTGTCCTAACTGTAGATTCTTCACATGAAACTAACTAAACATAGACATAAACAAAGAATTTTGTTGATTATCCTTAACTTGTTTTAGCCTAACTTATTTTTCTTGTTTCCTGTCAAGGATTTTATTTATGTAACCATACTAAAATCTTTTTTGTTTTAGTCCTAACTGTAAATTCTTCACTTGGAACAAACTAAACATAGACATAAACAAAGAATTTTGTTCATTATCTCTTACTTGTTTCAGTCAAACTTAATTTTCTTGTTTCTTGTCAGGGATTTTATTTATGTAAGCATACTCAAAACTAATTTGTTTTAGTCCTAACTGTAGATTATGCACATGAAACAAATAAAACGTATACAAAGAAATAATGAAAATTACAACTTTTGTGGTTTGAAATTACTAATGGGCTTATGAATAATTTTAAAGTTATGGATGTGCAATTATTCAGATATTTGATTTTCACATAGGAGATTCTGAGTGTGTATGATTTTGTGGTCATATCAACATGAGGCACATAGATTTTGTGATCTTCTTTATTTTCATAGAAGATTCTGATATTGTGCTGCTTCTTTGGGTGTATTAACATGTGGGCAGCAACCTTTTTTAGTTGTTTAGTTTTCATGTTCTGAAGTAATTTAGAAATCTGCATTTAACCTCATTTTGTTTTGTTTAAGCCGACAAACCGAAACAATTCACTTATTTATATGAACAGAAACTGCTACAATTCACACAAATAGGACCATATTTTACTTGTTTAGTTTTCATGTGACGAAATAATTTTGAAATGTGAAGTTTAAGAATATTTTGTCTTCTGTCAGTGATAAAAAACTGTTGCAATTCAGTTGTATTTTTTGTTTTCTATCAGGGATTTTGTTTATGTGATCATAATAATAAATTATTTTGTTTTAGTGATAACTGTAGAATAAGATAATCAATGGCAATTATATTGTTTATGTATACATTATTCAACTGCACAAGCATGTCTTAGAATAGATGGTTGTTAGGCGTGTCTTAGAATTATTGCAATGCCATGTCACATTGGTACTGGCTTTTGTGTTTTTATCTTCATTGCTTAAATAATGTCTGGCCTTTGTAAGTTTGTAGTACAGAACATAGCATGCTGACCTCATGATTCTTTTCATAATTTAATTAGTACCCTGTGGCTGAAGAAAAAAGATATAATTGGTGACTCTGGCGGCTCACAGTGTAGCAGCAGCTTGTCATTTGGCCTTAACAAGAGGAAGAAATCAGGCAAGTATGTTCTGCTATTTGTCATTTGGCTTTGGCTTGTAAACTTACTTTTTTTAAGGTACTGAAATTACTGCTGGACAACTATTATTATGCATGAGTGAATCATTGAAAATGGAATCATGTCAAGGCAGAACACATGCCTATGAAGAACCTTTCTATGAAGTCTAATGCAGCAAGGGCGAGAGCGTAACAGAGACGCATCGTTAGGCTTGCCAACTAGTGGATCTTGCCTCAATAGTAATTAGTAAAATCTGCTTCTAATTTTGTCATGTGTTCAATGTACTATCACTGATATCAACCTATAGACAGTTCAACTTTTGACTTATTAATTCAGTGTCGCCACTTTGTTTTACTCTCTATCCGTGTCCCTTCCATGTTAAGTTTCCCATGTACAGATGGATGTTAACCAATCGAATGATTTCTGGGGTGATGCTTTCTGTTCCTTAACTTTTACTTGTTTTCAAGTTGAACATAAACTGACACATTTCTCACAGAAACATGACCTTTTTTACTTGTTGACATCAACTTACAAACCCTTAACTTTGTTCTCTTGTCAACAACTTTGCCTATCTAATTTTGAACTCAGACAAGTTGGCGCTCTTTTTTCTGTTCCCTTTTGTCTGCCCGTTAAAATTTTGAAGCTTATTGGATCTTTGTTGCTGCCCCAGTAACATATACATAGACAAGGAAAACCTGGTTATGACTGTGAACAACCACAACCCATGGATTGTGATCTGATGGCCAAGGTGGTCGACTGAAAGGACCCTTTGATTTCAGGCACCTGATATTTAGTCGGCCGTTTAATGATGCCAGATTGCCCACTAACTTGGCCAATGGCGCTAGCAGCGCGGAAAGTCCACGGCTTAGCTTAGATCTAGGTATCATCACGTCCTGTGGCAGGCATCTCCAACTGCCATGATGAAGCTCCTCTGCTTCCTCTCGGTTCTCCTCCTCGCGTCCGTGGCGGAGAACGTCTCCGCCCTCCCTGCTGGCCGGCGCTATGAGGCCATCTTCAGCTTCGGCGACTCCTTCGCCGACACTGGCAACGACATCGTCGTCTTGGCCGAGCACTCTATCTTCAACCCGGCCGCGGCGCCTCCCTACGGTATGACGTTCTTTGGCCACCCCACGGGCCGTAACTCCAACGGCCGCCTCATCATCGACTTCATCGGTGCGTTCTCGTTTGCTTGCTCCATTTTTCCTCTCCTCTTGTGCATCGCGAAGGATTTGGTGTGTCATCATGTGATGTGACGTGCTCTCTTCCTCTTCGGCGTATGTATGTACGCAGCGGAGGATCTGGGGCTCCCGTTCGTGCCGCCGTTCCTGGCGCACAACGGCAGCTTCCGCCAGGGAGCCAACTTCGCGGTCGCTGGCGCCTTCGCTCGCAGCGCTAGTTTCTACAGCAATCTACCCATCGTTGGTCCGTTTGCTCTCAACACCAGCTCTAGCGTGCAGCTGCAGTGGTTCGACTCGCTCAGGACGTCGCTGTGCAGCCCTGCCAAAGGTAGTGGGTGTTCGTTTCATGGGGGTCTAAAATTTAGAGGGGTCTAAAAAAAGAATCTTATCATTTAAGAGTATTAAATAAAGTTTAATTACAAAACTAACTGCAGAACCTCTGGTCTAATTTGCGAGACGAATCTAATGAGGGTAAGCAATCCGTGGTTAGACGATGGTTACTGTAGCATTACTGTAGCATTACTGTAGCAAAACATAGCTTACTTAGGCTCGTTAGATTCGTCTCGTAAAGATGTACCCATCTGTAAAAAGGTTTTATCATTAGACTTTATTTAGTACTAGATTCTCTTTATTTAGAGGCCTCTAAAATTTAGCGTTAAAAGAAACGAACAGGACCGTAGTCAATTGCCACATGTAGTTCCAACTTTTAAGTGTCCTTATAAAAACTCTCTGAAGCATCAATTACAACAGGTTGGAAATAGCATTGCTAATATTCAACGTCTTCCTCCTGCTGCCCAGAATCATGGTGTTGAAGAATCTTTATGCAGGGAGCATGCTAAAATTCAAAATAAGTTAACTGAATATTACAGGCAGAGGTGCAAGAAAACTTGGATTACTCAAGGAGACAGGAACACTTCCTTCTTCCATAATAGTGTAATCAAAAGAAGAAGGAAGAATAAAATAAACTCTATTTCTACTCCTGATGGAACTGTTGTGAGTAATAATGATGATATTGCAGCTTGCTTCATAAACTATTTTGTAGAGCTTTTCACATCTTCTGTGCAGGATCAAAGAGATTTCCAAGGAGCTAGAGGAAGTAGTATTGAAGACGAAGGTCTATCCAATCCACCAACTAAAGACGAAATATTGAACATTATAAAAAACATGAGAGGAAATGCCGCTTCCGGGCCTGATGGTTTCAATGTCGCTTTTTATAGAGCTGTTTGGAATTGGATGGGAGATGACATATATAATACGGTAAGGGCCTTTTACGTCAATAAAAGCTTACCAGATTATCTTAAGAAAACTAATATAGTTCTTATCCCTAAGAAGTCTGTTTGTCTCTCGCCTCTTGATTATAGACCTATTAGTCTTTGTAATGTTATCTACAAAATAATCGCCAAGTCTTTAGCTCTCAAAATGCAGCGTTATCTCCCAGATTGTATTAGTGATTCTCAATTTGCATTTGTGAAGGGTAGAAGGATCTCTGAAAACATTGTTATAGCCCATGAAATCATTCACTCTTTTCATCAAAAGAAATGGGCTACCGCTGCTTTTATGCTTAAGTTGGACCTAGCCAAAGCTTTTGACAGGTTAGAATGGAGTTTTATTAAATATGCTCTAAGAAGAATCGGTTTTAATGATCATTTTATTGATCTCGTTGCAGCGTGCATAGAATGGCCTAGTTTCTCTGTTTTTATCAATGGCCAAGCTTATGGCTCTTTTAAAAGTTCGAGGGGCATAAGACAAGGGTGTCGTTTGTCTCCATATCTTTTTATTGTTGCGATCAATGAACTGTCTTGATATGTGGGCAAGCAACCATTCAAGAGGCAAAATGCATCAAAGGGATTTTAGAATCGTTTTGTGCAGATTCGGGCCAAACTCTAAACTGGAGCAAGTCTTCTATCATTTTCAGCACTAACACTCCCTATGACATGCAGGATGCTATTAAAAATCTTTTTCAGGTTACGGAGATGGATCACAACTCCATGCATCTAGGCCATCCACTTTTTACAGCTCACATTCCAAAATCCAAAGTTTATGCTTTTCTAAAAAATAAGTTTAAATCAAAGTTCAGTGACTGGAAGGCCAACACTATCTCTCATGCAGGGCGTTCAACTCTTATAAAATCTGTTTTTTCCACTATTCCCATATATTATATGTCTCATGTCCTTCTCCCAAAGCCTTTGACTAAAGAACTTACTTCTATAATTAGACATTTTTGGTGGAAAGGGAATAATCCTTATCATGATAAGAAACCTCTTTGTCTCACAGCTTGGGATTATTTCTGCATTCCTAAAAGTGCAGGTGGTCTTGGCTTTAGAGATCTATCAACTTTGAACATGGCTTTGATTACAGGTTTAGCATGGAGGATGATATCTAATCCTGATGCTTTATGGGCGAAAATCTTAAAAGGTAAGTATTTTCCCAATACTTCTTACTGGAAGGCAAGTAATCATGGAGCAAAATCTTGGACTTGGGACTCCATCCTTAAGGTAAGAAACATTCTTATCAAAGCTGTCCAGTGGCAATTATTTGATGGAAATATTTCCATATGGAATCAGCCCTGGTACCCCAACTGGAACCATATATTTCATTATATTAAAGAGGAAGCTCTTGATCGTGCTCTTCCTATCAAAGTTAATGAGCTTTGGCTTAACAATCCAAGGAGATGGAACCAATCTCTCCTTGAATCCATTTTTAGTTCAGATTTTGTCAATCAAATCATGCAGGTTCCTTTGTTCCAATCTGACGGCCCTGATGTGTTAACATGGAAACCAAATAGAAAGGGGATCTGGACAGCTCAAAGCGCTTACAAATTAATTCACTTGGAAGAGATTGAAAAAAGGGTAAGTAAGTTAAACAGATCATCTAATGCCATGTCCATCATTGACCTTAACTGGAAAAATAAGAGAATTTTACCCAGGGTTCAAATGTTCATTTGGAGATTGTTGACAAAAAATATTGCTAATGCTCAGCGTGTTCATAGAAGAATGAAAGATATCAGTTCTAAATGTTCACGCTGTTCTCTTCCTGAGAATGATGAGCATATTTTCTTTCATTGCACTTTTGCAAGAGCAGTCTGGTATGCTTCTCCTTTAGCAATAAAAACAGACTTGCTCTTTGGATCCTGTGCTGATATGCTTTTTAATATTTTCTCTTTTCTCAAGAACTTTGAAAAAGATATTGATCTTGTTTGTTATATTCTCTGGTTTATTTGGAAATCTAGAAATAAGCACAGATTCCAAAAGAAAGATGAATCAGTCCACTCTGTTATTTTTCAGGCTTCTGCAGCTCAAATTGCTCAATATGAGGCATATGAGGTTGAGAAGATTACTAATGGCCTCTCTTTGGAACACCTTGTTTCAGATAATTATGATATGCAAAACTCTGCAATATCTGAATTTTGTTGCAGATCAGATGCTTCTTTTGTTGCAGGGAAAGAAACTGGTCTTAGCATTTTTATTTTGTTCCACGGAGATCATTTCCCTTGGTCCATCCAAATCCAGGCTTTAACAAGCCTTCCTGAGTCCCCTTTGCATGCAGAAGCTCTATGCCTGTTTCTTAGCACCTGGATTGTTGAAAGGCTGGGCATTAAAGAATGTGACTTCTTCACTGATAACTTGAGCCTGGCTTCCAGTTTCAATAGTCATGAAGAAACTGCTCTGGATTGGCGTATCAGACATATCATAAGAGACGTGGAATGCTTGAAGAAAAATATTTCCATGCATTTCCACTACATTCTTAGAGAAAAAAATTACATAGCAGACTCTCTTGCTAGGAATGTTGTCTCTAATAAAAAGGAGAACATTATGTTCTCTTGTTCCAATCTGTATCATCAAAATGAGTGTCCTTTCAAAGTTGTTACCTGTAATTGGCCTGCTTGGGCTAAACTATGTAACTTTTCATGCATTTGAATATATAGCCCTTTACGGGCGTGTTTCCTGAAAAAAAAAAAAACTTTTAAGTGTCCTTTTTCCCGTGAAACAGTAGAATGATTAGTTGGCGAACGGAAACTCATCACGGACCATGTTCCAGAGTGCAGGGGCTTTTTCCACAAATCGCTCTTTTTCATGGGAGAATACGGAGTCAACGATTACAGCTTCTCTGTTTTCGGAATGAACGTATCGGAGATCAGACTTTTCGTCCCTGACGTGATCAATACTATCTCGATGGCAGCTGAGGTAATTAACCGAATTAGTCTCTATCAGCTGAGTAACTGGCTGCACTTGCCCATCTCTTACCTTAGAAGAGAATATACTGAACAGTTGCCTGTGTGTTCTTAACAGAGGATAATCAAGCAGGGCGGAAAGTCTGTGGTGATGCCCGGGATCCCGCCGCTGGGGTGCTCACCGACGAACCTGGCGCTGCTTCCGAGCGATGATCCGAACAACTATGACGCGACCGGCTGCCTGAAGCAGCTCAACGACCTGTCCGTGTACCACAACTCACTGCTGCAGGAGGCCGTCAACAAAGTTCAGACTAAGTACCCAAACGTCAGAGTCATCTATGCCGATTTCTACACCCCAGTTATGGATATCATCGAGTGCCCTGACAAGCTTGGTTAGTACTGAACTACTAGCATATCGCAGAAATGGATTAACTCATCGTGAACTGAGTTGCAGGTGTTATGACCAACACACTAAGAATCGTTCTCACATAAAATGAGTTTACACATTTCAGGGTTTACCAAAGATATTCTGAGGTGCTGCTGCGGAGGCGGTGGGAAGTACAACTTCAACATGAGCGCCGGCTGTGGCATGCCGGGGTCGACGGTGTGCGAGGAACCATCAACCTATTTGTATTGGGATGGCCACCTCACGGAAGCAGCCTACCGGCTCATCGCCAATGGCTGGCTAAACAGCATACTTAATACTCTCTCTCTTTTTAAATTGTTGTCGCCATTGACTTTTTTTGCTATCTTTGACCATTCATCTTATTTAAAAAAGTTTTAAAAATATCATATATTTTGTGATGATTTGTTTTATCTTCAAAGTAAGTTTGAACCTAACTTATAATTTTGCATATTCGAACAACTATTTTGAATAAGACGAACGGTCAAACGTAAATAAAAAAGTCAATGGCGACAACAATTTAAAAACGGAGGGAGTAGCAATTAGCAGCCTAGAACTGCTACTTAAAAACTTGTTATAATTTTCTTTATTTTATTTTATTCCTTCGCCATGAACAAGACTTATGTACGAGTGATGATCACTGAGCTGAGTTCAAACTGTGATACTTGTCAAACTCATGCTAGAAATACAACGCTTTCTGCCTTTCCCTTTTGTTAGAGCAACCACAATGTTGCAACAAACCTTCATAGACAATAATCAAATCTTTCTTCTAGTCATCACACATTATGCAACCAGTCCATACAAGAGAAATAATTTCGGTCGACCGTAGCACTACGGACCGTCCATAGGAGATAAAAAAAAAACGTTTATCTTGTCTGACTTGCCTGACTCACCAACATTAATTCATCTGCCATATGGAGCTGCACAACAGATTTGTTTTATCCTTATGTTGTTAGAGCAACCACAATGTTACAACAAACCAGTCGATAGACAATAATCAAATCTTTCTAGTAGTTAGCACACATTATTGTGCAACTAGTCCATACAAGAGAAATAACTTCGGTCGACCTTAGCAGTTAGCATATAGACCGTCCATAGGAGAGAAAAAAATGTTTCTCTCGTCTGACTTGACTCATCATCGCGGCTGGAGCTGAAGTTCTTTTTTCTAATCTCTCATGGGCCATACCATTCTAGCTTACCATTGTGCGGATGTTAACAGTTACAAACCATTGATAACGAACCCCATCTATATGGACTGGTTGCCTGCATGACCATTGCGGTCGCCGGTCGCCCTTAATATTATCCGGAACTTACATCACCACGAAATATCATACAACATATTGGTTGTTGCTCATCACGCACAGCGTTGGACTGGTTGACCAGTCAACCAGATAATAACTCAGATTATAACAACGGCAGGTTTGCAATTTTCTTCTCCTGAAGCAACGCTAGGGCATTGACTTTGTGCATATATAAACCACACAAAGTTCAGATACCAGACTCAGATGCTGCAAAACTCTGACCTTCAGACGTGGCTACAATGAGGCGCATAGTTCTAGGCTTGCAAAACCAGCTGATCTTTCAACTCCAGTTCTAGTTTTGCTTTGCACAGCCTGAATTTCAGGTTTGACCTTCAATTTTTATTCTCACTTGTAAATAAAAAGGGCAAGCTGGCAACTTTCTTATTCTCCTGAAGCAACGTTAGCTCATGATGTACAGGATTCTCTCATAGCGCGTTGACTTCATGCATATAAACCGCACACAAACTCTGAAACCGCAAAACTTCTAAATTCTGTTTGGAAGGAACAGAAACCATCAGACGAAGCTACAATGAGGCGCGCAGTTCTGCGCTTGCAAATCTTTCTGTTACTATGTAGCTTCTGCTACTCGATCCAATCCAACTACACGTCCATTCTTAGCTTCGGCGACTCCTACACTGACACCGGCAACCTCGCCATCCTCTACGGTCCGGCGAGTACCGATTTTCTGATATCCAAACCGCCGTATGGGATGACCTTCTTTGGACATCCCACCGGCCGCGCCTCTGACGGCAGATTGGTCATCGATTTCATCGGTAAGTTCCACAAGGCCGATGGCCCTGCATCCATCCATCACCCATATGATCCACGCCGTGACGCCGTCTGATCTGGTACATGTATGCAGCTGAAGCTCTGGGGCTCCCTCTTCTTCCGCCATCGTTGGCGGCGAACAAGAGCTTCACGCAGGGCGTCAATTTCGCTACCGGCGGCGCCACGGCACTGAACCGGACGTTTTTTGTGGATAGAGGCTTCAAAGCTGTTTCTCCGTTTAACGTCTCCATCAGCTTCCAGCTCGGATGGTTCGACTCCGTGAAGCCTTCGCTCTGCAACTCAACCCAAGGTTCGTCACACGCACACAATTGCACGAATAGCTTTGGTCCAGATGCAAATGTTCATGTTCTGACGACAGATTGTATTCACGTGCTGCTGAGCTCTGTAGAATGCAAAGAGTGTTTCGCAAAGACGCTGTTCTTCGTCGGCGAGCTCGGCTGGAACGACTACGCGATCATGCTGCTCGGCGGCACAAGTGTCGATGAAGTGCGGTCTCATGTTCCTGAAATTGTCAAATCGATCTGCGCAGCAACGGAGGTAGTAGAGTACAGTCATCAGCCTAGTCAAATCCATCTGTAGTTCGATACAACAACAGATCAGATCATGGGTGATCGAACTCCATTGTTGCTTGCAGAAACTCATCAACGAAGGTGCCAAGACGGTCGTCGTGTCGGGGATAGCGCCGCTGGGGTGTGCGCCGGCGAACCTGGCATTTCTGTCAAACCAGACCGGAGGAGAATTGGAGCCGAACACGGGCTGCCTGAAAGATCTGAACTTGGTGTCCAAGGACCACAACCAGCAGCTCCGGCGAGCTCTGATGCTGCTCGGCGGCAGGTACCCCGGCGTGCAGGTGATTTACGCCGACTTCTACGCGCCCATCATCGACTTCGCGGTGTCTCCCGATCGCTACGGCTTCAACGGGACTGACGGCGTCCTGAGAGCCAGCTGCGGCGGCGGGGGCGACCTCACCGCGCTCTGCGGCATGCCGGGCGTTAGCGCCGGCAACCCGTCGGCGCATGTGAGCTGGGACGGCGTCCATCTCACCGAGGCGGCGAACCACTTCATCGCCGATGGCTGGCTCAGAGGCCCGTACGCCCACCCGCCCATACTCGGCACTTATTAGCATTTAGCCGCGCTCCGGCCTGTTTCTTGGTGATCGAGAACAATATTGTTGCCTTTGTGTTAGATTTTTTTTTTTCTCCCGAAGCAACGCTAGCTCATGTACAAGATTGTCGCAAAGCGTGTTGACCTCATGCATATAAACCAGAAACGGATGACCAGTAAAAAAAACAGAGACGGGTTATATGCATGAGGTCAACATACAGAGTAACAGGTAACATTCCTTCATCGTGCGTCCGCATAGGCTGCTGGGCTGGGCTTAATTTGCTTTTTTGTCGGCGCACAAACTCTAAAACCGCAAAATTTTGTTTTTGAGGGGACAGAAACTTTTAGATGTAGCTACAATGAAGCTCACAGTTGTAGCCTTGCAGATCTTTCTATTACTCAGTAGCTTCTGCTGCTCATCCAACCCAATTACACATCCATTTTTAGCTTCGGCGACTCCTACACCGACACGGGCAACCTCGCCATCCTCTACTGCGGCCTGACGAGTCCCGATTTTCTGATATCCAAATCGCCATATGGGATGAACTTCCTCAACTTCTTTGGGTATCGTACCGGCCGAGCCTCTGACGGAAAGGCTCACCACACCATAGAAACCAGGGGCGGATCTACGTGTGCGGCTCCTCATCCACAGCAAAAGAAAATTCTAATGGTGTTGGTCTTATTTTCACCATATACGCACCTTTTTAGGCACCTAATTATGCACCCATAATGAAAAAAAATCACAAGTCTAGGCAGCCCCAAGCGATGTTCCGCACCATCCTCTCATGAGCTTTAGCTCCACAGTGGCGAAGCTAGAGTAAGGATCATGGTGGTGCCAAATGTACAAAATTATTGATTTATGCTAGATAGCAAGGCACTAAAGATGGTGCACAAATGGTCAAAATACAAAGATTAGAACTGAAATTCTGATTTACTCTGGTGCCAGTGCACCAGGGTGGCTCTACCTGGCTTCGCCCCTGGCTCCACCATTGCTAAAAACCATTAGTAAAACGCCACGTTGCAGGAACACGGACGGAACAACGAAGCCCCATCTGCCTGAGGCACAAAACATGTGTTTATTTTTCTAGCATAGAGACACAACACCCTTTTTTTAGGGGCAGGCACAATAGAGGTGAGTCAGGTAATTCGCAAAAAAAAAGAAAAGAAAAAAAAGAAAAAAGAAGTGAGTCAATTGACTTTCCTTCGTCCTGCGTCCACATGGACTGGTGTCTCTCTTCATTGGGCTGGGCTTAATTTGCTCTCTTGTACTGTACGCATACAGACTGAAACCGCAAACTTATAAATTTGTTTTGGAAGGGACAGAAACCATGAGACATTTCCAGTCTGGCCACAATGAGGCGCATAGTTCTACGCTTGCAAATTTTCTGCTACTCTGTAGCTTCTGCTACTCGATCCAATCCAACTACACTTCCATTTTTAGCTTCGGCGACTCTTACACCGACACCAGCAACCTCGCCATCCTCTGCGGCGGCCCGGCGAGTACCGATTTTCTGATATCCAAACCGCCGTATGGGATGACTTCTTTGGGTACCCCACCGGCCGCGCCTCTGACGGCAGATTGGCCATCGATTTCGTCGGTAAGTTCCCCATGCATCATCACCCATATGATCCACGCCGTCTGATCTGTATATAGTATGTATGCAGCTGAAGCGCTGGGGCTCCCTCTCCTCCCGCCATTGTTGGCAGGCGAACCAGAGCTTCAAGCAGGGCGTCAATTTCGCTGTCGGCGGCGCCACGGCACTGAACCAGACGTTCTATGTGGACAGAGGCTTCCAAGACTGTTTCTCCGTTACATATCTCCATCAGCTTCCAGCTCGGATGGTTCGATGCCGTGAAGCCTTCGCTCTGCAACTCAACCCAAGGTTCGTCACACGAATAGCTTTCGTTCAGATGCAAATGTTCATGTTCTGACTGATTGCACTCGCGTGCTGCCGAGCTTTGTAGAATGCAAAGAGTACTTCGCAAAGGCGCTGTTCTTCGTTGGCGAGCTCGGCTGGAACGACTACGGGGCCATGTTGCTCGCCGGCGGCACAAGTGTGGATGCAATGCGGTCTCACGTACCTGAAATCATCGAATCGATCTGCGCAGCAACGGAGGTGTACATACATACATGAGCTCAGTCATGCATACATCAACAAACACAACAAGAAATCAGATCATCAGGCGTGATTAATTGAACTTCGACTCGGGTGTTGTGTGCAGAAAATCATCAACGAAAGCGGCAAGACGGTGGTCGTGTCGGGGCTCACACCAATGGGATGCGCGCCGTCGATCCTGGCGCTCATGGCAAACCAGACCGGAGGAGGAGAATTGGAGCCGGACACGGGGTGCCTCAAGGATCTGAACCTGCTGTCCAAGGAGCACAACCAACAGCTCCGGCGAGCTCTGACGCGGCTCGGCGGCAGGCACCCCGGCGCGCGGGTCATCTACGCCGACCTATACGCGCCCGTCATCGACGTCGCTGTGTCCCCCGAACGCTACGGGTTCAACGGCACGGACGGCGTCCTCAGAGCCTGCTGCGGCGGTGGCGCAAGCAAGTACGGCTTCGACCTCACCGCGCTCTGCGGCATGCCGGGCGTGAGCGCCGGCGACCCGTCGACGCACGTGAGCTGGGACGGCGTCCATCTCACCGAGGCGGCGAACCGCTTCATCGCCGATGCCTGGCTCTGTAACACCCCTACTTTTGGAGTCAAAAAGAAAAAGAGAAAAGAAAAATAAAAAGGAATAAAAATCACTCCAAATTAAAAAT
This sequence comes from Eragrostis curvula, assembly GCA_007726485.1. Classification (NCBI taxonomy): domain Eukaryota; kingdom Viridiplantae; phylum Streptophyta; class Magnoliopsida; order Poales; family Poaceae; genus Eragrostis; species Eragrostis curvula. The sequence continues at coordinate 21,582,279 of RWGY01000026.1, forward strand.
TTTGTCCAACCTCTCACCTTAAAATGAATTTTCAAAATAAAATTCACTAAATAAATTAAACTTAGCTTAAATATGAAAATTTCTAAATATTTAAAAGTTGTGCTCAAGTGTTTGCTCTCATTTAAAAATGTACTCAAAATTTGAAGCTTTTTGAATTTACAACAAATAAAATCAAAGTAGGATTAAATCCCAAGTTGATTTTCAAAATTTTGAATTTTAAACATGCATAAAACTTCACTATATGCATTTCAGTGTTTTATTTGATTTGTTTTGAGTGTTTGATCAACCTTTGCTTTTGTTTGAATTTGAAATCTCTTCAAATTCAAATTCCAGAAAAAGATGAACCTTTATCCTTTTCATAAACCTCCCGAGCCGAAACCCATCTTTCCTTCAATCGGCCCAGCCCACTCCCCTTTTCTCTTTCTCTTTTTCTTTCTTTTCCGCAGTGGGCCGCACCCCTCCATTTCGGCCCAGCTCCCCGGCCCAGCCGCTCCAGCCCAACTCCCCGGCCTGCCAGCCCAACCCCTCTCCCGAGTCGCTGACGAGCGGGTCCCACCTGTCATCCCCCACCTCCGTCGCGTCCCGTCCAACACCGCCGCCCATGCCGCCCTGCCGGCCGACGTCAGCCACCGCCTCCTTGTAGCCACCGCCTCACTGTGCTCCACCGCCTTCGTCGACGATAAAAGGGCACCGCGCCTCCCTCTTCTCTTCTTTCTCGAGCTCCTCCCTCTCTCCCCCTTCCTCTCCTCTCCCTCCGGTGAAATTCCGGCACCCCTTCCGGCCACCGCGAGCTCACCTCCCCTTCCTCTCTCCCTCCTCTCCGGGCTTCCCCGAACCGCGTTCGTCCTCGGCCCCTCCTTGCCTCGCGCGACGGAGCCTAGAGCAGCACCGTGCAGACAAGCTAGGGTTCCGGCGACTCCGCCATCGACGCCGGCTGCCTCCTCTCCCCCTCCGGCTCAACCGAGTGCACGGTGAGCTCTCCCGTGCACCCCTCTTCCCCCTCGCACCCCTTATCCCCCTCACAGCACGCGCGCACGCCTTCCCCATCGCACGCCACCGCCGCGCCTAGCTTCGGCGAGCCACCGCGACCACTCCATCGTTCCCCGTCGACGACGCGTAGACCACTCAGCTTCCCCGTCGCGCGCTCCACCTCCGCGACGAGCTCCTAACGCCCCTAACCCACCAGACGCGTCGCTGGCGAGCGCCCCGGCCAAGCGCCGCCGCGCGCGTCATCCCGGTCCACCGTGGACCGATGGACCGCCGCCCATCCCCGGTCCATGGACCCCGTGGACCCAGTCCACCGGGTTTTCGATTTATTTTAAACCGTTAATCCCCTTTATTGCGTCAGCGCCACGCAATAAACAATTTTCAATACAAAAAAAATTCCCAAAATCCTGAAAATCCCCCGGCCCTGTACATTTGACAGATAAGCCCTCAAGCTTTTCTGTAATTATGTTTAAGCCCTGTCTTTTTACAAAAAAGTACCTAAACTTTTCTGTAATTATAATTTAGCCCCTATCTTTTTACACCAAGGACCCTAAACTTTTCCTAATTACATATAGGTCCCTAGATCTTCTCTGTAATTACAGAAAAGTCCTCTGTAATTACATATGAGCCCCCAAAACTTCAAATATTCATACCTTTTCAACCATATCTCCGTTTTAGGCAATTCTTGCGCCCACGCGTTCGTAGAAACGCATAGTACCTCATGGTACTATTATTGAAGCACCATCTTTGACCTAGACACCATCAATAACGCAAAACCCTCTCACCTATTATATCCTTTTCCTGACAATCATGCCATGTCAATCTCGCACGTCGCAACTATTGTTCATCCAAAACCTAACCAATCCTGTGGTGCTAGTTGTCCAGTGCTTTCCACATGACAACACACACCCCGCTCTATTCCTATTTTACATATTCACTCCTTTACCTGCTAACAATAAATCTTTCATCGTTCCAAACCTAGCGATCCTTGTGCCGCTTCACTTCTAAAAACCTGTAACCTTCTATACCACAAATCCAACTCAAAACCTAGCCTTGATCAATCATCGCTCAATCAAACTTAACCTAACAATGCCTGCAGCACCTATTCCAAAGCCCTCACCAAATCCTACCAAACCTTATCAATTCGTCGTCCTCTTTTATAAGTGGTATTTTATTGGATCTTATTGGAGTTATTGCTTCATTAATTGCTAATTGTCTTTATTTGATCTTCGTGTTTTATCTGCAGTCGTGCATACATGTCATACATACTCACGTACACGTACCATCGTCGTGCGTCCGACGCATGACAACCAACTTAATAAATAATAGCTTAGTCTTAGTAATTAATCAATCTAGTAAGTAATTAATAGCTAAGTCATCATTAGTAAATGATATAAGGTATAGGAGCCCTAAACTGACACACCTCGTACTTCGTACACGTGTTGCATGAACCTTTATATAGGTTACTATCTGTATGAAGGCTAGGGCCACGAATGTACGAATAGCACATACACACGTTGTCCCCGTCACTTCATGCATTCATGCTCTTCTCTTCGTGTTTAGCATCTCTCATTACACCAAAAGCCATAGAGTATGATGCATCACCCCTAATGGCCTTTTTAAGGTAACAAAACCTTGTTAAAGTAAAACTGGATGCATCATCCGTGTTTTGAGTCTTTTGTTCTTCATTTGCTTTCTATCGGTTTTGTTGGAGTTAATTGGATCTTATTCGGCTCTTTTTGCTTTGTATTTTCTTTTACGGTAGTTTATTTATACGTAGTATTTCTATGCGTTAGATTACGCGAGAATCGAGGAAGAGCCAGAAGAATCCAAGTACTCGTCGAGAAATCTCAGATCAAGACCCGTCGAAAGATACGAGCTTCAAGGAAGGGCTCGAAGACATCAACTTCGACAGAAAAGACTGAAGACCCAGAACTTAAAGATTAGGAAAGCGATTATCAGGCAAGCCCTAACTCCCCCCTTGATCATATTGATCCTATGATTGCAAATAATCCCACTTAGAGCCTGTTTTCAAATAAAGTATGCATGATATTTAAAAGTAATTTACAAGCTTAGTATGTCCTACATACTTGTTGATTGCCATGCCTTGTTTTTGCTTATCTTGATTCCTTGTCAAACTTAGGAACCCACATCATTAATTCTTTAATGATGTGTTGGATTAAAATGCTGCTTAGGACTTGTCACACGTGTACTTAATTAATCTTGCTCACATGCTTTTGTGTTAAAATGTGTGAGTGGTTGGTGGTGTGAGTAAATGTGAAAATGGGTGGGAGTGGTGTTAAAGTGCAACCCATAGTGGGGAATGTTTTGGACGGGAGCAAGCGGGATAGTCCTCAGTGGGGAGGCTATCTCTGGGATGCTATTCCTCGTGGAGGATAGCTATTGAAGATGCTTGCTTCGGTCGTATAAGGACTGGTTCATGTGCCGCCTGGCCTAGCACCCTTCGTACAACCACAAGCCTTGTATGGGAAAGGTGTGGAACCACACCCTACTACAGCGTTCACCCGGTACCCACCTAGAGGCGGGAGTTGCAACGGAAGCCAGGAGAAGATTCGATGAGATTGGCATCGGGTCCGGCATGTGGAGACAATTATGGCCTTTGGCCTTTTTATTATATGATGATGGAAGCCCCTGGTCGGTGTTTTTCCATGGTGGTGCCGTGGTGACGCCAAGTAGGTACGGAACCATTAGTATCCAGTCCAAGCCATGGCAGTGGGGAAGACTGGGTACCTTGTGGGGAAAGTGTACAACCTCTGCAGAGGATAAGAATCTATCCGGATAGCCGTGTTCCACGGTATTGGACAACGCGAAAGCTATGGCCACACAATGATTAGTCTTTCCTGTGTGAGTTATCTTTGACGTGTTTTTGGAAAACACCGGCGTGGAGCCGTGCGCTGGTTTCCTTCCAGCACTAAAATTTGGGAACTGGCGGGATGGATTGCATCTCCCCCAGGGCCAACCAACCCCACTAAATATAATAACAATACCTGACTGTAGTTTGCGAACTGTTTTGATTTCAAAAACAACCCTTGCATAAAGTTGGCTTTCCGCCGATATGATAAACCTCAGCCTCATCCTTGATTATACCCTTGCATATATTTACCCCTTGTGTTAGGGTTTGTTGAGTACCTTATGTACTCACGCGTTTGCGATTATTGTTTTTAGTAGGAGAAGTCTTCGTAGGAGACGACGACGCCTTGGTTTTCGGTTCTGCTTCTCAAGTCTGCCTGTGGCTTGGGTCGTGCTCTCCGCTGTCTGTGTGTGTTTGCTTCGCCTTTATTTGACGGAAGGATTTGGATACTTCTGCATCCTTGTCGTACCGCCACTAAAGGCTCAATATATCAGGTACTATACCTATTTACCTATTCGAAGTATGCTTGTGATTACCATATCTGTGTTCCTGTGCGTATCAGCTACTGATCCAAGGACTGATACATGATGCACAGAGTACTCCAGAGATGGGGTACGACAGAGTGGTATCAGAGCAATACTTGACCGTAGAACGAAAACCTAGGATTTGTCGTGCTCGAAAAAGACTATTTTCAAAACTAATTGCAAAAATTTTCCATATAACCTCCTCTTTTCTATTTAAAAATCCCTTGCTTCCTTCAACCGCAAGAAAAGAGACTCATCCGGAAATGTCCGAGTGCAGAAGCTCTCAAACCAATGGACAACCACCACTACGTGACCATAGAAGTGGAAAACGTATCCTACCAAGTGTACCGTGCACCAGACTTGGTTCCTAAACGAAAGAGCATGGTCAAAGCAACTGAGGACCCCGGATCACAGACGACCTGCTTCACCTGTCGAGACCCTGGACACAAGTTAGCCGATTGTCCTTTGTACCAACCAAACGGTGAAGCAAGAGCTGCAGCGACTGACATGGACGATGGTCTACCTCAACTACGAGCATCACCAGAAAAGATTGGATTTTTAGTACAGGAAAAGCCTGAGAGACAGGAAACATGGAATGACATTGATAACACCTATTTGACATCAACTCCTGTCGTCGTCAGATTACTTGAAAGGTTGAGTGGTCTGGAAGAGTCAATGAAGAAGATCTATGAAGAGTCACCGAACCTACGAAAGCTCTGCAGCCTAGGAAGGTTAACAAGAACCACAACAAGAAAAGAAAGAACAAGCGTCAGATATTTGGTCAAGCTACGTCCAAGAAGGCCAAGAGGCCAAGACTTTGTTACTACTGTAGAGAATGTGGACACAAATTACCGCTCGTGCAAGTTGAGTTGGAAAGACGAAAAGCTCAAAGACCCCAATGGTCATATGATACTTACTCAACACAACATCAAGAGATCAAGGCCATGAAGCTCCTTTTTAACGCAGAAATGCGGAGAACAGCTTTTCTTTTAACCGACCGAGTCATATGACCCCATCGATTCTTTTTGGTCAAAGACTATTGGTCGAGTTCTAATGTCAGTGGAAGAACCGATAGTATATCCACCCTTAAGCCTTAACCCTCGTTCGTAGCACGTGAACACCTCAGCCACAACAAATAAATCATGTTGATCGTGTGATTCGATGATTTTGTTGATCCTTGTTCCGTGATTCTTTGGTTGAGTGCTTCTAATCAAACCAAACATCATAACAACAAAAACTAAAGGTTAATAGCAGCTTAGTGCTAAAATCCCTCTCCTAACCTATACCCAAACCCCTATCAAAGAAAACCCACCGTCAAAGAGGTTTCAGCACAGAGTCAAGACCAATCAAAATTTTGGCCAACGACAGCTAAGGATCACAGACTAATGAGAAAGTTTGCATAAGGCAGTGCTAAAGAAAGGAAAGACATCAGTGACTTGTAAAACGACAACTCATAAAGGAGAGCTTAATCAAGGAAGCAGAGCAAATGACAGTCAAGATAATGGCAAGAAGTTTCAGCCACCATCACAATTGACCCAGCTCAAAATCTAAAATCCTGTATTGACCAAGCAACAGGAGTTAATGGCTGCAAATCATGGAACCCTCACAGCCAGAGAACTTCGCCAAGATTGAGGCTCAAGTCACCTGTCGGTGATAACACTGGCAAAAATCTGTTGGATACAAATGTTTGCCTCGAAAATGTTCCCAAAGAGACCTGAGAAAGATCGCCAATGACTTGGACTAAAGTAGAATGTGAACCAACTAAATCAAAAGTTACGTACCTGGCAAGCAACACGAAAGCCAAGCCCGAGGTATTGCTAATACATGAATACTCAGATGTCTCCCAGATGAGTCACCCAGAAGGTTACCTGACGAAGACAAAGGAGTTCCTCATTAATCTAAATTCAGGATGAATCCCCAATAGCCAAGAGTTCCTATCAAATGGCAGCCAATCAACTAGCAGAATTGAAGAAACCATTAGCAAAGTTACAAGAGAAATATTTCATCTGACCAAGCTTTTATCCTTGGTGATTATCTGATCTATCTGTTAAGAAGTCACAGAATGTGCCTTGACTCCATTCAGATGATGAGATCACATCAAGAACAAGTACCCAGATTCCAGGATCGATGACTTATTTGACCAGTTAAAGAAAGCCAAGTTTGTCCTCAAGATTGACTTAAGGATCCAAGTACTACCAATCGAAGTTTTGATGTGAAGACGTACTCAAGATATCCTTTCTCACTCGTTATGATCTTCAGCACAAATATATGGTATTGGAAGCAAGATACCATGAACTTGCAAGGCCAAAGGATGACAAAACTCTACAAGACGAAAATAACAGTATGAGGAATAATGATGGATCATAAGATTTCGTAGTCCTAACTTGGAATGGACTGAGAAAAAGCTTGTGGGAAAAGTCGCTTCTGGAACAACAAAGAGAATCCTAAGTTCTGTAAAAAGGGCTGTTACAGCAACAGATGCAATAGATCACGAAAATGGTAATCTGAGCTACTGTCGGAGATTCACACAGATAAGTATCACTCCATCAAGCCAGGCTAGTTAAACACGTCATGTGTTGAGCCATTTCTGAACAGTTAGATCCAAATAACTTTAAAGAAAGTGTCTTGAGACACAAACATCCGGTACATGACCTAAAGGATCCCAGTGCTCCACATAAGCAGACCAAGACAACCCTTGGAAAAGAGTTGTGCCAGTAACATCAACATCAGAATAAGCCAGTGATGCATCCTTTGGAAACAGTCTACTGGTTGTCTCTGCAATAAAAGAAAAAGTCCCCGCTAATGGATCATGCACTCAAAAGGTTGTTAAGCCTTGCATATCAACAAAAGTAACCCGATGTCAAGGATTTTAAGTGGGGTGGGTACCCCCACCCCTAAGGCAACAAAGATGGAAGACCTTTTCCTACGATGAACTAAGTAAATGCCTCATAATGGTCATTGATTACAGAAGCCTTTGGATTGTTATGATGAGATAGAAGGATTATGGTCCTGTGTTACACAGAAAGCGCCAACATATCAGAAAGAGATACAACACTTCGTGGCACATGAGAAGCTTACAAAGTCGATCAACATGCCATACCCCGCTCGGATTCCGGAAACTCCAGAAATCATCTTTCCCTTCACAAGAAAGGCTGCGAAATAAGCTAACGACCTTGCCACTCGGAATGCCCCGAGACAGCTAAGACCTGGAATGGCTACACGATATGAACAAGAGTAATCCAAGTGAAAATCCTTTTAAGTGGGGTAGGATTTTCTTTCAGATAACCTAAAAGCCTTAAAACCCAAAAACCTTAGGCCACCCATCCTCTGTTGAAGCGACCGACATCGAAGTTCTTCAGACGCAAGAAGCTCTGTCATGTCCATCCGAAGTTCAAAGTACACCCACCATGAAGAGAATCTGCTATCGAAGCTCGCGACGTCAAGAAGCCTTCGATGAAATTTGGAGGTTACAACCGCCAAACAAGAAAACACAAGATAAGTTCTACGCCATCCAGAAGACCGTTTGAATCTCGAGGACGAGATTCCTTTTAAGTGGGGTAGATCTGTAACACCCCTACTTTTGGAGCCAAAAAGAAAAAGAGAAAAGAAAAATAAAAAGGAATAAAAATCACTCCAAATTAAAAATTTTGTCCAACCTCTCACCTTGAAATGAATTTTCAAAATAAAATTCACTAAATAAATTAAACTTAGCTTAAATATGAAAATTTCTAAATATTTAAAAGTTGTGCTCAAGTGTTTGCTCTCATTTAAAAATGTACTCAAAATTTGAAGCTTTTTGAATTTACAACAAATAAAATCAAAGTAGGATTAAATCCCAAGTTGATTTTCAAAATTTTGAATTTTAAACTTGCATAAAACATCACCATATGCATTTCAGTGGTTTATTTGATTTGTTTTGAGTGTTTGATCAACCTTTGCTTTTGTTTGAATTTGAAATCTCTTCAAATTCAAATTTCAGAAAAAGATGAACCTTTATCCTTTTCATAAACCTCCCGGGCCGAAACCCATCTTTCCTTCAATCGGCCCAGCCCGCTCCCCTTTTCTCTTTCTCTTTTTCTTTCTTTTCCGCAGTGGGCCGCACCCCTCCCTTTCGGCCCAGCTCCCCGGCCCAGCCGCTCCAGCCCAACTCCCCGGCCTGCCAGCCCAACCCCTCTCCCGAGTCGCTGACGAGCGGGTGCCACCTATCATCCCCCACCTCCGTCACGTCCCGTCCAACACCGCCGCCCATGCCGCCCTGCCGGCCGACGTCAGCCACCGCCTCCCTGTAGCCACCGCCTCACTGTGCTCCACCGCCTTCGTCGACGATAAAAGGGCACCACGCCTCCCTCTTCTCTTCTTTCTCGAGCTCCTCCCTCTCTCCCCCTTCCTCTCCTCTCCCTCTGGTGAAATTCCGGCACCCCTTCCGGCCACCGCGAGCTCACCTCCCCTTCCTCTCTCCCTCCTCTCCGGGCTTCCCCGAACCGCCTTCGTCCTCGGCCCCTCCTTGCCTCGCGCGACGGAGCCTAGAGCAGCACCGTGCAGACAAGCTATGGTTCCGGCGACCCCGCCATCGACGCCGGCTGCCTCCTCTCCCCCTCCGGCTCAACCGAGTGCACGGTGAGCTCTCCCGTGCACCCCTCTTCCCCCTCGCACCCCTTATCCCCCTCACAGCACGCGCCCACGCCTTCCCCATCGCACACCACCGCCGCGCCTAGCTCCGGCGAGCCACCACGACCACTCCATCGTTCCCCGTCAACGACGCGTAGACCACTCGGCTTCCCCGTCGCGCGCTCCACCTCCGCGACGAGCTCCTAACGCCCCTAACCGACCGGACGCGTCACCGGCGAGCGCCCCGGCCTAGCGCCGCCGCGCGCGTCATCCCGGTCCACCGTGGACCGATGGACCGCCGCCCATCCCTGGTCCATGGACCCCGTGGACCCAGTCCACCGGGTTTTCGATTTATTTTAAACCGTTAATCCCCTTTATTGCGTCAGCGCCACGCAATAAACAATTTTCAATACAAAAATAATTCCCAAAATCCTGAAAATCCCCCGAGCCCTGTACATTTGACAGATAAGCCCTCAAGCTTTTCTGTAATTATGTTTAAGCCCTGTCTTTTTACAGAAAAGTACCTAAACTTTTCTGTAATTTTAATTTAGCCCCTATCTTTTTACACCAAGGACCCTAAACTTTTCCTAATTACATATAGGTCCGTAGATCTTCTCTGTAATTACAGAAAAGTCCTCTGTAATTACATATGAGCCCCCAAAACTTCAAATATTCATACCTTTTCAACCATATCTCCGTTTTAGGCGATTCTTGCGCCCACGCGTTCGTAGAAACGCATAGTACCTCATGGTACTATTATTGAAGCACCATCTTTGACCTAGACACCATCAATGACGCAAAACCCTCTCACCTATTATATCCTTTTCCTGACAATCATGCGATGTCAATCTCGCACGTCGCAACTATTGTTCATCCAAAACCTAACCAATCCTGTGGTGCTAGTTGTCCAGTGCTTTCCACATGACAACACACACCCCGCTCTATTCCTAGTTTACATATTCACTCCTTTACCTGCTAACAATAAATCTTTCATCGTTCCAAACCTAGCGATCCTCGTGCCGCTTCACTTCTAAAAACCTGTAACCTTCTATACCACAAATCCAACTCAAAACCTAGCCTTGATCAATCATCGCTCAATCAAACTTAACCTAATAATGCCTGCAGCACCTATTCCAAAGCCCTCACCAAATCCTACCAAACCTTATCAATTCGTCGTCCTCTTTTATAAGTGGTATTTTATTGGATCTTATTGGAGTTATTGCTTCGTTAATTACTAATTGTCTTTATTTGATCTTCGTGTTTTATCTGCAGTCGTGCATACATGTCATACATACTCACGTACACGTACCATCGTCGTGCGTCCGACGCATGACAACCAACTTAATAAATAATAGCTTAGTCTTAGTAATTAATCAATCTAGTAAGTAATTAATAGCTAAGTCATCATTAGTAAATGATATAAGGTATAGGAGCCCTAAACTGATACACCTCGTACTTCGTACACGTGTTGCAAGAACCTTTATATAGGTTACTACCTGTATGAAGGCTAGGGCCACGAATGTACGAATAGCACATACACACGTTGTCCCCGTCACTTCATGCATTCATGCTCTTCTCTTCGTGTTTAGCATCTCACGTTACACCAAAAGCCATAGAGTACGATGCATCACCCCTAATGGCCTTTTTAAGGTAACAAAACCTTGTTAAAGTAAAACTGGATGCATCATCCGTGTTTTGAGTCTTTTGTTCTTCATTTGCTTTCTATCAGTTTTGTTGGAGTTAATTGGATCTTATTCGGCTCTTTTTGCTTTGTATTTTCTTTTACGGTAGTTTATTTATACGTAGTATTTCTATGCGTTAGATTACGCGAGAATCGAGGAAGAGCCAGAAGAATCCAAGTACTCGTCGAGAAATCTCAGATCAAGACCCGTCGAAAGATACGAGCTTCAAGGAAGGGCTCGAAGACATCAACTTCGACAGAAAAGACTGAAGACCCAGAACTTAAAGATTAGGAAAGCGATTATCAGGCAAGCCCTAACTCCCCCCTTGATCATATTGATCCTATGATTGCAAATAATCCCACTTAGAGCCTGTTTTCAAATAAAGTATGCATGATATTTAAAAGTAATTTACAAGCTTAGTATGTCCTCCATACTTGTTGATTGCCATGCCTTGTTTTTGCTTATCCTGATTCCTTGTCAAACCTAGGAACCCACATCATTAATTCTTTAATGATGTGTTGGATTAAAATGCTGCTTAGGACTTGTCACACGTGTACTTAATTAATCTTGCTCACATGCTTTTGTGTTAAAATGTGTGAGTGGTTGGTGGTGTGATTAAATGTGAAAATGGGTGGGAGTGGTGTTAAAGTGCAACCCATAGTGGGGAATGTTTTGGACGGGAGCATGCGGGATAGTCCTCAGTGGGGAGGCTATCTCTGGGACGCTATTCCTCGTGGAGGATAGCTATTGAAGATGCTTGCTTCGGTCGTATAAGGACCGGTTCATGTGCCGCCTGGCCTAGTACCCTTCGTACAACCACAAGCCTTGTATGGGAAAGGTTTGGAACCACACCCTACTACAGCGTTCACCCGGTACCCACCTAGAGGCGGGAGTTGCAACGGAAGCCAGGAGAAGATTCGATGAGATTGGCATTGGGTCCGGCATGTGGAGACAATTATGGCCTTTGGCCTTTTTATTATATGATGATGGAAGCCCCTGGTCGGTGTTTTTCCATGGTGGTGCCGTGGTGACGCCAAGTAGGTACGGAACCATTAGTATCCAGTCCAAGCCATGGCAGTGGGGAGGACTGGGTACCTTGTGGGGAAAGTGTACAACCTCTGCAGAGGATAAGAATCTATCCGGATAGCCGTGTTCCACGGTATTGGACAACGCGAAAGCTATGGCCACACAATGATTAGTCTTTCCTGTGTGAGTTATCTTTGACGTGTTTTTGGAAAACACCGGCGTGGAGCCGTGCGCTGGTTTCCTTCCAGCACTAAAATTTGGGAACTGGCGGGATGGATTGCATCTCCCCCAGGGCCAACCAACCCCACTAAATATAATGACAATACCTGACTGTAGTTTGCGAACTGTTTTGATTTCAAAAACAACCCTTGCATAAAGTTGGCTTCCCGCCGATATGATAAACCTCAGCCTCATCCTTGATTATACCCTTGTATATATTTACCCCTTGTGTTAGGGTTTGTTGAGTACCTTATGTACTCACGCGTTTGCGATTATTGTTTTTAGTAGGAGAAGTCTTCGTAGGAGACGACGACGCCTTGATTTTCGGTTCTGCTTCTCAAGTCTGCCTGTGGCTTGGGTCGTGCTCTCCGCTGTCTGTGTGTGTTTGCTTCGCCTTTATTTGACGGAAGGATTTGGATACTTCTGCATCCTTGTCGTACCGCCACTAAAGGCTCAATATATCAGGTACTATACCTATTTACCTATTCGAAGTATGCTTGTGATTACCATATCTGTGTTCCTGTGCGTATCAGCTACTGATCCAGGGACTGATACATGATGCACAGAGTACTCCAGAGATGGAGTACGACAGGCTCGGGGCCCTCACGCCCACCCCGCCCATGCTCGGCCCTTATTAGCATCTAGCCGCGCACCGGCCTTGGTGATCCGAGAACAGTATTTGTCGCCTTTGTGTTAGTTTTTTATTTTTTATTTTTTATAGACTCAAGCTGTATGGATAGCGACACAATCCACACCCTTTTCGTGCCGGGAGCAACATATTTTAAGGTGTTGTTTCAAAAAATCATTATATTTTTAACTTGTACCGTATTTCATACTATGATCTTACATGTCAGCTGCATAATCATCCATCAAATTCGTACAGTCACGGATTTTTACTATGCAACTAACATGTGGGAACAGAGTATTAAATACGGTATAATTTGAAAATATAGTGATCTTTTAAAACAACACCACAAATTATTGGTGGGTTTGTGAAACATACACTATACTTCGTAGATTTGTGAAATTTACTCATAATTTTTTACTGTGTAACATATAATTATATGATAACTACACTATCATGAAGCTTTAGAAGTAATCATAGAGGCTACAGAAGAGCCATATCAGCTGACAGCCGGTCAAAGCTACCAGGGGGATTATGAAAACAAACCAACATTTGCAAGGGGGAGACTGACACAAAATTTCTTGTAAGTTAAATTTGATAGTTTCAAAGTCAAAAGTATTTCGGTTGAGTTAGGGTCCTCTTTCACGGATGCTTGCTCATCGCTTCGTCCACTGCCCTAAAAGCAAGACCTCTGATCGGCTCCTTTGAGAGGACAAGCCCTGGTCACCCAATCCAGGTAGGGTTTAAAGTTTTGACTTGCATGCAAAATCTTTGTGAAGTATAATTTGTCTCTAGAGTGTAGAAGAGAGAATATAAATTGGTTACTATATATTTACTACCTATAAATCTTGGGACACTAAATTTTATACCAAAAACATTTAGTATGCACAAGATCATATGCTGAAAATATACATAAGATTGATTTTCTGCATTTATTGTCAGTGGGATTATGGCATCATCAAGAACAGTAAAATGGCGATGCTTATTTTTAATCTATAAGAAAATGAGGGACCAACTTTGGAAATACGACCAGAATTTCCTCTTGAGAGGAACACTGACTATTTTGTTTCAAGGATTTTCTTCCTGATCTTTCCTCCCTTATAAAACGGGATTTCCTTCCCGGGCCTCAGCATGTATATGCTACATATAAGAAACGGAGTTGGTGTCGATTGATAACATACCTCCCGCAAATCTCTCTACTACCTCGCCTACACTCAGCATGATGAAGCACAAAGTTCTCTTCCTCCAAATCTTTCTGCTGCTGTCCGGCGTTTCTTATTCGATCCAAACCAGCTACACGTCGATCTTTTCCTTCGGCGACTCCTACACCGACACCGGCAACATTGTCATCATCGACGGACCGTCGACACCGAGTCTATGGATAAACAAACCGCCGTATGGGATGACCTTCTTTGGCCATCCAGCTGGCCGTCTTTCTGATGGCAGGTTGATCATCGATTTCATCGGTAATTAAATGTTCCCTTGCGGCTCATACATGTTATTATTGTTTCAAAACCGGCGAGATGTGCCGGCAAAGCACATTGGGTTCACTCGCTGTCCTATGTATTATGTGTCCAGCTGAAGCGCTGGGACTCCCTCTCCTTCCGCCGGCGCTGGCGACGAACAAAAACTTCCAGCAAGGCGCCAACTTCGCGGTGGCCGGAGCCACGACGTTGAACAACATAGCCTCTCAGATGCCGGGCGGCAGCGGCGTGAAGCCTCCTCCGAACAACATCTCGCTGAGCAACCAGCTGGGATGGTACGACGCCATGAAGCCCAAGCTCTGCAGCTCGCCACAAGGTAACTGATGATCATGTTGTCACGACATGCCACAACTGACATGGAGGAATTGCATCGATTTTCCTAACGTCGTCGTCGCTCATTTTCTGTAGCGTGCAGCGAGTACTTTGGGAAGGCGCTGTTCGTGATCGGCGAGCTGGGCTGGAACGACTACGGGCTCATGTTGACAGGCGGCAAGAGCGTTGCTGATGTGCAATCTGTCGTGCCTCGGATCGTCGAAACGATTCGTGCGGCCGCGGAGGTACGTATATAACATGGGCAATCTTGCATGCACGATCAATCCATGGTTTTCAGTACGTTAGCCATCGGTGAGCATGCAGAAAATGATCAACGACGGCGGCAAGGCGATCGTTGTGTCGGGTGTGCCGGCGCTGGGCTGCGCCCCGGGGAACCTGGTGCTCCTGGCGAGCCCCAACAAGTCCGACTACGAGCCCGACACGGGATGCCTGAAGAACCTGAACCAACTGTCCAAGGACCACAACGCGCAGCTGAGCCAGGCGCTTACACGCCTCGGCAGCAAGTACCCCGGCGTGAAGATCAGCTACGCCGACTTCTACTCGCCCGTCCTAGACTTCGTCACGTCGCCGGCGAAATACGGGTTCGCGGGGAGGGATGGCGCGCTGAGGACATGCTGCGGCGGCGGCGGCGGCGGGCAGTACAACTTCAACCTCAGCATGGCCTGTGGGATGCCGACCGTGAGAGCCTGTAAGAACCCGTCGGCGTACGTGAACTGGGACGGCGTTCACCTCACCGAGGCGGCGTACCACCGCGTCGCCGATTCTTGGCTCCGCGGCCCGTACGCCCACCCGCCGATACTCAACTAGCATTAGCACTCTGCACCTCTGTTCCCTGACGGTGATAATAATGACCATTGCTACTTACTGCCTTAGGCACGGGAATAAACTTAACATCTCATATGACATATTCGATATTTTCATGCATCAATGTGATTTTTTTTTTTAGAGGGCATCAATGTGATATCCATTAAAGAAAAAAAAATAGGGACGTCCTATCCGCAGGGTGTCTCCGACGGGATCCATGGCGTAGGTCAGCCCACGGCCTACTCGGCGTCGGCCCATGGCCCGCATCACCTTCTTCTTACTTGAGCCGCCACTGCCTTGACCGCCGTCGTCGTACTCGCCCCCGCTGCCTTCGCCTCACGCCCGGCTGCGTCCCCACTGCCTCCGCCGCCGCTCTCGATCACCGCCGCGCTAACCCGGCGAGAAGTGACGCCCCAATCAGAGTGCGACATGTGGCATCCTCTCAGCCTTCCTCTTCTCCACCCGCGCCAATCTCAGCCGTTGCATGAATCTCAAACATTGTTCTATCAAAGCTTAACTTCAGCACGCCCTACATATAAGATCCACCCGTAACGATCCCCTCGACTTATAGGATCCACAAAAAAATTACTCATGACGGCCCGGCCCATCAATTGAAACCGGACCATTAGTTCCTCCAGATATATCCAGGCTGGGCCTTGCTTCAGTACGTTTTAACCCAACTTGACACGGCTGGGTTCTCCTCTCCTGGGCCGGAGTCCACGTAGCTACTCGTCGTCGTCGCTCTCGTCGACGCGGTGGAGCCCCTGTGCACGGGAGATGACAAGAAATCCACACGGTACACAGTACCGGGCATCAGTCAGCGCATGGCGATCGGGCCCTGAAAAAAGCTGTCCTCCGTGCATCGCATTCGCATCGCCAAACAAGCACGAGATGGCCCACGAGCGTGGGAAAAAGGACGCGGAAAATATGATATTGCACAGCCGCGTACTGCAAGGCTGCCACATCGCTCACTAGTCTCGGCGACAAGGACACGATCGAGGACGCCGTGTTTAGAGTAATCTTTCGTGCACGGCCAGGTTGATGCGCTCGATTATTATATGTTACGGTCTGAATCTTTCCTGTTTCGCGACATTTCCTTTCCTAATTGCTATCGCAATGGCGCGCGGATAACTCTGAAGTCGAACCTGGGAGATGCAGGTCATGCTCGCTCACCTGCGAACACACGTTCCGGCTGAGGACAATGGGAGATCGCTCTGTTATTTCCTGCGACGAGGTTACGTGGCATGGTTACAAATTGGTCATAGGGTGTGTGTCCTATCGAATCGACATTACTAGCACTGAATGCCAATGAATGAGTAGTAATGAAGTTCATGAATGACAGGATATAATTAAAGTGAAGCATCAGATCGACATTGTTAAGACGTGTCTATCCATGAACAGCAGAAATTCTTAAAACGGGGGACAGGGAGTTAAGTGTGTGATGTCCACCCTGGTAGCAGAAATCTTTCCAGAAGTTCAGTACTAGGCATCCTGTTGTAACTGAAGGGAGTGTCTCGAGTGAATGATCGATCGGTAACAAGTTCAGTAGCCATTCTTCTGTACCACAAGTCCACAATCAGCCTTTGTGCGTTTGCTACAAACAATTTTCACTATTAAAAAAAACGATACTTGAGCAAAAATCCCTGCAGTTGCAGCTGGGTTGTCGTGGCCAGAATAATTGAAGTTTGGGAGTGAGTGTGAGGCCCGGAATCACACGTGAACCATCAATCATCCGTTGAAGAGAGGATGCCGAGGACGGGAAGCTTGAGTTCAGGCGGGCGGCAGGCAGGACCCGGAGGTACAGGACAGCACAATTACTGGACTGGCTCTCCACCATGGATCGCCCCAACTACTCAGATTTCATTTACTTCCCCACCAATAATATCAGGCAGGCCGCCATTACTAGGCCCGTCGCAATGCGGCAGCGCCAGCGCCTCACGCCGCGCCCTGCCTGCCGTGCCCGTGCTCTCTCTCTCGCCCGCACTAGATAGAGGAGCAGCAAGCCATCACTCACTGACACGGGCTCGTGTCGTGAGCGTGCCACTGCTGCCACCACTCGCTGCTGCTACTGCTGCGTCAGTCAGTCCCCTCCCCCCAGGAAGAATGGCGGCCCCCAACACGCTGCTGTCCGTGCTGGCCGCCGCCTTGCTCTGCTGCTCCCTCGCCCGCGTCTCCCAATGCGCCGGCGGCGAGAAGAACTACACCTCCATGTTCAGCTTCGGCGACTCGCTCACCGACACCGGCAACCTGCTCGTGTCCAGCCCGCTCTCCAACGCCATCGTCGGCCGCTTCCCCTACGGCATGACCTACTTCCACCGCCCCACCGGCCGCTGCTCCGACGGCCGCCTCGTCGTCGACTTCCTTGGTGCGTGCGTTCGCCATTGCTGCTCTCGTGTGCGTGCCTGTCGATTCTTGCGCATTCCGGTGACGTTTCTTGTGTTGCCTGTACGCTATGCAGCGCAAGCGTTCGGACTGCCGCTGCTCCCGCCGTACCTGCAGTCGCAAGGGAAGGATTTGCGGCAGGGCGTCAACTTCGCCGTCGGCGGCGCCACCGCGATGGATCCGCCCTTCTTCCAGGAGATCGGCGCCTCCGACAAGCTCTGGACCAACCTCTCCCTCAGCGTCCAGCTCGGCTGGTTCGAGAAGATCAAGCCATCACTCTGCAACTCCACCAAAAGTTCGTGCACATTTTCTCATCCTTCTCTCGTCACTGCCATTCTGAAATATAGGCTCTGCATTTCGGGTGCTGATTGCAGAAATTTCTCTTCTTTTTCTCGAATCAAAACTGCAGGTTGCAAGGAGTACTTCAGCAGGTCCCTGTTCCTCGTGGGAGAGATTGGGGGAAACGACTACAACTACGCGTTCTTCAAGGGCAAGACCCTGGATGACGCCAAGACTTACGTTCCCACGGTCGCCAGCGCGGTCACCGATGCTACAGAAGTGAGCAAATTTTATTGCACTCCCAAGATGCAGCTAGCCCCTCCATTCTTTAATTAATCTTCAGCTCGCACTCAACGACAATATCAGGAGTACTAAACTGAATCTCAATGCACTGTCAAACAGAGGCTGATCAGAGCCGGCGCCAAGCACCTGGTGGTGCCGGGGATCCTGCCGATCGGCTGCTCGTCGGCGTACCTGACCCTGCACCCGGGCCGGAACAGGAGCGACTACGACTCCGTCGGCTGCCTCAAGACGTACAACGACTTCGCGCAGCACCACAACGCCGTGCTCCAGCAGAAGCTGCAAGCGCTCCGCCGCAAGTACCCGCAGGCCAGGATCATGTACGCCGACTACTACGGCGCCTCCATGGCCTTCGCCAAGAACCCCAAGCAGTTCGGTGAGTGCTCTGAACCCAACTGATGTCATGGGCAATCTTGGATCTTTTTCCTATCGTGTGGATAGATAAATTCGGCATTAATCTGTCCATCACATTATTGATGTGAGACTGAAAGCGACACCGAATGCTCACTATGCTGAGCTAAATGATGGCCCCTCCACGGTCTGCTGTCCAAATGGGGCACGAATTGTAGGGCTCTTTTGTTCAGAAAAGGTTTCAGGATCTGAGCCAACCTTCTTTCGAGAAAGGGATGCTATGTCTAGCTTACTGCTTGCTTTGCTGTTCTGAAAAGATATACCAGTGCATTGAGCCAATCATATGCAGTAGCTAACATTTTGATGTGACACTGAAAAATATGGATCTTTCAGTGGAGTGGTACAAGCCTTTTCATCTCTTTTCTTTCATAACAAAGTTAGGAGTCGATCATTCCATCCTGGTACAAGCAACTTTCAGAATTGTTGTATGGGGTTTAGAGGTTTACTGGCATCTTTGGTTTGATCAGCTGATGGCATTTATTGGGCATACACATGATTTAGTGATATCTCAGGTCGCTTTGGCAAGGTTCTTGATCAATGATCACTGTCAACGCTACATAGTTGTGTCATGTCCTGTAGGTCGTTGTGCTAGTGACTCTATTTATGAGCATGTTATTGTTAGCAGCTCAACTTGGACCAATAGTTATGATTTGTTCAGTCATTTAGGAAGGAAAATAGGGCACTGTAATGTCATTGGGACATGGAAATGTTACTGTCAACTGTTTATATAATTCGACATATAACCTCCACATATATGACAGTTAAATCTATTAGTCTTGCATAAGTGACGTGTCGAGCTGAACGACGATAGGCGCGGATAGTTGCACAACTTCGGAGGGGTGTTTGAATGAGAGCGATTGCTCTAGGCTTCATGTTAAATTGAAATTTGTGTTTTTTGGATCTTAAAAATTTGGATGAACCGCTCCTATCCAAACAGTCTCATGTCAACACTAGTTTCGGCCGAAGTTTAAGTGAGGCTTGGGCTCAGGCCTCATCCTGCATCAATTGGAATCCAGGGAGTATAGTGCTAGTGCTGAAGCTGCAATGTTGGCACAAACTAAGAACAAAGTTTCCTTAAAAAAAAACGAACTAAGACCAAAGTTCCTAACAATTGGAATCCAAAGCATCAATTGGAATCCAAGGAGTATAGTGCTGCAGCCGCTACAGTGTTCGCAGTTATTTCTTCAGCATCCGCTACAGTGTTTCTTTCTATTTTTACCAGCAGCAGCTACAGTAAACAGCCGCAGCGCAGCCTGCCGAACAGGCTAATTTGTGAACAGAGGGAGTGTTCTGTATTACGGGTCTGTGACAGCATAGTTCTTCTGAAGATTCAGTTCACTAACAGTTAACACTCACCATGCTTCTGCAGGGTTCACGGAAGGGCCGCTGAAGACGTGCTGTGGCGGCGGCGGGCCATACAACTTCAACCCTGTGGCGAGCTGCGGCGTGCGCGGATCCAAGGTGTGCACGGACCCGTCGGCTTACACCAACTGGGACGGCGTGCATCTGACGGAGGCCGCCTACCACGCCATCGCCGACAACATCCTACACGGACCCTACACCAGCCCCAGGCTCCTCTGATCCCTTCATCTCAAGCTTCTCCTGAGTTCCGAGTCGATCGATCGGCAGCTGATCTCTGTAGTAGTTGGCAAGAATGTGACTGTAAGCTAGGTGTGGTAAATTAAGCTGTTAATTGTACGTACTAGCGTGACACTGGAACGGCAACTCGTAATTAAAAATGGTGGAGTTTTGGGTCCGGTTCTGACATTGGCAATGTGGTGTTGTGTATCTGGTAATTCTGGAACTAGATTGCTTGTTTGAGTGAACGAGAGTAATGAGTAGTCAAGAGTACTCCTGGTATAGAGGCCGGTGGCTTGGTGCTTTAAGTTTCAGTCAAAATCTTGGTGCTTAAGTTGTTAAGTAGAGGCCGCTTGTGTTGGTCATACAACAATATTGGATTGTGTGTTTCGTCATCCTAGATTAGAGAATAGAGATTGTTTAGAAGGATCCACTCACATTGGTAAAACTTGGCGGACAAGTCTGCATGTTCTGTATATTGATTCTAGTTGTGGCTATTTCACCTCGTGTTTCATTCACTTTTTTTTTTCGAAAGACCCGGCACCTTGCCGGGTGTTTCATTCACTGACAATGCTGATTATTTAAATTTGTGTTAAATCTGACCTAAACTATGTTGTTTTGTTTGAAGACTTCTTGACATTGATGTGGAGTTCAGAAAATGGAGAAATAGTATCATATCATATCAGTTCCTAACAAAAAGTCAAACACGAAAACTATTCAACGTACTTCGACTCGGTTGTTTCGTCGCAGCCACCGTTCTTGATAAGGGAGTATTGTGCAAGAAATATGTGTCTATTTATAGATCGAATGCACTTGACACAAGTGCGAACCCTGACATCAATGTCAAGAACTGAAGGTGTTAATCTTTTTCTTCTTTTGCTTCGCTGGAACGCGTGCAGCCGATGCTCTGGGTCTACCTTTTGTGCCGCCGGTTCTGGAGGAAGGGCAGGACTTCTCCACCGGTGTAAACTTCGCGGTGTACGCGGCGCCGGCTCTCAATCTGACGTACCTTCAGGGACAGAACATCACTGTCAACCCTCCGATTCACAGCTCCCTGAATGATCAACTCCGGCGGTTCGAGAAACTGAAGCCGTCGCTCGGCCGTCGTAACACACAAGGTGAGGGATCAATGCACACTGAACTAGTACAGACCAATGTATCCCAAACCTCGAACAAGAGCGTGGAAGAAGCAAGATCGTACGTTCCAGATATCGTCAATACCATTTCCAATGGTGTCGAGGTACTCGACGCATCGTCGTGACCAAATTAAGCAGTTACTGTACTCTAGGGCGTCGCTCCCTGTACCTTAATTTGCCAAGTTTGACGCGAACGTACTGCATGCGCGCAGAGGCTGATCCATCACCACGGCGCCAGGTACGTCGTGGTGGCGGACATGTTCCCGATCGGCTGCGTGCCGCCGGTGCTCACGCTGTTTGGGAGCCAGAATAAAGCGGACTACGACCGGCACGGCTGCCTCAAGAGCTTCAACAGCATGCTGTCGCAGTACCACAACAGCATCCTCCGTCAACGCGTTGAGGTGCTCCGGAAAAAGCACACGCGCACAAAGATTGTCTTTGCCGAGTACTACCGGGCCATCGTCGCGTTCCTGCAGGAACCAGAACATTTTGGTGAGCACTTTCGAACGCTATAACCTCAATGGACTAATCACTAATATTACTGAAGCACTTCTTCGTACAAAATATAATGCTGAACACCGGGAGCCGCGGCGTGCCCATCACCGTCCACGGCCATCTACCGGGACGGTTTCCATCTCACCGAGTCCGCTTACAGGAACATCGCTCACGGTTGGCTCCACGGCCCATACGCTGACCCGCCAATTCTGCAACTCGTCAGCTAACAGCAAACCCAGGGCAGGTGTGATCTGTTCCATATGACCATATGTATGGGATACTCCATTTTTTACTGTAAGTTGTGATGTTGTACGCACGTAAGTCATGAGAACAATAATATTCTGCTACCAATTTGGTTCGGATGCTCAAAGTCAAGTCGTTTTGCTTGTCCAATAGAACCACATGTTTGTTGGTAAAAATCAAGTGCACCGGTCACGCGTCATCCATCATGCAATTGCGAAATAGTACTGCACATCACGTTGTCGATGAAAACGATGTTACAACTCGAAGCGGTGGTCAACCCTGCTTCCCTATATCTACTCGGAATGACCGACATGGTACTCGTACAAGCCATTCCAAACGTCCGCTAGCTACAAGACACACACCCGGTTTAATTTCAGCGTGCAGCCATGAGGATTCCCACGCCTGCCGTGGTGCTCCTCTTCGCCGCGTGCTGCCTGCTCCACGGCGTCGTGGACGGGCACAAGCCCTTCACCGCCATATTCAGCTTCGGCAACTCGTACGCGGACACCGGCAACTTCGTCAGGCTGGCAGCGCCGTTCATCCCTTCCATCCCGTTCAACAACCTCCCCTACGGCGAGACGTTCTTCGGCCACCCAAACGGCCGGGCCAGCGACGGCCGCGTCATCCTCGACTTCATCGGTACGTCGGACACCCGACCGAGCACTCACGCATGCATCATATGCCACGACGACGATCAGTTTTGCCGCTGCTTTCTGACAGTGCAAGCTCAACTCGTTTGCAGCTGAAGCTTTTGGCTTGCCTTTGGTGCCGCCGTCCCTGGACAAGACCCAGAACTTCAGCAAGGGCGCTAACTTCGCCGTGGTAGGGGCGACGGCTCTGGACTTGGCCTATTTCCTGAAGAACAACATCACCTCTGTTCCCCCGTTCAACAGCTCGCTCAACGTCCAGTTGGAGTGGTTCGAGAAGCTCAAGCCCACGCTCTGCAACACCACACAAGGCAAGCAAAAATACCTAGTAGTAGGTACTAAAACATGCTGATATGTACTACACAACTCTCGAGTCTGAACGAGTCAGTACATGCACACGCAGGATGCGACGATTATCTGGGCAAGTCCCTCTTTGTGCTGGGAGCGTTCGGCGGGAACGACTACGTCTTCTTCCTGGCTGCCAACAAGACCGTGGAGGAAACCAGAGCCTACGTTCCGACAGTCGTCAAGGCCATCGCCGACGGTGTAGAGGTACTGCAAAACGTCAAAGTTAAGATGAAGTGAAATTTAAGCTGACATGTTTTTGCCGCTCAAAAAACTGTCGCAGAGGCTGATCCATCTGGGCGCGAAGCTGATCGTGGTGCCGGGGAACCTGCCCACGGGGTGCATCCCGATCATGCTGACGCTGTACGCGAGCCCCAACAGCTCCGACTACGACCAGCTCGGCTGCCTCCGGGGCTTCAATGAGCGCTTGGCGCGCTACCACAACCTCCTTCTGGAGCGCGAGGTCCTGGCGCTCCGGGCAAAGTACCCGCACGCCACCATCGTCTTCGCCGACTACTACCGCCCCGTCCTCGCGTTCCTGCACAAGCCTGCCAACTTCGGTGAGACCCCGATCTCCTTCGTCCTTTGCGTTGTTGAGGAAACCAAGCGTCTGATGACCGGAATGCATGCATCCGTGGTGCAGGGTTCGACGGCAGCTCGGCGTTGGTGGCGTGCTGCGGCGCCGGCGGCAAGTACAACTACAACCCCATGGCTGCGTGCGGTTTCCCCAACGCGACGGCGTGCGCGAACCCGTCCAAGGCCGTGAACTGGGACGGCATCCACCTCACGGAGGCGGCGTACAAGCACATAGCCGACGGGTGGCTCAACGGCACGTACGCGCAACCGCCCATACGGAACCTCGTTCATTGATCTGGTCTGCTGCTTGGTTAATTCTCAATGTTGATCGATTCTTCCGTGAATTTGGATTACGCACGGCGCCTGTGGCTATGGTTCTTTTGTAAGAGTGCAGAGTGGTTCTTTTGTTTTCTTCCTTGTTTTGTTTTGGTTTTGTTTTGCGGAGAGACGGCAGAGTTCGTTGTTGACCGGTTTATTTCATACCGTTCCTCTGATCATTTTTCTTTCCACCGACGTTAATAAAAAAATAAAAATTGCATTTTCATGACATGGACTGGATGATATCCTAGCAGATACTTCATATTGCCAGTATTCTTGTGCGACGACTCGCAAGGCGTTAATTGAACTGAATGGCACCCTTCCATGCCCCGTGTCAACGAGTCGAACAGAAGCTTTGCATTGGATTTTGATGCTTTCATGAATTGTCTACGGTTACCCAATACAAATTAAATAGCCCATTTGGTTGGGAGAGGATTGACCCAGTACGATTACCCCCATGTGTCGGATAAGGTATAGTTGAGGCTGTGTATGTTTTAGCTTTTGCTGGATTTTCAGCTGAAAAGCTAGAAGCTAAAACAAACGGGGATGCTTAAAAGTTTTTGAAAAGCTAAAAAATTAGCTTACAAGGAAATGAATTAAATCTGAAGACTCGTCAGAGCTGCTTTTTCTAGCTCTTGATGCACAGACAAGCTCAAAAATATATTACGAAAGCCGATAGCAAAACCTAACAGCCAAAAGCTAATCAACTTTTCCAAAAGCTCAAAAGCCATGGGCTACATGGCCCAGTATTACATGGCGCGGCCCAATATTCATCGATTTTTCTTTGTCTCTTTCTTTGTTGCATCACTTACATAGTTACATGTAAAAAGGTTTCTCTCGTAAAAAAACTTAGATGTAAAAAAAACACAAGACACACACAACTCTTACCCCTATGAACGCCTCCGAAAGACTGAATCGGCTGGTTTTGAGATTCACAAAGTCACCATAGGCGTCTCGCTGTTGACGAAGAGAGTCGCCTCCAATGCACAACTCCGTTAAATCCTAGAAAATTCGCTTCCACGGGGAATCGAACTCAGAACCTGAGCTGTTTCTGAGGCTCTTGCAACAACTAAGCTACATGCCCTTTCGTTAGTATTGTGCGTTTTATTAGAGAAGGTTGCATCAACATCCAAAACAACATGGATCTACCCAACGTCATCGTCATTATGTACCGTCATTTTTCGTTTGATACAATCATTATTCTTGCACGTCGATCAATCTAAATGACAGTGTGCATGTCATAAGCTGGCTGACGGTGCACCTAGTGGCAGTGGTGCTGCCCGGGCTTCTGGCGGTACTTAATTTGGAACTGAATATCATAATTAAATGGCTATCATCTTTTATCTAGATTAGCTTTAATTAGTTGGCAACTATTTTCTGTCAAAAAGTATTTAGATTGTCAACAGATCCATTGGAGTCAAAAAAAAAAGAGAGAGAAGGAAGTCAAATTAGCCCTTCGATTTTTCTCTATATAAACATGTCGATAGCTGCTGCACATGGTTACGTCGCGAGGTCTCAAGCAGCGCCAGCGGCGAGCGCTCCACGTTCCTACAGCCATGGCGACTCCCGTTGCCGCGCGTATCCTCGTTCTCTTCGTCGCCTGCCTCCAAGGCGCACACGCCGTCCACCCACTCAAGCCCTCCATCTACTCCATATTCAGCTTCGGCGACTCGTACGCCGACACCGGCAACTATATCAGGCTGACGGCGCCGTTCTTCCCTTCCAACCCGTTCAACAACTCCCCCTACGGCGAGACGTTCTTCGGCCGCCCCACCGGCCGGGCTAGCAACGGCCGCCTCGTCCTCGACTTCGTCGGTTCGTACTACGCACGCGCGCACATGTTTTACCATCAATATGTTCATGTTCTGACTGTGCGTTACGCGTGGAACATGCTCAGCTAATGCTTCGGGCTTGCCTTTCGTACCGCCGTCCTTGGCCGAGGGCCAGAACTTCAGCAAGGGCGCGAACTTCGCTGTGATCGGGGCGACGGCTCTGAACTCGTCGTACTTCCGCGAGCAGAACATCCCTTTGCCCCCGTTCTACTTCAACATCTCCATTGACGTCCAGCTGGGCTGGTTCGAGAAGCTCAAGCCTTCTCTCTGCAACACGACGCAAGGCAAGTGCATGACTAAACTAGCTAGCCGTTCCTGTCACTGTAGACATTACACCTTCATGTTCCGAGATCTTTTACGTTGTGTCTGCAAATTACGTAGCATGTTTGTTGCCTTAAAACTAACGCTTCACAAGAACTAAAAGGTAGTAGTAGTTATGTAATCGGAAATGCTTCACATACGGCTGGGTCGGGTCGGAAATGCTTCACATACGGCTGGGTCGTCCGACCCAGCCGTATGACTGGTGTTTGCAGCTCGCTGAACCATTGGATGCTTTGCTCCTGATTTGTTATCGTCGCTGCTGATCGCTGATTTGCTGGTCGAACGGCCGGGTAGAAAGACCCGGTCTTGTGTATATATGTAATTTCATATGTTTTTTTTTTTTGCGGTGGAGTAATTTCATATGTTGACTAATTAGGAAGGATAGATTTCGTAGGAAACTGATCGGCAGTACGTGATTCTTTTTCCTCCTTGCATTGTTTTGTTATGATTTACTTAGTTACCATTCTTGAGTCAAGAAGATGCCCAAACGAGGCTACGATTTTTGTTGACTAATTTGGGAGCCATACGGTCATACCCAAGAACTAGGCAGTGCAATTTTGTCACACACTAACATGGGAGGATAGAGGAAAATGTCTTGATAAACCGATATTCATATATATTTTCATTATTTTGTTATTATTTAGTTGATTGTTTCTTTGCGTACCGAAGAACACATATCAATCCTCGTATTCCCCATCTAAAAAACCCAAATGATGTAACCAAATAGAACAATTACTCACCCTACCACTAATAATTAGGCTCAAACCTGTACGATAAGATCATAGATGTATGCCATGCTTGATTCCAAGCTACTCAAAGGCCTCTAGATCACCCACTTTCAGAGCAGTGAATATAAAAAGTGAGCAATTGAAGAGATAATTGACCAAATGAATAATCATACCACGCAGATCTCTAGTTTCTATTGCGCAACTCATGGCCTACCCGCCCTTTTCAGACCTTTGTAGCTTGCACCTGACCTAAGTAAGCCTTCTACTGATCCTTTTGCCCCCTCCTTCTAACCCGTGGCTTCAATATGTAATCCGTTGAAGCATGGGACCTACTTATCAAGCAAGAAACTGTGTAAAGTGATCATATCATTTTTGTGCAAATGCCCGATTCAATCACGTCGCATGCAACTTGCCTACCATTCTCAGACCTTTCGCGTAGTTGATATTATGCCTTTTCCATAAAAGGCTCAGACCTCACGTACCCCATATCATGCCTTTTTCATAAAAGTCCCCTCACGCGCCAAGGATTGCCCAATTGTTATGGTGCTCAACTATCGCGTTCGAAGAACCCTTGAGCGAGAGCACGAATGGGGAAGGAAGTGACAGCGAAACATAACTAGGAAAACTAAAGTCTTTTAGTTACCACGTTATACCGCTTGCCGCTGGCTATGACAGTTTTGAGAAAATATCTTGTATGCTATTGGCTTAAACTAAAACCTCTTGTATGTCATCCTGGCCCAC
Source organism: Eragrostis curvula (assembly GCA_007726485.1). Taxonomy (NCBI): domain Eukaryota; kingdom Viridiplantae; phylum Streptophyta; class Magnoliopsida; order Poales; family Poaceae; genus Eragrostis; species Eragrostis curvula. Next base: position 21,609,775 of record RWGY01000026.1, read on the forward strand.
ATGTCAACAACATAACCGGCCTCACCTGTAAATTGAGACAACGACGACATCTGAGGTATTAGAAGTTTTTTAGATGGCATACAAAAAAATTCCTCGATAATTTTGGTTCCATACATTGCCTCTCTCTTGATCAACGCTCCACGTGCGGTTTCATCCTATATATTTTACAAGGTCAGACTACAATCAGTACGTACGTGCTCTGAAAAAACGATCAGTACGTGCTTGTACTGAAACCGGTGCACGTGCATGATTGCAGGGTGCGATGACTACTTTGGCAAGTCTCTGTTCTTCATGGGCGAGTTTGGTGGGAACGACTACACCTTCATTCTGGCTGCCAAGAGCGTGGACGAAACTCGAGCCTACGTTCCTGCCATTGTCAAGGCCATAGCCGCCGGTGTAGAGGTACAGAAGATATGTTCAGAAAGTAGTTTCATTTGTACCGTTAACAAGTGGTCGGCCTCATTTCTCTGACCTCACATTTTCGATAACACATTAATCCATCCGTCGCTCCTTTTCTGTCCAAAATAAACGTGCGCAGAGCCTGATCCAGCACGGCGCCAGGCGCGTCGTCGTGCCAGGCAACGTACCGATGGGCTGCCTACCGTTCATCCTGACACTGTACGCCAGCCCGAACGCGTCGGACTACGACCGATACGGGTGTCTCAGGAGCATCAACGCCTTGGCGCGCTACCACAACTCCGTCCTCCGGAGCCAAGTCCAGGAGCTCCGGAGCAGGCACCCGCGCGTGGCCATCGTCTTCGCCGACTACTACGGGCCTGTGCACGCGTTCCTGGCAGGCACCGGCCTTATACGGTGAGATCTCACACAATACATATATACACATGCCGATTTGAGTGACAACAATTGACAAACGATTATTACTGATCGAGTGGCCGCTGGTACGTACACAGGATTCAACGGCAGGTCGACGCTGGTGGACTGCTGCGGTGGCGGCGGCAAGTACAACTACAACGTCACGGCGGTCTGCGGACTTCCCGGAGCGACGGCGTGCGCGGACCCGTCCAAGGCCGTGAACTGGGACGGCGTCCACCTCACGGAGTCATCGTACATGCAGATCGCAAAGGCGTGGCTGCGCGGCCCGTATGCGGAACCGCCGATATTGAGCATCGCGTATTGATCGATCCCTCGATTTCAACTTGGAATAAATAGACTTAAAACTACTTCTAATGAATAATTGATTTCACCTTGGGCTCTGACTTGGTACGAGGTGTAACCCCTTATATATCGGTGGTTAAAAAATCCTATGCCATGTACTCATGAAAGCAATATATAAAAGGACCATAATTTTGGGACTGAATCGATTTGTTAAGCTACATTGGCACCCAACGCTCCCTCTCATGTGGTGGCTCCCTCAGTTCTCAAATGTGGAATTTTGAACGGCGCAGCGGAAAATCGGGTCACCAGTACTTGAACCCGAAGACTTCTATCTCGATATCATGTTAAACTATTATGCACCTACCAACTAAAGGTGATGGAAATGGTGGACAATTCACTTACAATTAGTAGAATTGTATCTCTTTTTTTCTTAACGCCTGCACTGCTCACTACACATCATTTTTTTATATATAAAAAAATCGGAAACACCACACGCAAAAGGAGGATAATCTTCACCGCAAAGAAAGGAGCATACTCTATCAATGATAACATATTTATCACTTTATAATGGTTATAAAGAAAGTTATAATAGTACAACTCAGTGTTATTGGAAATGTTTTAGAATTGAAATATGTAGCATCAGTTTTTGCCTCTTCATGTTTCCGCGCTACTCCTGCAGATCAAGTATAATGGATGCGCACATGGGAATTCACTCGATCACCTAGCATGCAATCAACCACTTCAACTGCAATTCGGGTATATGGCAAGTGCGATGATCTCCTCTTTGCTTGGCTGATTAGCACGACTTGTGTCTATGCGTTATGTGCCCTTATGGGTGCTTGATCTCTTCGATCCGCCACGCCAGTTGCTCGATGCTGTTCAGGAACAAAGCCGCTGGCATCATCGCGTCGCGCTTTATCCTGCCGAACGGCCGCGAGTGCGTGGACACCAACCTCACCGTGTCTGGCCGCCGGATGGGCCTGCAGGCAGCTTCAAGGCGCGCGGTTCATCAGGTCGAGGCGTGTGCGCCGCTCCCTGTCGTCGTCCCGTCGCGCAAGACGGATGTACACACAAAAGCTGGCGGCGGCGCGGACAATCATCCAACGCGTCACCCTCGGATCCAAATTTCGCAGCGTTCGCCATGCATCTTTGTGTCTTTTGCTTGTCGTCGGAGTCCACGACGAGGGCCATGGCGCCGTGAGCCGTCGTCCGTCGGCAGAGCGCCGACGAGCGCCGGCGTCGTAGCAGAGCGTTAGGAACCGAGAAGGAGCTCTCGCGCAGTTGAGGGTGCCGAGACTCGCACGTACTAGTTCCCTAGCCAGCGGCAGAGGCCATGGCCGCGTGGTTCTCGCCTGCGACGCCTGACGAGGGGTGGTCGCTATTTCGATTTTCGAATAGTGACCGGGCGGTCGTTATTTCGAATAGCGACCGCCCCTGGGGTCCCCCGCAACCGTTGCATGGGGCATCAGCGGGCGAGATCTACGTTGACTATTCAAGGCGCCTTTTCAAATCCTTTTCGTCTTCCTCGAGCAGGCAGAGGCCGGTGGCCACAGAATTCTCCTCCTGCCGCGATTGGAGGGCTGCGCGCTCCCGCCTGCCTTCGCCGTGCAGCGTTCCGCGTGTTCTCGCCATGCTCCGCACGCTCAGGGCGCGACGCGACACGCTCCGGCGAGTACTAACCTGGAGGACGCGTGGAGCCAACACGCCGCCATGAGACACGTTTATCAGGGTTCAGAGTCCGGCCGCGTGTCCTTCAATTCGCGTCGATGAAACACAACTGAAAACCATGTTCCTAGGAATGCATGGTACAGGATTCAGCGCCAGCTCGGCGCTGACGGCAAGTTGCCGGCGCGGCGGCGTGCGCGTACCATCCAGAGCGGTGAACTGGGACGGCATTCACCTCATTGGGGCGGCGTACAGGGACATCGCCATGGCGTGGCTGCGCGGCCCGTTCCCGGAACCGCCGATACTGAACCTCGCGTATTGCTCTATTCAAATCCCAATAAATGAGCTTAAAACTGTGTGGTACTCATGAAAACAATAACATGTGTAGCTGCGGCTGATTCTTGGCCAAAACGAAAGGAAAAAAACAAAAAAACAAAAAATACATAGCGAACGGATACAGTACTACTACTGCTAAACTTTGCTGCTCAGTATTGGCGGGTGAGCGTAGGTGCCGTTGAGCCAACCATCGGCAATGTGACGATTCGCCGCCTCGGTGAGATGGATGCCGTCCCAGTTCACGTACTTGGACGGGTCACTGCAGGCGCTCGCGCTCAGCATGCCGCATAGCGCGGTGAAATTGAAGTTGTACCTCCCGCCGCCGCCGCCGCAGCAACATCTCAAGGCGCCGTCCGTCGCGTTGAATCCGAAGCGCTGGGGAGTCAAGGCGAAGTCGATGATGGGCGTGTAGAAGTCGGCGTAGATGATCCGCGCGCCGGGGTACCAGCCATTGAGCTGCGCCAGGGCACGGCGGAGCTGCAGGTTGTGGTCCCTGGACATTGAGTTCAGATCCTTCAGGCAGCCGGTTTCAGGCTCGTAGTCTGCCTTGTTTTGGCTTCCGAATAGGACCAGGTTCCCCGTCGCGCAGCCCATTGGCGTCAGCCCCGACACGACCACCGTCTTGCCGCCTTCGTTTATGAGTTTCTGCGCAGATCAATGTGAAGCATTTTTGTTGTAAATTATGAGGATGCATCGTGCAAGTCAAAGCACACTGCAGTGCTCACACATACATACCTCTGTTGCTGCACAAATCTTTCCGACGACTTGAGGCGTGTGAGATCGGATCTCGTCAACACTTTTGCCGGCGAGCAGCATGAACCCGTAATCGTTCCACCCAAACTCCCCGACGACGAAAAGCGCCTTCGCGAAGTACTCCTTGCATGCTAGAGATCGACCGATCCAGAACGCAACGTGCAATATACATTTCTAAGTCAGAACGGCAGCGGAAAGAGCAAAGCAATTCGTGCATCCTGTCCTAATGGAGTATCACGAACCTTGCGGTGAGTTGCAGAGCGATGGCTTCATGGCGTCGAACCAACCGAGCTGGTCGCTCAACGAGATGTTATACGGAGTAACACTTTGGTCTCCGTCTTCCACGAAGAATGTCCGGTTCAGCGCCGTGGCTCCGGCGACCGCTAAGTTTGCGCCTTGCCGGAAGCTTTGGTTAGCCGCCTGCGACGGCGGGAGGAGAGGGAGCCCCAATGCCTCAGCTGTGTACATTTTGTACATAAAAAACAGAGTAGCTCAAGACTTCATTTTGCACAACGACATATGTGACTGGGAGGAAGGTAACTTACCGATGAAATCAATGGCCAATCTCCCATCAGAGATCCGGCCGGTGGGATGCCCAAAGAAGGTCATACCGTAAGGTGGTTTCGTTATCAGTAGATCAGGTGCCGCTGGGCCGGAGATGATGACGATGTTGCCGGTGTCAGTGTAGGAGTCGCCGAAGCTGAAAATTGATGTGTAGTCGCCGAAGCTGAAAATTGATGTGTCGCCGAACCTGCAAAGTAAGAGAAAAATTTGCAAAGAGAGAATAGGGTGCTTCATGTTAGCTTCAGAAGATCAGAGCAGCAGGTTTCTGTCGCTTGAGACAAAAGTTTACAATGTATCTGCAGTGTTTGTGTGGCTGTATGTATCTGCGAAATGTCAAGGCCCAAGAGAGGTAAACTACCTAAAAAATTAAATATGAATACATTACTGATACAATTAGTCATCGAGATGAACCCGACATGGATACATTTGTAAATAGGTATATATATCTGGCAGTTGCCTGGATCCATGGATCTAACATGATTACTACTCTATATATAAACCAGTGCACTTGTGTTGGCTAGCGATATATGAGGGCGCATAAACAAGTTTAGGATGGATCAGCTGGAGCTCGCATGCAGTGGCGGATCTTCATTGGGGCCAAAGGTGGCCATGGCCCCCCCTAGCTTTTGAAAAATTACATATATGTCCTCGATTTGACTATGTAAATAAGGAAAATAATGCAAATCTGGCCTCCCTTGCAAATTTTCTTAACTTAGTGGCCTCCCCTGCCAAATGCTTCAAGCTCCGCCACTGCTCGCATGGCCACATGGCCTGCCGGGGTGATGGCAATTTAAAACAGCGATCAGTCAGTTGTCATTTTGAATAATGACCACCCCTGAGGTTTCTCCCAACAATTGGATGGGACATCAGCGAGCAACATCAACATGACTAAATTAATTTTGAGGAGCAACTAGAGTGAATGGTCACACATCTACAGAATGAACGGAACGAACCAGATTGATGCACTATAAGTTGTTGAAGTGCAGTAGCAAATCTAAGCGTATGTGCGGTTCAGATAGACCCCTTTGTCTTAGCTGATCCGCAGAAAATCCGCTTTAAGATCAACATAGACTATTGAAGACGCCTTAATATTCTTTCTATCTTCCGTGCTCCATCGCCGTTCCCCAAGTTGAGGATCGAAGGAACGCAGGGTGGCGCCATGCGAGCTGGCGCAGGCCTGGGGCCACAAGATTCTTGTACTGCAATGATCAAAGGGTTGCGTGCTCTGCCACCAAATCTGAAGGAATATTCGGCCAGTGTTGCTTGCCCCTGCTTGACCCTGAACCAAACGCGTGCAAAAAAGGGCCGTTCCAACCCAACTGGCCCCAGCCATCCATCCAAACACACCTCTAGCCTTCTTGCACTGTGCAGTGTCCCGCGCATTCTCGTCACACTTGGGACATATTCTTAGAGCGCAACACGCCAACGATTACCAACTTGGACGACATGTGGTGACAACATTGCACGGCGTGAGACACATTCGTGCAGGTTCAATGTCCGGTTCCATGCTTTCACAAATTTGCATCGCAGAAACACAACTTAAAGCAAGAGGAAGGAGGAGGAGAAGAAGGTGTGAACGTTCGGTGCTCTTCGACCACTGGCCAACTACCACAACTAGATCTCCACGCTCAGGTCGGAGGGTACACGCCCCATCACCATTTCTTGGTTCAGGATTCTAGAAGTTGGATTTTTAGTCACTAGTCAAAGTACTAGTAGTTCTAATAATCCTGATGTTAGTGGTAATAATGTTTACTTGGCAAGTTATTTCTGTTGCGTGATATGGATATATTGATATTGGTGTCCCCAGTATGGTAGATGTGAAATAGAAATCTTGTATTTGAATTTCGTGGCTACTTACTGTATATGTTGTCTAGTAAATTTGAGAGGGATATTCCTGGAGCTGGGAGAAATTTCTCTTTTCGTAGTCATGTTTAATTCATAGAAGTACATAATCGACCCGCTCGGTGGCGTCGTGTCTTGGGCTAATGCGCATGTCCGGCGCACATCTGAGCTATCATGCCCCGCGGGCCCGGGGTACGGTACACTAGATCCAACTGCGAATGGATGTGCGTCGTTCGGCCTCATTACCATCGCACCGCCGATCTCGGGTTCGCCTACGTGGGCCATTCTGCCCGCCTCAATTGCGGGCCATACAACAAAGTTTTACCTGAGCCCCATGGGTATGTGCTACACCTAATTGTTTTCTTGGTTTCTAGTTTCATTTCTTTTGTAGTTCTTTCAAGTTTCGCACTCCAAATTTTTTATTTGCTTTTTGATGTTTATTATTTTTTATGCAATGATGAATGCCTTACTCTAGAATTTGCCGTCGCTGCCTCAGATTCGTCAAATCCTCACAAAACTGCTCCAAGATCTGTTGTTTTCATTTAGTGTTGATTTTATCTTTAATTTCAAACAGTTCAAACTTCATTGATTGTTTGCCGGGGGTTTGATGTGACTGCTGAGTAGGATGCCGCTGATAAGGTGCCTAGTAGATATGTGTCACAATGACGAAAAGACCTAAACACACACTTATTTTTCTGTATAACTAAACTTGGTGAATGAATCATATAAAAGTTGCTTAGATTTGGCCACTAATTTTTATGCGCTTCAGTTATTTACCCCGATTGCTAACACTAATATGTCATTGAGAGACAATTAGAATGTACTATGTTATAGGAATAAATTCCCTCATGCCATTGCAAACTGCCCCCGTTATGATATATGCCACTGTCAGTGACTCAAGCGGGCCCCGCCTGTCACAATGATGGCACTAAAAAATCGGCTAGCTTTCTTTGTCCGTACAATAAAAAATTGATATCATATTATTGGTCATCATTTTTTATTTGATTTACTCAAACAATCAGGCATAAATTTTGGAATTAGGATCTGAAAGAAACTAGAAGTAGTGCTGATGTGATATCCTGTTTATAATGATATTAGATTGGTTATCTTTTCATGCACTTGGCCTGTACATGCATCAACTCATTTCTTACAAATTGATGATTGTGTTGGTCCGTCCCAAAATGGCTGCTAGTTGCTGATTGTCGATATATCGAGTTACATGTTGCAAGTTATCACAACTTGTTTGATACCTTTCATGATTCCAAAAGCTGTTTGCATTGCAGAATCTTGTAAATATCTTGTAGTAGAATTGTAAATATCTTGTAGTAGAAATATCTATTATATATATATATTTGACGACGAAAAGGAGCCACCACGTTCGCTCTAAAATGCTAGAAATTTTCACGTTAATCCGAAAAAATAAGAAGAGAAAATTACCCACCACTGCCATTATGAAACAATTAATCAGAAAACCCCCTAAAAATATTTATAAAACAGCTAAATTCGGAATAATAACAAATAACCAAAAATACCCCTCACACCTATTTCTAAATTAACCACCATGCCATTATGAGTAAAAAAAAGCTAAATTCGGAATAATAAAAAATAACCAAAAATACCCATCACATCTATTTCTAAATTACCCTCCATGCCATTACAAGTCCAAAAATATAAATTTAGATTATAAAAAATAGCTAAAAATATCCCTAATTCTTATTTTTAATTTACCAATCATACCATTATGAGCCCAAAATAGCTAAATTTAAAATAATAAATATCTAATTAACACTTAATTCTGATTTCTAAATACACTGTTATAAAACCATCATATGTCTAGCTAGCATGACACATTATCTTATTTTTAGCATGACAAATTTCCTTCGAAAGATTTATTTGTAGCACGGCACACATTCTTTTTTTCTACCATGACATATGTTTGTTGTTTAGCATGCCACATTTGAACCAACCTCACTTCTAAAATAAAATCAAATAGATTGTTAGATAAGACACGACCCAAAATAATGTTGACTCATCTCACACTCAAATTGGGAGACGGTGAAAAATTCTCCAAACTATTTTTCTACTATTTTATAAATATAAAGTATAAAATAAGTAATAACAATAAACTATGTTAAACTTCTACAATAATATAAAAATAGTTTATAAGCGATTGATGATGGGCCTGCTGTTGACTACTAGGCTATAACCGGATGGGGGTGAAAACGGGAGAAAAACGGGATAACCCCGGTTCAAAACGGGATCCCGCAAAAACGGGCAGGAATCACCCCTAACCGTTTTCGCTCACGTTCCCGTTTACTGTTTCCCGTTTCCGTCCGTTACCGTATTTATCCTGGAAATCCGAAAACGATCAGGAGAAAAGCGGGAACGGAAGCCGGACGGCACGGGATTTTCCCGTCCCGTTTTCATCCCTAATAGTAAGTCTAGCCGCGCAAATGCGCGGGCAGCCATACTAATTTACACAAAACTGTAAATATCTTGTAGTAGAATTCTAACCCCTTGCTTTGTTGCACTGTTTCCCTTCATTCATGGCTCTACGTAAATTTTTGCACAGCACTTTTGTTCGTACATGGACCGAATAGAGGTGCCTGTGGGCATTTCACGAGTTTCCCAGCATCGACAAGGGATTACACCTCGCATGCTGAAAGTGCACACTACACCGCGTGGCGGGTGGTAGCGTGGTGCATGCCCGAATCGAGATCTGTGTCAGTAAGATAATTAGCTGGTCAAAACCCAACAGTGCCGCTACCACCAGTACAGTAATAGTAAGTACACGACCAAACGTCGATCGAGGTCTCAAGCAGCGCGTCTCACGCAGCGATCGTTTCCATGGCCATGAAGGCTGCCATTGCCGTGCTCCTCCTCCTCCTCGTCCCCTGCATCCATGGAGAATACGGCGCCGTCCACCCACACGAGCCCTTCGCCGCCATATTCAGCTTCGGCAACTCGCTGGCCGACACCGGCAACTTCGTCAGGCTGGCCGCGCCGCTCATCCCTGCTGCTGCCATTCCTATGAACAACCTCCCCTACGGCGAGACATTCTTCGGCCATCCTACCGGCCGAGCAAGCGACGGCCGCCTCATCCTCGACTTCATCGGTACATACCTGCTATATCTGCACACGTCTTACTACTGACTTTGCTTCTTCTCTCAATTCGAGAGAAACAGTATTTTTTTTTTCTTTCCATTCAATCTGTATGTTTGTTCTTTCGTTGACATGGAGTCTGTTGTTCATGCAGCGAATGCTTTCGGTTTGCCCTTCCTGCCGCCGTCCCTGGACAAGACCCAAAACTTCAGCAAGGGCGCAAATTTTGCCGTCACAGGGGGGACGGCTCTGGACCTGGCCTACTACCTGCAAAACAACATCACCTCTGTTCCCCCGTTCAACAGCTCGCTCAGCGTCCAGCTGGAGTGGTTCGAGCAGCTCAAGCCCACGCTCTGCAACACCAAGGAAGGATGCGACGACTACTTCGGCAAATCCCTCTTCTTCATGGGAGAGTTTGGCGGGAACGACTACGTCTTCCTCCTGGCCGCCAAGAAGACCGTGGAGGAAACCAGCGCCTACGTTCCTGCCATTGTCAAGGCTGTCGCCGACGGCGTAGAGGTACTGAAAAAAAAAAGAAAAGAAAATGTTCAATCGTGCTTGATTACTAGTGCCATTCTTGTGGTCTGTCTCTTTCTCTGACACGAAGATTTTGTTAACCACACATGGGGTCAACTCTTTGCTTGACTACAAATATACGCGCGCAGAAACTGATCCAGCACGGCGCCAAGAGCATCGTCGTGCCGGGGAACCTGCCGAACGGCTGCATCCCCATCCTGTTGACGCTATACGCGAGTCCCGACAGCTCGGACTACGACCACAACGGGTGCCTCAAGAATCTGAACGGCTTGGCGCGCTACCACAACGACCTGCTTCGGAGGCAGGTCCTGCAGCTCCAGATCAAGTACCCGTACACAAGGATCGCCTTCGCCGACCACTACCGCCCCGTCCTGTCCTTCCTGCAGATGCACGGCTATTACGGTGAGATCACGTGTCTTTCAATTCCTTGGATCGCGTCTCGTCGATGCACAAGAATAATCGAGAATCTACCAACATTTCTGGTGGCGTGCAGACTTCGACGGCGACTCGGCGCTGGTGACGTGCTGCGGGGCAGGCGGCGGCAAGTACAACTACAACCCCATGGCGCCCTGCGGCTTCCCCGGCGTGACGGCGTGCGCGAACCCGTCCAAGGCCGTGAACTGGGACGGCATCCACCTCACGGAGGCGGCATACAAGGACATCGCCGACGGATGGCTGAACGGTCCGTTTGCCGAGCCACCGTTGTGGAGCCTCGCGTATTGATCAATTGCTTGTGGTTGTGGTTCAGTGCAGAGGACTGCTTAGTTTTTTTTTTCTCTCTTTTTTTTTTGGATAGGAGAGGACCGCTTACTTGCGTAGTTAATGCGTGCTGTATTGCTCCTTTCAATAATTCAACTGGCTTCATATATGAGCAGCCACTTGCTCGTAGCCATATGCAAATGGTAAGCCAGCAGTAAACTCAACAGATACTTCCATGTGCCGCCGCTGACCTCCCACCACCAGGTCGCGCCCGCCACCCCCGATCCCTGTTTCCTTGGATGTCGAAAATTGGAGCTCCCGCACCCCTAGCAACCCTAGAACCCTGACCGACCGACGCTAAACCACCTTCGGCGACGTCTTTGCCTCCACCCCGCACAACCTTCGGCTCTACTACCGTTGCCCTCTCTTGCTCTTATCCGTTCGTTAGTTGGGCCAGCTTATGTGCGGGGCGAACTAGGCCGCCTGTGCACGGGTCACGTGAGCGGCCGGTCGTCATATACACTTTTAGTTTTAATAAACGGTCATATTTCATTCATGATACCTTTTATCTACCGGCATGATGGTCTAAGATAAAAATGCTGAAATGTTTTTTTTCTCTTTTTGCAAAAAGCTCTACATTGAGCCGCTACAATCTGAATCAGTCAACCATCCTCAGATGGGCCGATAGAGTATAGTATTGGGCCAAGGCAGCCCATGTTGCGAGTCATGATTCATGAAAGCATGCGTCTTTCCTCAAAAAAAAAATGAAAGCATGCGTCACGTCGATACGTTGGCGCACATCTGATGCAGAACAGCATAAACATGATTTTATTCATGCGAGACTGCGAGCAGGTTACACAGCATTTTGTTTACGGCTTTGTATGCAGCTTATTTAGTAGGCTAATAATATGCGAGAGAAGGATATAAAGATGCATCTGTAGCTTTCTTCCATCAGCTTAATTCCTCCTGCAGCTTGGTATGCAGCTCAGTCAATTCTGAAGTTGATGGGGTACACCGGCTCCTCGTTGGCGTAGAAGAGTCCGAAGTGCCTCGCCGTGGGATCCCCCATCTTGAGGTCCTCGTTGAACATGGAGAAGACGTACGTCTCCATCCTCCCGGGCCTCCTCGGCGTGCCCTGCGGCCCGTCCTTGCCGTGGGTGTGGTTGATGAGCCGCTGGTTGTAGTCCCGCGCGTTCTCCAAGCTCGCGCCGAACCCGCCGGCCGACGGCCACCCGCTCCCGGACACGACGACGCTGACGTTGGGAGCCCCGGCCTTGTCCAGCGCCGCGTACACGCCGTCCACCATGGCGTCGAACAGGTTCCTGTACGTCAGCCCGTTTCCGGGGTCCGTCACCGTCGCCGCGCCCGGCCGGAACGTCGCGAACCCGAGGCTGATGGCGCCGCCCGGGTTGCCGGCGTAGGCGAAGTACGGGAACACGTTGGCCAGCAGCTGCGCGCCCGTGGTCTCCAGGAACCGCGCCACGTCCGCCATGTACGGCCGCGCGAACGCGGCGCTCGACGGCGGGAACGCGTCGCGGACGACGGTGTAGTAGTTCACCGACGTGGACACCTTGATGGCGCCGGTGAGGCCGGCGTCGGCCAGCGCGGCGTGGACGTTCCGCATCGCCGGGACGATGCAGTCCGTGGCGCAGCCGTTGAGCTCGTTGCCGACGGCGATGTGCCGGATGTCCACCGCCGGGTAGTAAGGGACCACGTAGTCCCGGACGAACGCCGCCGCGCTGCAAGGGCTGGCGGCGAGCTCGCAGACCTTGTCGTTGCCGACGTCGAGGAGGAGGCCGAGGCCGGAGTTGCGCATGGCGTCCAGGGTGGGCTTGTGGGGGCCGTAGATGCGCATGCCTTGGATGCCCACCGACTTGCACAGCTCCACCACTTGGCTGCTTGACGGGAGGTTGCTGCCCAGCGGGCCGTAGCACACGCCCATGGATTGCACCGCTGCACGCAAGTACGCAACGCAGTTATTTTATTAGATGATGAAACACGAAAGGAGTGATGTACGTACGTCCGTGACGCCGCAGAAGCATATTATTCTGTTCTTTCAAAACCTATACTACATGCACGCAGGTTAGGCGCATGCAGGGCAGGAGAGAGAGGATGATGAGTACCTGTGGGAACAGAGCCAAATATTGCTCCAACGATCAGAGCAACTGCAAGCATGGAAGCAACTTGTTGCCTCGCCATTGTTCTTCGCTCTCTCAGTTACCAACACCCGATCGAGGCAAATGTTGTTGTCGAATGCTATGAACAGCAGCATGCGCCCACCCACCCCTTATATACAAGTTTCAGCTGCTCTAGTGGTCTGACACGTGTTGCATTGCAACGCTCCCTTGAACCGGATCAAGTTAATGCACGTACTTGCATGGCCGTGCGCGTCACCACCCACTGTCTGGCCAAACAAATCGTCTCGTGTCCTTCCGTTTCGGCCTCTAGCTTGACGCCACGAAGTCCACCAAGCCTGACTCTGTTTTCCTCTCGTACTTGCTCATAAAATTCTACATGCCCCGCGTGGAGATTGCTATCTTTCCAAAAGTACGCCGTATATCCGTTTGACCACCTACGTATGGTACGGGTCAGATAGTTCAATCTGTGTTGACAAATACGTGCAATTTTCAGCCCTGCAGTTCTAACTGATTGGACCGGTGGCTTGTTATCCTACTGGCATTCTGCACGATTTGTTGATTCTTCTTTTGGCTGATTACCTACCTTCATCATCATTTCGGTTGAGTGGTACGTACTTATCCATTTGACCACCTACGTATGGTACAGGTCAAATAGTGCATCCGAATATAATTCAAAGGAAAGAAAAGGTGATGTTACATTTATTGAGGTCATGCAGTACCCTCTTTTTTTTTTTTTTTTTTGAAATGAGGTCATGCAGTACCCTACTAGAAAGTGATGGGTTGCAAGCCGGGGTGATTTGTCTGGGTGAAAGAGCCCCTAGTTTTTCTCCGATCCGTGGGATCACCATCTTTCTGGTTTTTATTATTGAACATGGCGAACACGAACAACTTTGTTGCTCCGAACGGCATCTTGGGAGTGCAATGCCTCGCCTGATCATGTTCTGGTTGTTCGTCTGCGCGTTCTGGAATCTGCACACTGGCGCCCACCCCGGCGTCCAACACGATGACCCGAACGCTCGTAGTTGAGGAGGGTTCGATCGCGTCGTTTTGCTTGCCCACATAGCCCGTGGCGGAGCCAGCAACGACGCCAAGGAGGGGCCGAATGAACAGTAGCGAGACGACGACGAGCCATGGGAAGCACAGCAGCGAACGAACAAAGGCGTTTTGGACTCTGAGTGCTGACCGGGACTACGGAGGTATCCTAGCGCTGAACGCACACGATGAGCGGCGTCGAGGGAAGACCTGTGTTCTTGGGCCTGTGTTCTCCTGGTCAGCGCTGGCCTTGTTATTTTGCACACGGTGCTGCTGCAGACCAAGTAAATACTGCTGGATGTTCGATTTTTTCCCGGACGCAGGGGGGGGGGGGGGGGGGGGGGGGGCGGAGCCCAGGTTGGCCTGAACCTGGCTCCGCCCCTGCACATAGCTAGGCGAAGTAGGGGTAAACGTGGAGCAGCGGCGCGCCGGTGCTCTTCATGCACTGCGCGTTGGGCGCCATGTAGCTAGGGGCTGCGTGGAAAAGGCCTCCATGTTCTGCATCTCCGGGAGGGAGGATGTTCGCGGCGTCGCTATCGGAAGTTCGTTGCCGCCGGCGATGGTCAGGCCGGATCAATCTTCATGCATGTCCGGGTAGCTGGGCTTGACGCTGGTTTCGACCCAGGACGCGGACGATGAGACCGATGCCCGAGCCCTGTAGCACACGCCGTTGGACTTGTACAGCTCCACCACGTCCGGCGGCGCGGCGATGGGACGTCGTTGCCGTAGCTCACGCCGGTGGATTGCACACCCGCGTAGGTACGTAGTCCAAACTCCAATGAACACGCGACGACGCTGCAAGCCGAGCGGCGCCATACCCAGGAACCCGCGGAAGCAGACTGATCTGGCGAAGGAGACTGCTCTCGGGCGAACAAGGAGCAGCGGTTTGGCACGCGGACAGCAGGCAAGGAGGCCGGTCGCCGGGCTGATAGCCGCAGCAACGAAAGCGACGCAACGCGCGAGGCTGCTGGGTCCGACGTTGAGCGACGCCACAGGCAAATGGTAACCAGATTCTTCTATGCGCCGCGTCAACGAACCGAAAACAGACCTACTTTGATTTTTGTTCAGACTTCAGAGACATGCATGACGAATTTTGTGACGATGTTCATCATGACGTTGTGCATGGGCTGAGAGCCTGCAAACAACGGTACTGTAGGCCCATTTATTTTCTGCTAGCTTGGTAACTTTTGGGCCTTCCGGTCCGATAATACGGCCGGGCCGTCGTACTCAGAAAAACAATTGGAAAGAGTCCAATCATTGGCCCAAAAAAAGGGCTGTTAGCAACTTCGTTGCAATCAATCGTGTTTGGTGTCAGCTTAACTCCACATTATGGCCCAATAAGAAAACGTTATGACCCAATGAACGGAATTTGATTCCTTTTGTTTTACGAAATAATTTGTTCTTTTTACCCTGAACGAAATTTCGGTTTATGATTGTAGCATTGGAACCAGGCACCTGAAGGAGTGCCTAAACAACTTCTTGAATTTGCAAGAAACAATATGTTGCCTAAACAACTATTACTTACAATTTTTTCAAACAATTAACAAAGACTTATCTTGGTCTAGTGTATTATATTGTTATCTTCCAAATAAAAAATAGACCATCAAACTTTAATGTATTTCTTTGTGTAATAAATTACTCATGAGCACATCCTTGTCCCCCTTGCCAAATTACAATATAGTGCATCTCCAATTCGGAGAAAGAAAGAAAGAACCATGAAACCTTTTTATGGGTTCTTCTATCTTTTTTTTTTCTGGTAAGAAGTTGGAAAAATGTTTTTGCCCCCTATAATATAATAAAGCTATAATAAACCAATCTGCTATCAATTCCTTTACTGTTTATTGACTGAACTATAGAGCCTAGAAGAGAGAGAGCTCTTGAGGAGAATGCGATGGATCAGTCCTGGCCGGTGAGCGCGGCGTAGAAGAGGACGTTCCAGGTGTCGGGGAGCCCGGCGATGCACCAGTGCGTGCAGTCCTCGCCGAAGATGCCGCCGTTGTACCTGGTGGGGTGCGCGTCCTTCCTCAGCTGCGAGAGGTAGGTGAAGTCGAGCAGGTACACGGGCTTGGCCATGCCGGCGAGCACGCTCCGCAGGATGGACTGCTGCGGGATCGCGGGGTACGCCGCCGTGCCGTTGAGCGGCTCCGTCTGCCCCATGCACGTCGTCTTCGTCGACGCGCCCCACTCCTGGCCCCTGCACCACCAACGTACAGCAAATCGTTAGTTCTCCATTCCAGTATTCCACCCTGTTGTGTGCGCTGTTGCCATCGATGGTTCATAAATCCGGAGGCGCTGAATGCAGAGCATGTGAAACGTTTCAGGACAAGTTGCTGCGCTGGTGGCTGAGGCTGATCAGCTGAGTGGTTCAGTTGTTGCAGTCGAGTGCAAAGGACATGGGGGCCGCGTCAAGCCTGAGATGACTGTACCAGACTTGTCCCTTTCTTTTGATGAGGATGAAACGATAGTGTGCGATTGTGCGAATCACCAGTACACTCAGACACAAAGGAAATACTGGTAGATAGGATTTTCTTCTTACTTGTAGTGGGAGGGTGAGATCCCTTGGAAGAAGACCTTGGTGTTGGTCTGGACGAGGTTGTCATCGACCCATCTCGCCCAGGTGTGCAGCGCTCTGGTGAATGCTTGCGTCCTGTCCATGTCTTTCATCACCGTGTTGCCCACCTGGATGTAGTCCCAGGGCTGAGTGGGTCCGGAGCGCGGCCACCAGTGCCAGGAGTCGAAGACGAGGACGTCGGCGCCGAGCCAGTTGCGAGCCTGGTCGATGGAGTCGAGCTTGAGGACGCGCCCGGAACGGTCGGTCACCAGGTCCACCAGGTAGTGCGTCAGGTAGTACACCACCGTCACGTTGTAGTCCTGCAAATGCAACAACCCACGACGCCAGTCAGCTTCGCCAGTCCGGAAGGACAAATTGCAAGAACAGGAAGTGAACACGTTATACTGCGACTGGTACTATCGCCAACAGCGTTGGAACTTCATGGTGAACACGCACATGATTTCTGCTTCCATTTAATCTCTCTTTTTCAGGACACCTCACGGCGATCGATAGGTCAATCAATCACCGAACAGTGTTAGTTAAAAAGTACAGAGTGCAATCCTGGTACAGTACCACACTGAACTCAATCACCGAACAGTGTTAGTAGTTAAAAGTGCAGTGTGTTGTCCAACTACTAGTAGTACTGCAATGTGGGAGTACTAAGCTTGTGTCGGCGCTCAATGGCGCCAAAGAAGCCAGCGCGCGGGATCGCAAGAGGCCACCAGCATACAACGGCAGATGAATTTTTTGTGGCTCTGACGATCTGACACAAAAACACACAAGGAACAAAGCAGAGGTAACTTTCCAATGAAACGAGGCTGAAGCGGACAGGGCCGGGCGAATATAGTAGTGCGTCGTCGAAATGGGCGTACCCACCTACCACAAAAACATGTCACGCTAGTAGATCTGCATTCAGCCGCAGATCGATCGCATCGTCCCAACGCCGCCATTCCGGCCAGCTAGCTCTTGCTAACAGGGGGGCGGCTCGTGCCGGACCAAAGTCCAAAGGGGACGACCTCACGGGGACCCCTGTACTCTGTTGACTTCGGTGGCGCACGGCTGCCACCGCAGAACACCTGTCGTGTCGAGGCCACCGCCGCGCGTGCCATCACTGGTTCACTCAACCCCACGCACAAACAAATCCATGCCGCGTCGCGCCGGCACCGACGCACCGTACGTGCGCTTGCCCGACACGGCAGGACAGAACACGCACGCGCCGCGGGCTCTCCAGCTGCATGCCCCGCCGCGCCCGTCGTCGCTCGCCAGCGGCGGCAACCGACGCCGCGGGCCGTCCCTGGGTAACCCATCATATAATTCGGCGCTCGCTTGCTAGCGCCCTGTTCACGCCCCACTCATCTTGCCATGATGCGAAGGCGCCCACAGGCCCCAGCCTAACCGCCCACCTTTTACTAAAGTTTGTACTACCCTGACCTGAAAAAGCGGGGGATATATGCGCGCGCGCACACAGAGGAAGAGGAGGAGGAGAGGGAATCGGCGCGTGCATGATACGATACGATACCTCGAAGCGGACGGTGGAGGAGGGGTCGATCTTGCCGGACGCCGGCGTCAATGTGGTGCGGGCGTTGGGCGCGGCGGCGTGGAGCATGCACAGCAGCGACTCGTACTGGTTCAGCGCCAGCGAGTCGCCCACGAACATCACCTTCTTCCCGCTCCACATCCGCAGCAGCGCCATCCCGTCGAACCTGCCCAGACCAGCAAAAAAGGTAACTTTTTTCCTCACAAAACAGGTCGCAATCAACCGCGCAGAATGTGGTAACGTCCTAATCGCACGTCTGCGAAGACGACGACGACGACGTCAATTCTGACTGAGAGCTCCAAGAATCAATCAATTTTGACTGTCTGTTACCGCCGCCATTGATGGATGAGTCGCAAAGGAAGGAACAGACGAACCTTGGCAGGGCGCAGGGCGGGTCGGGCTGCCACCGGTACTTGAGGTAGTTCTTGTCGGGGCGGTCGAACTTGGCGCAATTGAACTCGTCGCGGATGAAGGGGCACCGCGCCGCGTCGTACAGCGGGTACGACGCGTCCTCCACCCACCGCCCCGCCGCGAACACGTCGCACGACCGCGCCGCCGACGCCTGGTGCCTTTGGTGCTGCTTCCGCGTGATGCTCACCGCCGCCGCCGCCGTGCACGCCGCCAGCAAAACGACCACCACCACGGCGGCCGCGCACAGCACCGCCGGCCGCTTCATTATCTTCTCCCTGCGCACGCCACAGAGATTGTGAGCTGCTGGTGTTGCTGTGGCGGGTGGGCGGGCGCGGGAGGTGTGTGTTCAGGTTCAGGGCGGCGTGGGGAGCGTCGTATATGTAGGTGGTTCTTCCTCTCTCTGGTTTTAATGGTTGCGGTAACAGCCAGCAGCAGCACAGTAGGCGTCATGCATGTATGGCTGCTAGCTATGGATGGACGGATGGGCCACATGGCCTGGATGCATCCATGCCTGCTCTGCTCGCCTCTCTCCCAATAAATGATTGGACCCTAACAGGGGATTCGCTAATTGATTTCCTACTAATTATTCCACTTTTTTTCCCCCACAATCCCTGCAGATTTTCTTTCATTCATTGATTGGCAGTACTAAGTACTGTATCCGTGCACGCATGGTGTGAATCGATTGAGCAAGCCAAACGGACCTTCTCAGAAGAGCAGGGAACCGGCCGCCATCGCCGGGGGAAGAAGCCATCGATTCGCCGTCGTTGTGTGCCCCTGGAGTGGTCGCGGACTCGCGGTTTGTGGCAATGGCATCAAATGCTTCCTCCTCTTCTACAAGGAAGGAAGGCTACCACTACTTACGACTAAAGCAAACTTGGCGATGGCACCGGAATGGACTCTTGAAAGAGACGTTTGTGTGCAGATAAGTCACGATGGATTTGCATTGGTCACGTATTCCTCCTGGTCTACGCTGTTGGTGTGTAACCCATAAGTGCACTCTGTGTGCTAAAAGGAAAAAACCAGCCCGAAATAGCAGCACTAAATACGCATTGACGCGTCAATCTTTTCAGGTCCCTACCTTGGCGAATTGGAGAAAGTATGATGTCACAGTGGAATGGCATACCCAACGCTGGATGGTGCCATCCCTCCCCAAGTTATTCCTTGCCTTTCTGACTGGCAACAGGGGGATTCTTTCTTTCAGGTTCAGGGCCAAAGAAGATCTGCTTTATGATTGGTAAGAAAGGAATAATAACCCGCCTTTCAGGCTTTTCACTGCTCCTAGTCCTTTTTCGTTTCATCAAGATGCAACTCGATCTGTCGGCTGCGGATCTCTCGACTCGAGCAGAAAAATAGAGTGATAGCCAGTGACAGCCGGGCTGGGCAAGAGAATCAACCAGCTTAATATAGGACTTTTAGATTGAGAGGGTACGCACTAGTACACTACAGAGGACGGGCCAGCATCTTCTGATGAGAAACAGTCACATGTTGGTCGTTTGATCTCGAGATCCACAGACAGCAGTCAGTTCCGACCACATGCTGCAAACTGTTTTAATAATTCCATATACTGATGCTGCGTTATGCTCCTATCACAGGTCTTATGTCTCAATTGGACCATCAGACGGAACATGTGTCAAAGTGCTGGCTCAAAAACAGTAAAGAAAAATAAAACTGACGGCAACTGAAAGTCTGAAGGCAGTAGTAGTACATGCAGTGTCCAGTACGGTAATTACAACAAGAAAAGAACAGAGGTTACTCTGTTCGGCTGCAGGCTGTAAGCATATGGGACGACGATATGGTCCCAGACCAGCACACAGAAGCTGCTAACTAACGCCGAAAACTTGTATGACAAGCATTACTCGCACTGGGAAGTTGGGATCCTTTCCCTTAATTTGCTTGCAGTTAGTAGAAACTTTTGAAAACCTTTGCCTTAAATAGCTACTAAGGGGGGGTGGTGGTCTACATGATGCAGTTTATTCCGAGAAACCTCCCATAGTTAATGGCCGTCTGAATGCAGTAACGATTACGGTACTTCACTTGAGAAAAAGAAAAGGAACAGATAACGGAAAGGTGACAATGACGTCTTTTTTTCGTGTCAAAAAAAAAGACACTGACGTCTTTTTTTCTCATCAGAGATATCAAAACAATGTATAAGAAGATAGCTGCAGCGTGACATGGACATACATGCATTGCACACTTGCATTTGCCCATGCTTTCTCATGCGAGCCCCCTGTTTCTCATCGATACCCAGAATTTCATGGAGGAAAACCTCATATACATGCTACGAGGTGACACAAAAATGTTCGTCGTATGCTTTGATTCCACCGACGAATATGTCTCGAGGAGATGTTCGGTTTGGTTCTACCGTATATGCTTGCATGTTTGCCTGCGTATTTTCTTTCTGCGGTTCGATCTGTTCCTTTCCCTTTCGTCCTCTGTCGTATACATCATCAGCACGTTGTTGGAGCAATTGTCCCTTTGTAAGGTGCACTCTCTGTATGTTTCCTTGAAAAAAAAGGGGCATGCTTATTCAAGTAAACAAATATTCATGCACATCTGATCTCAATGATTTGCGTTGCATTAGAAGGAAGACAACGAAATGCTTTGTTATTTGCACGACTCCAACTCACATGCACAAAGGAGGGCAAGGGCTTGCTCGCTGGCTTCCAAGTAGGTTACTTGTCTTCCGGACAAGGCCTTAGGTTGAACCACATACTAATCATGGCAGCTTACAGACCGACGCAATCTTTTGTCTTGATTAATGTCATCTCACATGACCTGCAAACGCCAAACCGGTTCATGGCCCGTATCTGCAGGAACATAAACAGTGGGATGAAGTGAAGTGAACTGTGATTATTCCACGCACTTAGAGCCGTCACGTCAATGAAAGCAGCCGTGACCCGTGAGGTCGACATCCTCGCGCGCGCACACCACACCAAACCGTGAGCGCCCATATTCCGTGACCTTAGCCGTTTGAGTTGATAGCGTGTTGAAATCGCTCGCCCGTCCCGGGGCTGGTGCAGATCCGATAATGCCAACGTCGTCATCGTCAATGGATGTTCATGGCTCCCCCATTTGCGAGGGTGGTGATTGATTGTCTGGTCTACTGGTCCACGAGCAGGACTTACAGATGGCAACGGATGCAATTGCCTTTCAAATTGTTTAATGGATTGATTGACGAAGTTTTCCGGCTCGGCAAAGGTTTCCTTGCGCTGGCTGTTGGGCTCTCTCTCATGACACTCGTGATTTGGAGCGAGAAAGCTCGCTACCAAGTCTTCTATTTCGAAGGATATTTAGAGCCTCAGTAGCATTTTATGTCTTGGATTCGACTCCTGTAGGAGTGAATTTTTTAAGATTTAACGGTGTTATGTCTATCAGCGGTAGGTGACGTGACTGTCGACAGAAAGGCGTCGGTGGTGACTTCATCAATCTCGAGGATTTGCCAGCCTAGTCTTGAAAAATGCTCATAAAAGTAAGATTTGTGTATATGCGTTCATAGAGGTGAGTGTGTTGTGAGTATCTGAATTGTACTGTGTAATTGCAAAAAAAAATAATGAGGCCATGATTCTTTTTTCCAGGGTAAACTAGAGCTTCATTGCTTAATTTGGAGGGTGTTTACAATCAAGTTTTACAAGTTGACCAATACGCGATTTGGACAAAAGAAATACATCGGCTCTCTTGTCTTTCCTTTTTATTTTTTTTAGGAAGATTGTTATGAAGAGAAAGAATGAATTAAGCAGAGATTTAAGAGATCATATCAACTATTCTATACGGGTTGTATTAGGGACAATGCAAATTAATTTCTAAAACACTTTAAAAAATTGGTTGCACACAATGATATGATAGAAAGTTTCATCGGTTAGTTGAGGGTGGGCATATGCCCCCTTGCCTCGACTCCTTGCAGTCATCTAGGATCACCGGACGACACTTCCCTTGATTGCTCACCACAATCATCTCAGAAGGTAGGGTTGTCGTAGCTAACAGGTGACCTAAGTTGTTGATCCAACGAAAATTTTATCATCAGTGGCGGAGACAATGAGCATACACTCAGCGAGAAGAGTAATAAGGATGGAGTTCGCAAAGATTTAAAGGAATATATGCACTATTACTTATATATTGCTGCTGCACTAGCATGCATGTTGTGCTTGCCTGGGCTCTCAAATTACAGACAGCATGCAAGCATCTAAGCAGAAATTGCACGAATGGGGAGCCAGGGCCCCGGCTGGCCCTCTCCTGGCTCCGCTAGTGGAAGGCGTACAAGTCTAATACTAGTTTGAAGGCAAAGAGGTAACCTAAGTTCATGATCATGCGAACATTCAACCTGGCTTTCTTCCTTTAGTTGCATTTTGCATTGGTGAACCCGTGTCACACGCCTCTTCTCTACTGTGGCTACGCATCACTAGCTTGTGAGCCTGGCTCATCCTCATAGTCTGATAAGGGTAAAGATGATGGATTGGGTGAAAAAGTGAACCCAAAAGGTCCTTTCAACCATACCTTAGCATCATTGCATAAGAGCTTCAGCGTGGTAACCATGGGCCATAGCCACTCCCAACCCAGCAGAAAAACCTAAATCCACTATGTAAATTGCATTTTGCAAGATTGTGTTCCATAATATGCCCCTGCTCCTTTGATCCACAATTGAGCATCATGGCCCGTGCTGATTTCTTGATGAAGCTCCGCGACTGCTTAGAATATTTCACCAAGCCCAACTTGAGCATGACCTAGAAGCGTAATTAAAGTATTTGTTTTAACGTATTGGAAAACGGTGGCCTTGCCCAAATTTGGCCCGATAACCTCTCACTTCAGGCCTAGGCACAAATGTTTTGGAAAAAAAATAAAACCAGGATTTTGTCGGCTCGACACGAACCTGCCCTGTGCGTACGGCCGGGCCGTCCGACTAGTTTTAATCCCTTGATAACCACAAAATGTTTGATCGCTGTTTTCTACAGGTGTGCGGACGTATAGCAGTGTTGCCCAGAAATA